>JBBMFX010000141.1:6871635-6888989 GCA_037832545.1 Rhabdalestes septentrionalis
CTGAAATAGCTTTGGGCAACAGAATTTTTAAAAATCACAATAAATTACATGGTTTTATATGATTAAATGTGATTAATTGCATATTCATACACAAAATAAATAATTCAAAAGCAATGTATTGCACACCTTTATTTAATTACTGCTGTATGAAAAAAAGTTATTTTAAAAGTGCTTTTAACAGCAGTTTTCCCTTTGAGACAGTAAAACAGTTACATTTCAAATGTTTCTTGTAAATCTCAAATTAAACATTATATTATATTGTCTTTGTCCTAGGGCGATCAGAAAGTCGAGGGTCGATCCTGAAGACCGCTAGGCACCTCTGAGTTTCCCTGAGTGCAGTACCGTTCCCACACACTGCTCCCCGGGTGCCGTGTTCATGGCTGCCACTACTTCACTTGGTGAATGAGTTAAATGCAGAGAAGGAATTTCGTGCTGTTCACACTGTGTGCAGTGGAGTGTTTACGTATGACCGATTGATCACTTTCACTTGGGCTTTCACACATTAAGTGCACACTTATGGTCCTGCTCAAGCATCTCTGTGGGTTTCAAGTCAGAACTCTTTAACACATTAATTCTGTTTCTTTTGTGCCTTTCAGTAGTGGTTTGGCTCAGGTTCTACTTATCATTAATTTACTGAAAAACAGATGTTTTCTTGTAAGATTTTCTAGTAAAGTGTAAGGCTCAGGGTTCCATTAGTTAAGCCAAGGCAGCAAAGCATCCCCACATCATCACACTGCCATTGCAAAGTTTAACTGCTGGTTTCATTGTAGAATAACATGTTAGCATGTTAGTTATACAATGGAACAGTGTCTTTAAATAATTATCCAAATGTGAGAGTGTTCTTAGCAAATGTGAGATGAGCATTTCTGTTCCTTTAGGTTTGCAGAGGTTTTCATCTTGCCATTTTTGACATCCAGTCTCTTTCTACACCGACACCAAGTCTCTTTCTAACTGTTAAATGAATTGTGACTTTATATGAGACAAGTGAGGCCTGAAATTCTTTCAAATGGGATGTTCTGTGTCCTATTTAGATAATTCCGTAAACCTATTTCAATAGCTGTCTTCCTCATCTTTTCTGAAATGTCTTTTTTGTCACGTCAGGCTTTTCGGTTTATTGTCAATTGGTTTATCGAGTAGCTAATAACTTTTTTAGACTTTTTTAGAATTTAAGAAATTAAAGAATTTATAAACTGTGTTTTGTATTCAATTCAATTTTTTATGAAACATATCATGCAAAATAGAAGACATCACAAACACCTTTTAACAGTTCCTTATCTAAAAATGGACCCCTTACTGACTCCTGCTCTCCATGAATAATTTATGGTAAAAATCTTCCATCATCATTTTATTGCACAAGAATCACTATTCTGAAGTACAGAATACTATGAATTTCCAACAAGTAAGTGTACAGATTACTTGTGGGATGGTATAATGCAAATCATATGTAAAATTAACCTTTTTTCCCAACTGAACTTATCAAGATGTTTCACTCTCTGAATTTTGTGGCCACTCACTCAGCAGAACCTCCTGCAGCATTCTGTGGGGCAGCATAATCAACAGTTATTTTCTCTAGACAGGTTTTCTGGTTGAATCAGAATCATCTGTTTAGTTTCAGACAGACTGTAATATTTTTACACAGTGGTTCATATTTCCAGCACCAGTTATTGAGCTGTGACATTTGAGGTAAATGGAGAGGGTTTACGGCTTCTATTAATTATGACCTTTACAACAATGTTCCTGTTTATACGTTTGTTTACACTTTAACAGTCAGCTAATCAGTTTGATTAAGCATTCTGTCTCACCAGACAGTATTAAAGTGGAAAAGAATAACTGGCAGTTTTCCAAAACAGGAAAGCAGACATTATTTGTGTCTGACATCATGCTGAAAGTCTAAAATGTTCAGTTCAGTGACAGGGGGGAGTCTAAGTTCTCTGTGCCCCCAGCAATGAGATGAGCAGATGATATGAAAGGTTTTTTCTCATGGTTAATTCATGACAGACTTGCTGATTATTTTAATCATACAGATCAGAAAGAGACCTTTATCTTTTTCAAATCTGTTGCTTCAGGAAGGTAAATGAGTTAAAAGGCAATTTAACATTTGCCACAATGTGGTATAAGTGTTAATTCTTCATCAGAATGCGCAGGTTTATGGGTTCTTTCATCTCAGCTTTTTGTCTCTCACAAAAAGCTTCAAGGCAAATCTTCCCTCTCCCAGCTTCTCCTCAGAGCACTTTACACTTGTCTAGCATATAAATGCCCACTGGTTCAGCTCTGTAAAAAACTCATAGCTAGCCAGAAGAAATAGGCACCTTGAAATAAAATCTTCATGAATAAAATATAAAGCTTACAGAGTTGTTTCTGGATGAAAAATCAAGTCTGGCTGTTAATCCCATAATCATGGAAGCTAGGGGTGTTGATGAGGCTCTGATATTATTATACATTTTATGAATATATGAAAATGCAAAGCTGCAAAATGATTTTTATTCAAAGTTTAATTTGATGTTCAAATATGTAAACGCAAACTTTTTGCAACTTCGTATAAACATAAAGAAGAATGTACTAACATGAAGACAAATGGCTGAAATGGTGTATAAACATGAAAAAAATAGTTACACTCTTTTAAAAATTGAATTTATGATTACACAGATTTAGCCAACTTTTGCTAAAATGCAGTGCAGCCAGCAAACCATTAGATCATGGAAGGACACAGTTTCTAATGTAAGGGAATCATTTTGACAGTAACATATATTGGGACAAACCTTCTGAAAAATAGGAATATCTTTACACTAGTAACTGGCAAATATCAAACTGGGAGTATGATGTCTTGCATGCTTTTAGAGGTATTTAAATTTGGGCAAAATGACAGGCCCATTAAAATAAAGCCTGACCTTACCTGAAACACTGTCCTGAGATATATTCATGTGTTCAACCTGTCACCAAAATGAAAGGCTAGGAAAATCATCTGCAAGTAATTGGATCCGCAAATAGCAACTAATACTGACTGGATGACTGGATGACATTAACGGCTAAAAGGTAATTGCATTCTTTAACAGAAAAACAGGAGCAAAGATTATATAATTATTATTGTCATTGTTATTATTACTATGATTATGATGATGATGATGATTATGATGAAGAAGAAGAAGGTGATGATGATGATGATGATTATTATTATTATTTTTTATTTTTTTTTTTTAATTATTATTATTATTATTATTATTATTATCATCGTCAGGTTGATATTATTTTAATGGGTAGGTATTTACAAATGCACATGCACTTTCACTTATTCATTCAAATTCAAAGTCATTAAAATGCATAACTTATAGTTTAATGAATGCTTGGGAATGATATTCCACTCTCTTTAATTACACATCTGCGTTACATTAACCGGAATTCTGATTAGCCTGATTATAACCACGTGGCCCAGCCCTTTAGGGTGTGAGACTGATTGTATGGAAATGTATATGTGCAGAAATTGTAGAGAATATATCATCTATAATGGATATGGGATATGCTAGTGTCTTTCATTAGTTCAGTCTAATACGTCACTGTCGTTTTCCCTCGGGCTGTGGTTTGCTGATGGCAATAGGACCTGAGGCAGGGGGGCACTTCCTGTATTTTAATTTCTGTTACAAGAGTATGTTAATGAGGAAGCATGTGTTGTCTTGAGATGAATAATGAGACTTGCACGTCTCTGCTGGGACTAACCAGCTTGATCACATCTATAATGGAGAGAGACAGAGGCCGGTGTGCAATAAACAGATAGGCTGAGGACTCTTCAGAGGACGCTTGTTTTCTGGTGGTCTTTTATTAAGGTTTATGTCAGGATTGCGCAGCATGATCATTGACAACCTTGATCTCACACTAAGTGATAGACATTCATTTGGATCTTAAGAATGCATGTCATACATCAGTGTAAATCCCACACAGCACAAAAGTGTAAAAACCATTCCATGCTGTCATCATTCCATTAATCTTTAAATAGAAAATCTTCACCTCTGTGGGGGGTCTCATAGACACCTTCCAATCACTGCCTTTGAAGTGCCTGCCCCCTCTACAGCATCCATGAAGATTACAGCCAGACACCAGAACATGAAGGGCAAAGGGGGACACAGACGTAGAGGCAAGTGAGAAAGGAATAGAACTACCTGTAATGATTTTTTCACTTTTAAATTAGATGAGCAGAAAGTAAGCATATCAATGAGGGATGTACACAAGCACACAAATCCCCATAAAATTCACCCCAAGATCTCAAAGCTAAAGGAGATGTAAAATGTGGGTCATTTGCATGGTTTGCAATGTCCAAGAAAGAAAAAAAACCAAGCACGCATGTCTATCATTAGATGCAACAGTATCTGGAGCGAGAACAAATGGGAAAAATAAAAGAAAGAATATGAAAATATGAAAGGACAGTTAAGTACACTATCTTCTCGTAGCCTAAAATTATTTCATGTGTTCTGTAAGCACAGTGGAAAATGGGTACTTTGTATAAAACAATGTGTTTGTGCACCTTTTCAGCATGTTGGTGGCAGAGCATGACTACACACACAAACACACACACACATACCTACATGTTGGAAATGATAGACAGCAACAGAATGTGGATGTGGTAAGAAAGCTATTAGAGGAACCATTTACGGAATAAAAAAAATGATGGAAAGGAGAACAGGATCGACTTGGGGTGACAGGGCAAAAAAGAACATAGATTGAAGGGAGACCCTGCAGTGTGCTGTGTGCATGCAGAGCCATTGTCCTCCACACACAAACACATGCAAACACATGTGAACACACACACACATGCACAGCTCCTTGGCTTTAGGTGTTTCTTTGTTGATTTAATGTCAGCTGCTTGTCCTCTGTCACTGAAAATAACGATCTCAGAAAAAAAGCCCACAGAATTGGAAGGGAGCTGTCCATGGTCAAAGACAAAAAGGTTCATTTTCCTCTCACTATCCAGAGAGGAGTAACTGAAGATTTCATAAATATATGTTTTGTAATGCCCATACTGCCTTTAGATTTGATTTAAATGAATAGTTTTGGGAGAAAACAACATCTTTATCCCTTTCTCCAAGAAGGACCTGATAAACTGAAATGGATCTCAAATATTGTTCCTGAAGTTTTGATCGGCAGATGCAAGGCATAAACTGCTTACCGGCCCCTTAAACTCAGTAGACATCCAGCCCAAATCGTTTCAGTAAAATACATCACCATTCTGCATTTGTACGACTGTGTAAATCTAACATTTTGCTGAACTGTGCGTTTTAATTTGCTAAGGACATTTATGTTATGTAGAGATTCTTTGAAAAGCAGCAACGTTTTCCTGCTTGTTTCAGAAAGCTCTACCACTGGTTCAACATTAAATATATGCAATGGGAGCACACACCCAGATGGTAGAAGAGAAGGAGCATTAAAAACTTAAATAAAAAAATATAGAGGGTTAGTGTATAATGTGCTTGAACATCTGAACATATATTTGAGCTCAATCCCTTGTTTAAGTTGGGGAACGTTAAACCCAGCACAGGAAAATAAAGAATCAACATTGTTAGCTTGCACATAACACTAGCTACGGCCACATCATATCTGGCCCAATCCCGATACAGAGTGGCCACGATGCTTGCAGCAGGCTTTGGGCACTAAATTACCGGATGTCCAAGTTGTGCTCAAAAAATAATGTGGGATTTATCAACGTTTGAGTGCAAGCCTGGTTTCTTAGCTAACCAACCGTCTGCTAGATGGAGTCATAACTAGGTTTCAGTCTAGTCATCAAGTTCTTTTATCTCAAGACTGTGTCTGACTAAACAGAATAATTATAATTGAATGAATCCATATCATACTACTAGTAATTCAGCACATTAGATCTAAAATTAAAGTGTTAATCAATAGATTGCTTGTTCCTAAATCTGCTCTTGTCAACAAATTAATAACGGATCAGAAACATGATACATTATGCCTTATTGAGACCTAGATTAAACCTGACAAGTTTGTTGCTCTAAATGAGACCACACCTCCAAGCTACAACTGTATACTTAGCCCTTGACTAAATGTAATGGAGGGGGCACAGGAACCATATATAGAAACATCACAAGTTATAAACAGATAAATGAGTTTAGGTTCTCGTCTTTTTAAACTCTGTTCCTTAACATAAATAATCTACATACAAATAAGATCTCTCTCTCCCTAATTAATGTCTACAGGCCGCCAGGGCCATTTGTAGAATTCTTACAAGGTTTCAGCTGTTTTATATCTAATTCAGCAGTACACTGCAATAAAATTACAATTATTCTAGATTTTAATATTCACTTTGAAAAAGAACATGATCCTCTAAAATTTCCTTCAATTCTAGATCCTGTTGGCTTCACCCAACATGTAACAGGTCCTACACACTGCTGGGACCACACACTTTACTCTTGGTGTTAAGGCGGGTAACATAGCGACTCTTCCTCTGACAAATCTAAAATCAATACCTTATTACACATGAACTTCATATAAATCAGAATTTAAGCACATCCCCTTCACTTTCGCATTTGTTCCTAGTTTTATCAAAAACCTCCCAGAAATATCAACCCCATTCGGCTAGGCATCTTGTCCGGCAGACCTACATAAACTAAATGAATGTATCGAGAACTCTCTTCGATCTACACTTTGATCTACACTACATAAGGAATTTGTCAGCATGGCAGGTCAATCAAATATTAATATGAATATTAGCTATGTTTAAATAGTAATTCAACTACAGATATCAGTATTTACAATGTTATTCTTTTTGGGGGTAATAGATAAAAAAACATATTGCTCTCGTCCAAACAAACACATTTCTACAAAAAAAGGTGTAATTTTGAAACATTAGCCCAATATTGTCAAGAAGCATTGGCTGTTGTTCAAAATGTTTCTTGGCCTCACACGAATACCTCTGTGAAATTATCTCTTACTTTGAATCTCCACGGGCACTCAGATCTCAAGGATGCGGACAACTTGCTTCCCCCTAGAATAATGAGAGCTTAAGCAGGGGGAAGATCATTCTCATATGTAGCAGCCAAGCTCTGGAATACTATTCCGATTAAGATTTGGCACTCAGACACCGTCCAGCATGAAACCTACTTGTTTAGTCAGGCTTTCAGTAATTAATTTTACCTGGCAGATGAAAGGTGTAGAGCTGGGAGGACTGTGTGCACAGAGAATTCAAGCAAACTTGGACACTGGTGCTCTCGCCCAGACACTCCTCACTTTCACTCTGGTTTGTGATGGTGGATTGGAGGTACACCGGTGTCTCAGGGCCCTCTCATGCCCATCACACCTCTCGGTTCTGCCCTTTGTAATTAGGATGCTTTAATAAGAGTCTTAATTGCACTCCTCACAGATATACATAATTCTTCACACATTTAAACAGAACTAACTCTCTTCTCTGTTTTCTTTGTGTGAGGGGAACTGCAGGTCACCATCCTCCCAGGCCAGCAATTGCTGGGGCCCTGTGCCAAAATGCCCTTGACTGGTTACTGCAGCACACAAATCCACAAGAGCTCTACACCCTAATTAGGGGCAACTCCTGCTTAAAGCTCCAGTGGAGATTGTTGTTGCTGTTCCTGTTGTTTTATGGACGACAGACTCTAAGTATATCTTGCAACTAATTTACTTCTATGGGCACTTAGTTGTTCCAACTCTGTTAGCCGTAGATGGCCTGTCTGTCAATAATCTCATCCATGAAGGCCTACACTTGTTATTCAACCCCATAAAGACTCCCTTTTCTTTCTCTCCGGGTTGACCTGAGGAGCATGGGTTCCTCTTTGAGTATCATTCCTCCCGATGTTTCATCCTCCAGCCAAGGGAGTTCGAACTTTGACTATGTAAAGATGTTTTGTGACAACTGTTAGCATTACTTTAGCTGCGGACATTTCTGGCATAAACAGAGAAAGACACACAAAATAGTTGGTACTGGTTCATAGTAATTTTTCCTTATTAGCATTATTTCATTATTATTATCATTTCAAAATCTAAAGCATGAAATACAGTATATCATACATTTCTTTGTAGCCACTGATGGATTTGAAAGTATACTGTAAGTTAATATCACTGTATATTTCTGATCATACTTAATCTATGTCAGCTCAACACGTTTGTTAACAGTGCAAAATAAATCTGATTTGCTCTCAAATATATTTTTAAAAGAATTTTCTCTGTCAACATCCAGAAACCTTAAACTGAATGCAATTCTTAAACTGTGCCCTCTGTTAAGCATATTAAAACCATCCCACGCAATATGAATGATCAACTAGAGAAAACAGAGTGAGAAAATTACAGTATTGATGAAAGCATTGATGCTGAATGTCATGTAATGTATCATAACCAGAGGATTAAAGAGTTCTTCATCGATTGAACTTAGATGATCTATGGGCTATATAATGTCATAACAAATACCTCAAAAACTGAAAACAGGGTGTCCACATTTCTAAGGATGTTAGTTACTCTTCTATCAGTGGAAATACTAGAACCTGTGTACTGCTTTTAAAGGTGCATAGTGTTGGAACAAAATGAAACAATGTAATTTCATAAGAACTGCAAGAGCTTCATGAAGAATCAGTCCCTCACTTAGAGCTGATTACTGCTTGTCATGCTGGTCCACTCCACAGATGTCTTTTCATTCTGATCCTGTTCCTTAAAGTTCATCTGCACATGCATGTTCAAGGTCAGACAGCTAGTTTGAAATATTATCAAATATCAAAATTTTACCAACGGATGAAGGTTGTTTTATTTATGTCATATAAAATTCGTTATCACAGAAGGTTTATTGAATATTAATATGAATCTTAGCTGTGTTTATAGCTAATAGTTCATAGTTAATAGTTAATAAAAAATATTCATAGCATCAATATTTACAATGTTATCCTTTTTTTAGGTTATAGATAAAAAACATATTGTTGCTGTCCAAACAAATTTTAATTTTGTTTAATTATGGAGCATTTTGTATTATTCTATTCATTATAAATGCTTCACACAGCACAAAGAATGGCTGCTGTAATCAGTGTAGAAAAAACTGAAACACGGGGTTTTCTTTTGCCAGTGATTATATAATGAAGAAATTTGCTGGAGTTGACTTTTTATAAACCAATTTTATATAATTACGACACTGCTACATAATCATTCTCCTTCTTCTTCTTTTATTATCATTATTAAATAGATACCCGATTTGTCTTTGACCTTATGGCTAGACTACTTGGTGAATCTGATCAAAATAAAATTACTGGAGAGTGACTATGTATAGTTTGGAAAGCAGTGATGAAAATCTCTAGACAAAAGATTTGCTTGATATTGTAGCATGTGAAGTGTTTGGCATATATATTATATATATATTAATGCTGGGTAATGAAAAATAATTTATTGCATGTATAATTCTTGCAATTAATTACATGGTTATACGTAAAACTGAGTAATTCGTTCAAAAGTAGTGTATTGATCAATTTTATTTTAAAAGTACATTTATATATATGAACAAAAGTGCAATAACATTTGGTCTGGAAACACTTTAAACAAAACAGGAGCTTTCTAATAGAAGTGTTCCCTTTAACACAGTTCAAATTATTTCTATCAACATAAATGTTAATGTAGTCAAATCAAATATGAAACCAAAGCTATCTGCCACTGCAGGGCATTCAAGTTTTATCTGGTTTGTTATAGAAGAACAAGTTAGCTTCAGATCAGTGTTGTAAACTGAATATAAACTAAATAAACTTAAAGGGAGCATTTTTTGTCTATTTGCACTATGGTAGCATTTTTAGACAAAGCAGTGCAAATCTTTAAAACACCATGGCCCGCAGTCCAGAGCAGTGGAGTATATCAGGCAGCATCAGAGCATTAAAGTTAACATTTACAAATTGTTTTCTTTTTTCAGGAAAGAGGACAGCATTGGGGCTGTAACGATATGCGAGACAAAACCGAAAGGAGGGTGTATCGCGACACAGACACAGACACACCCCTTCCAACTCTATCCCCTATGCAGTTCCCACCCGGAAACATAGGTTTCTCACCGTAATAGGAGGGTTTTCATGTCAATTTCTTTTCTTTAACCAATAGCTGAAGGTCTAAGGGTTTCCCACAAGCACAGACGGACCCTGTGTTTGCTAAACCGATTCGCTGTGAGTACATGTAACTTATGACACTGGGCTTAAAAGTGTCTATAAGCTGGCTGGGTTGTGATAAAACTGCACTGGAGTCTCTGTGTAATTGTTTTTATTGTGTTTTGAGCGAGTTTTGTGGCTCCGGGCAGCTGGGCAGAGCGTTTCTTTTGTTTGAATGGAGCAGTGAACCGAGAGAGACGAGTCGACTCCTCCAACTCGACTTCTCGACTCTCAGTATGAATGGAAAGGAAGCGGTATTAAAGCAAATCTAGGTTTATAATTTTGTGGTAAAGATAAGGTGTCTCCAAACAAAACGACGCCTAAGAACTTTTCCTCTCCTCCACCGCAAATGAAAATCGTGAAATGAACTGAATCGTGGGTTCAGTGTATCGTTACAGCTCTAGAATTTATGTATAACGTCTCCAGTTTGGAACATATTACTTAATACAAGGTGGGAAAATGACAGTTTTTGGATACAAATCATTCGTTCTTCCCATAAAGAAACCCAGTTTAAACCCCAGGTTCCTAATATAGGCATGGTACCATCTATTAAATCACAACATTACATCATGGGTTGGTTGCTTATATGTATATTGCAATCTGCTCATAAGTTTACTGCCATCTGTTTGGTCAATTCTTGAACATTTCTCTGAAGATTTGTTTGTACCTAGTGCATTAGAAAGATTAGGAAGTGATGTTGGATGATTAGTCCACCACTAATGGTTAGCACCTAAAAAAGGAAGTGTAGGGGTTGACAAGTGGCAAGTACGCATGCGCAGGATAAACAGTAAGATGCATGACAGTTTTCAGTCTTCACTGTGCAAAAGTGTATCTAATTTGAGTAACATACTGGATCTCTAATAACACAAATTAAGTAAGGAAAACCTTGTTGTAAATAACAGTTACATTTTAAAATAGGATTCCTAACAGTCCATGGAGCTTCCCTCCTGCACCAATCAAATTCAGTCAGAACAGATCTGATCTCAGCGCTTCTGTCACTGCGTGCATACCCCCCCTCAACTTCACAGCCTGTCTGGTATGTGACCCATACACCCAGGTTGTGCTTGGTCGTTTATGCAGGACCCTGCAGCCCAATACCTGGCAAGACTAGACGACAGGATAAATAAGTTTAAGCGGTTCCAGCACTCATGGTGAGGTGGAAAATATTTAATTTTGGTCCGTACCAATTCATTCATGTAGGAATTCATTACAGTACAAACCTTATGTCAAACTTTGGTAATGGGTACCCACTGATACATGTGAGAATCAAAGAATAGACTGCCGCGTCCCACAGTGGAGCTACTATAGCAAACATTCCTAACAAATGTAATACTGTCATAGAAAGAAAGGAGTCAGAACAAAGCGGTCAGTCAAAGTGTCCATTCTGACCCCTGCCCACCACTTAAAGGGTCTACAATGGGCATTTGACAATCAGAAATGGAGCATGGAACAAGGAAGGAGGTGGTGAGAGCCTATGAAACTTGTGTCCTTTTACAGCTTGTTGATTGTCGGGTCACATACTTGAGGAAGAGATGCAGGACAAAGCTCCTGCCACACTGCAAATGGTGTTTGGAAATGGTATGAAGAACATTACCGAGTTCAGGGTGTTGATTGGCCCTCTAAATCCTCCAGAACTCAATCTGATCATTCCTCTGTGGGATGTTCTGGACAAACTATTTGGATCCTTGGAGATCCAACTTTGCAGCTTTCTGGACGTCTGCAGCTAATGTACAGGTACAGGGCACCACAGGAGGACTTGAAGTCTTGTGCAGTCCATGCTTGTTTGGGTCAGAGTGTTGTTGGCAAAATGAGAGGGGCTTAAACTAGATTCAGTGAGTCTTATTGGTAAGTGTAATCCAACAATCAGTATCATCAGGTTGATGACACTATAGGACATCTATAAAAATGGTCAAAATACAGATAAATCTGAAACATGGCTGTCACTACTGCTGTATTCATTTTGGGTGCATACCCGTATTCCCAAGTGTATTCTCAGGGTTCACAGAGAATTATACCTCCTCAGCTCTTTATACCACTTCTGTCACATCTTTTGGGGGGGCTGGTGGCTTAGTGGTTAGGGCATTTCCATGTTAAGAAGGTTGTGGATTCAAATCCCAGGGCTGCTAGTGGTACCCTTGAGAAAGGTACCGTCCCCACACACTCCTGGGCTCGTTGGTGGCTGCCCACAATGTCTCTTTGGTGAATGGGTTAAATGTAGGGAAAGAATATCATATTGATCGCGCTATGGTGTGTTCATGTGTGACAAAAAGGTACCACAGTAGTTTCTATAATAAATCATGCATGTAAATGTGCTCCTAAATTCAAGGTTAGAGTTTTGTGGTCACCAGTTTTTCAATAGGAATGCATTTACAATCGGATTGACAAGCCTGAGGGAGCCAATAGTGGAGAGCACAGTTAGCTAACTAGCCAGTCATAATAGTTTACAGCATTAAGTTCAATTTGAAAGTGGAAGAAAATGTAGTAGCATTAAAATATTAAACAGAACATGAATCTGAGAAGAATCTATAGAGGAAACATGACATTGGGCTGAAACATTGGGCCATGTTATTTCCCTACAGAAGTTTGTATAGGGATGTTTCCAAAATTACAATGAGGAAATGATTCTTATACATTTGTGTAAGTGTAAAGTGGCCATTTGTTATGTGTGAACACACTACAGCACGGCACGGCACACACAGTGGGAACTTGTTCACTGCCTTCATCCCATTCACTTAATGACGTTGTGGGCAGCCAGAAATGCAGCACCCAGGGAACTGTACCTTTCCTAAGGGTACCTCAGTGGTGCCACGGGCAGTCCTGGTATTTAAACCACAGCCTTCCAATCGCAGGGGCAACTCCCCAACCAACTGACCACCAGATGCCCCCCTTTTATTATAAGGGTAAGGAGCAATAAGTGTCTGGGAAACATAGGATCCGGAAACAATTTCTTGATTAGAATTTTTTTTGCGAAATGATTGGTTTTCTTTTTTTCTTATTTCACAATTCAAAAATGTTTTTTGAGCAATTTGTCTTTGTTTTAACAAAGGTAGTAAATTAAAAAGAAATGATTCCAAATTTCCAAGATTCAAAAATGAAACTAAAATAGATTGTTAACTTTGTGACTGATCTTTATTCTTGCCACCTAAACCAAGTTCCTTTTAACGACTCTGAAAGAACATTTGATGAGAATGTGCGTCAATGCAGGCCCCATTCAGTCGTGTGGCATGTTAACTATGCTAGCATCCTGCTTTGCATGTGTACTATTTTGAGTGTTTAGCTGGTTGTGGGCTGCAGTTCACCCACACAGCCGCCGGTTCTTCCCCCTCACCTCTGAAATGTCACCTCTCCCTCACAACAAATATCCCCTCCCTTCTGAGACACACTTTCCTTCCAGCTGTGAGTCAGTGGCAAGCTCTCAGTCGCATGGGAAGGGAGCTGCCTGGTTTTTTTTTTTGTTGCTTTTTTTTTCCAAATCCCCCTGTCCCGTGGGCCGACTTTCAGAATCGAATTGTTAGAAAGAGTGACAAAAATTACCGACAAAATGCCAAAGAGAAGAGAAAAAAAAATCACAAAGGATATGTGTTGTAATTGGTGGTCACAAAAACTTCCTGAGAAATGACATGAGGCCCACCAGCTTCTGCTTCCTCTGTATTCACAATGGCTTCGAAAAAAAAACGAACATTACAGTCATTGATTTTGAGGATTTTTTGGACACGTTACAGTAAAGACAGCAGGCAAAACTAAAGTGAAACGGTTGCTTCAGTCATTTCCCTGTTCTTCATTTCAGCTGGCATTTTTGGGGGGGCTTGACTGTAGATGACTTGGTGGCAGTTTTCACTACTGACTTGATGTCAAGCGCTATGACTAATACTAGTGTCAGCTGTTAAAGCCATTACTAATATTGTAGTATCCCAAACACTCTGTGTTTAAACGTGAATGTGGCTTCTATCTATAAAAAATGCGGTACATACCATGTATAGTTTATCCGAGGTACAATTACACAACTTTGGGTAAGGACATCCTACCTAGGTCATTAAGAAAGAATATGATTAGAATGTATATAATTTATATTTTATAGGTGCTGTATTATTCACAAGAATAATGTAGGTATATCAGATACAGTAGAGTTGCTAGGGTTATTCACATGTCATTGGCACTGATAAGTCTATTTCAGTCTACCGGCCAAAACCATCCAGCCAAGAGGGTTTTGTGGTCAGAATGGTTAAAGGTTGTTCAGCATATTGCTGCAAATAGGCCACAATCGCTGAAACACCACCAGTTCGGCGTTACAAGACAGGGGTTTCTGAAGATTCCATTTGATTACCCCTGAACTTTCAGTATTTGAAAACAGACAGGAAGCATATATAACTTTTCCTATTAAAAATAATTTATTTCGGAACAACATATAAATAATTTTTTTAAACACAATACAGATAATGTTTGCTGTGAATAAATACCAAACAACTTCCCTTCCTCCCCCCCCAAAAAAAGCAAAAAGATTTTCATACAATACTCTATATGAAAGTTTGCACAAATTTGTATTTTGTCATCTAAGTCTAAAGTTGGAATGTCACTATGTCAGAAGTCAGAAGTACCTCAACTAATTCCAGAGCAGCTTATTAAGTATTGTGCAAATTTGTGATCATCTGAACTGAATTCAGATCCAGTAGTAGAAGAGCAGACATTCGAATTCCTACTCACGATCTGACTGCAAATTGTTCTTGAATGTGTCATTTGACAAAACATGTCTGTGTATGGGCCCACATGGTCCTATTTCTCATATGTCACCACCACAAGTTATATGTGTTACCACAATATCAGACATCATTAATGGGAATGTATTACACAGATGTTCTTTTCTCGGCAAAGCCACAGTAGCCAACGACTTTTCCATGCTCATGTCTATTGCGAGCGTTGAAATCCATAGCCAAAGAGACACGTTTTTGCATACCGAATGTATGCAATAGAGGCATTATGTGAATGTAGCAGAGTACAGACAAGGGAAGACAAGCACCCTTGCAGAAATAAAAAAGCAAACTGGGCATTCACAGACCTAAAAGTGGGTGTGCACAACACACACAGGTGTGTTTACCTTTTTTTTTTTCTTTAAACACAGCATTGATCCTTGACAAGGATTTTACTACACATATGATTCCACCTTATCCAAAACAAATTCAGTGTGGCAATTCCCTTCAGTTTTACTTTGACTTCTTCTTGTCTGGTCACATGCTGTTGTTTAAGGAGGTGTGGTGGAAAACCAGTTTTATTGCACTTTGGAATTTCTTTCATTTTACGTTACGCAAGGAAAATGGAATCCAACAAGGTTCAGTGCCATAGCCAGTAACAAAAAAGACACTGAACAAGGTCTAGCAAGGCAAAATCAGGTGAATAATCATTTCAAGAGCGAGCAGGACATGAAAAGTAATCAATGAAGTAAAAAAAAAAAAAGAAAAATAACAAACAATCTCAAAAGGCAATAGGTCCGTACTGCCAGCAGACATCAAATGATGCAGCAGGAAATAAAAATAGAGCGCTGCTTTGCAAACTCTCATTGGCACTTAACCTACAGAATATGAAAAACTAGCAAATGTTGTCTTTCTGACACCTCTGAAACCCTGTAGCTCTTCTCCCTGTATTTTCTACAGGCCCCACTGGCTTACTGCAGTCCACAGTGGCGATGTACATTGGCTCTGTCTTTATCATTCTTTAAGTAACTTTGGTCAAATTTGCTGTGTCGAAGGCTCACAATCAGGAAAAAAAGAGAGAAAAAAAAAATCAAGAATCCATTGAAGTCACTTTCCCCAAATTTGTCAGCAATGTATAAATCGTTTACAATCTATTACCCTGTTCAATAGAAATCACAGATAACACAGATGTGTGCAACTGGATGCCAGTGTATCATTTAGTTTCAATATTTCAACATCCCCAGACTCCGTCCTATACACATGATACAAAATGATAAAAACTTTGCTTTAGAGGTAATCACCAGTTCTACAGCACCGGCTGGGTCTTTAACCCCACCCAAGAACAGGTAGGCAGGTTAGCCGCAGAAATCCTTATTTCGAAGTATTTGCGTACCTCGACGTGCATGGTTCTAGTCCCCTTGTATATGGGAAGAAAAAAGGCTCTGGTCAGCCTCGGTAGATCTGCTTGAAATGGTCACACTCGTTACAATACCCTTGCTTCTCCTGGTTGGCATAGTGGTCACATCCCTGCGTCCTGCAACGCTGCTTGCTCTTCTCTTTGGGCGCCTGCGCACGCCGACCCTCGCGCTGCCCACGGCTCAGGCAATCCGGACACAGGTCAGTGCAGCCGGGCGACAGGTTCTTACAGCCACTGCGTCGACACTGAACCTGACTGAGCATCGCTGGTGGACGTGGTTTGGAGGCCCGCTGAAGGGGGGTTGGAGAAAGGGAAGAAAATAGATTCCAATTCAAAATCTGCACAACACTTTTGGTCTTAATTACGAAGAGTTTTGGTTAAGTTATGCCTTAAGTCAAAATGAGTCAAAAAGCAACAGTACAGAATAGAATGACTTACCATCACTAGAGGAGGCGAACTGGAGCCTCTGCTAGCAGCTTGATTAAATCTGGCACTTTGCTCAGTCACATAACACTTGTTGCAGTAGCCCTCCAGCATGGCCTTTCCCACAGCGCCACAGCCCTGGCCCCGGCACCGCAGGTTCTGGAAGCCAGCCTCTGACGTGTGTCTGGGTTGCACAACTGCGGGAGCTGCCTCTGCAGGAACAACCAATCACATCGCTTATATCCAATTCCTCACAGTCCTTGGCTTAAAATTATGATAACGTTTCTGTCATCTTTCGTTTAGCTTCAGGTTCTCTGTTACATTTTCTAAAGGACCTCCCTCTATTCCTGCACAGATCTCTCTGCTTCTGCTTTAAAAAGAATTAGGCTTTTGGTATGTTTCTGTTATGACTAAAGGAGTTGCTTTCACTATGATTACTGTAACAGTGATTGTATTCGTTTCAAAAAACAGTGGTGACAGTTTTCCTGCAATCAGTCTTGGAGGATCCATTGTATTACATATTAAAGCATTTGGTTATAAGTGAATGACATTGGAAACGGGCACCATGCAAATCAGACTAATTGCGTCTTGCTTGCTTTAATTCGTAAGCTTAATTTTGACCTTAGTAGCTTTAATTTGTTGGCTTTATTTTTTCTCATTTGTCCGCTTTACTGGACCCACTTACGGTGATTGGTCTGGTAGTCCACATAACATATG
>JBBMFX010000141.1:6900102-6917571 GCA_037832545.1 Rhabdalestes septentrionalis
CTCTTTCTCTCTCTCTCTCTGTCTCTCTCGCGCGCACACACACACACACACACACACTCCCCCATACACACGCACAGGCTCTCTTTCTCTCTCTCTCTCTGTCTCTCTCGCACACACACACACACACACACACTCCCCCATACACACGCACAGGCTCTCTTTCTCTCTGTCTCTCTCTGTCTCTCTCGCACACGCACACGCACAAACACAAACCCCCCGCCCAAATGGCCATAAGACATGATTAGTCTGATAAGGACCCAAGAGTCTATCCCAGCTGTAACAGGCGAAGACGGGGTACACCCTGGACGGTCACCAGCACGTCGCAGGGCCACACACAGAGACAGACAACCATTCACACACGCATTCATACCTGGGGGCAATTTAGCATGCTCAATTGACCCATCCCCAATGCATATTTTGGTGGTGGGAGGAAACCGAAGCTCCCAGAGGAAACCCACGCGGTCACGGGGAGAACATGCAACCTCCACACAGAAAGACCCTGCACCCAACCCGGTAGTCGAACCCAGGACATTTTTGCTGTGAGGCAAATTGCAAGTTTGTTTAAATAAAATCATCTGTTAGCGATAAGCAAGTAGTGTTATGTAGTGTAAATTAAAATATTGGTCAAAATGATATTGTAACGATCTCATCGAGGAAAGGATGGAGCACTCTCGAGAACAGGTGAACACAAAGGGAGGGAACTTCCGCAGCCTTTATTTGGAGCTTTTGAATTGCAGGAGCATGTAAAGGGTTAAAACACAATAAAACCACCCCAACACAACTCAAACACACACAAACCCCTCGAAATAACACCAATAACACATTTGTACCCCAGTAACACACAATACTCCTAAATAACACACAGAAACACACCTAAACAGTTAGGAGGTGGGAGCAATGCATGCTGGGGCAGCCCTCCAGAGCCCAACTCTGTTACAATATATTCACAATGTGTGCCTAAGAAAGGGCCAACAGTGAGAAATAACTGTGGGATTGGTGGGAGGATTTTCTGAAAGGAAAAAAAAACATTTAGGACAGGTCAGGCGGAGGTTGCTTGAATGTTTTTTATGCGGTTGTTTCGCCATTTATGTTTGTGAAATGTGTTCTGGGAAAGTCGATTGCCCAATTCCCCCCCTGAGTCATCCTGATAAAACACACAGACCGAGGACACTTTCTGATATTTGCGCTTTGATTTGGAATTGTAACTGTAACTGGGAGTCCATGAAAACCCCCAGAACTACAATACATAAACTATAAATAAACTATATACAAACTATATTTAAACTATATTTTAAGACTAGAAAGTAGTGGAAACCTGTTATCAACTAACATCATGGCCTTACCGCATATGATTGTATGTGTTAAATTTACTCAGGCTGATCTGCTTATGTGGTTTCTGCCACTATCCTACAAACTACAGATATTACTACATATACTATTCCCAAACCACTAAGCAGCTTATATGGAGTTACCCCTGCAATCGAAGGTTGTGGGTCCAAACCAGCACTACTAGAGTCATCCCTAAGGTTCCCTTGAGCGGGGGATCAACTCACTGGGCGCCTCTTATTGGTGGCAGGCCCCTCCTTCACTTGGTGAATAAGTTAAATGCTGAGAAAGAATTCACAGTGTCATGTGTTGTGGTGGATTTTATGTGTGATTATAAGGGTTCATTTTACTTTACTGCTGTAGCTAAAAGCACACAGCTATAGTCTCACTTTTGTTCCAATGCTAAACCGCATTTGCTGGAAATTGTAATAAGATAAATATGAATTTTGTCAAACTGTTCATTATAGCAAACACATGGAATTTAAACCAGCTGCAGCTATGTGCCTCACTGTTCATCAGCCTTACGTCAAATTGTAAGGTTTGTAAAGGATCTTTCAAATCATCTCTCGCTCTTTCCAGTTCTTTCCATTCTGTCTAATCCACTGTTCTTGAACACACTGGTGTACATGGGCAATGTATTATTAGTCTTTACTTTTTTAGAGTCGCTTAAGGGCCTTAAGGGAAACATGTTAGCATAATTGGTTACTCATCTTAATACAACCAAAATCTTTGGGTGACCTTATCAATGCATTAAATTACATGGAAGTAAGGTCTTGAGAAATTTGCAGGAGTAATTGTAAAACAGTCATTCAGTGGATTCCTGGTAGTGGAGTCGCCTTTGTCTCCCGTATGAGTATGGGTGAGTCAGTGATGTGACTTCAATGGGTTCTGTACATTGTCAATTAAGGATATTTCTGAAACTCACATATTGCAGAACATTTCTGGATTTCTGAATAGGCCCAGAATTTCTTTTCTGCAGTGCCTGGAATTTTAGACCTAAAGATTAAAAAGAACTGTCATCCTGGCTTTCTCCTAGCCCACATCTCTGCATTTTGTGTGTGTGAGAGTGTGTTGGTGTATTTGTATATCAAATCAGTTATATTAACCAATTAAATTTTATTTGTTTATGTAGTTTATAAAATGGCTTACGTGGATGGTTATCCATGTTTTGGTCTTTTAACTGCACCTTATTAAATTTAAGAATTAATCTTAATATTGAAATCAGAACATGCCCCCCTTCCTTCATATCATTACTTAAAGGGACTGAAACAGGGCCTCATATCATATTCATTGTCATATTTCATATGATATCTGATTTGTTATCATGTTGCATACTGCTAAACTACTGTTTACATTACTCTGTTTACATTTCTCTGTTTACATTTCTCTGGTCACTCTGTTACATTACTCTGTTTCCATTACTTTGTTTATGTTACTCTGTTTAAATGACAGTGCTTACATTACCCTGATCACTCTGTTTACATCACTCTGTTTACACTTATCTGGACATTCTGTTACACTATTCTGTTTTTCATTACTCTGTTCACTCTGTTACATTACTCTGTTTACATTATTTTGGTCACTCTGTTTACTCTGTTTACATTATTCTGGTCACTCTGTTTACTCTGTTTACATTATTCTGGTCACTCTGTTTACTCTGTTATAATACTCTGTTTACATTATTCTGGTCACTCTGTTTACTCTGTTTACATTATTCTGTTAACATTATTCTGTACACTCTGTTACATGACTCTATTTACATTACTCTGTTTACATTGCTCATCACTGTGTTGCATTACTCTGTTTACATTACTATGGTCAATCTGTTGCATTAGTCTGGTCACTCTGTTACATTATTCTGTTTACATTAATCTGATCACTTTGTGACATTGCTCTTTTTTATATTACTCTGCGAGCTGTACTTGTTTACACTATACACATGACAAATAAAGCATCTTGAAAGTTCTAGAAAGTCTTCAGTAATAACCATAAATTTATGCAGTTGACATAAGTTGTGTAGTTCTGATTAAAGAACTAAAGTGTGTTTTACATTCAAAACTATTATGAAGAGGTCCAATTTATCGATGGGGCAGAAAGAAATGCAGGGCCAGGGGACAAACAGTAGATCAGCCACTAGGGGGCAGCAGATACTTGTTTATTAGCTTGAAACCCAAAAAGTATGTCCTGAAATTATTTTTTGGTATTTCTAATAAATCCGTTTCATTCAGTAAAGAAAGAGTAAATGAAAACATCAACAAACATGCAGCAATTACACATGGCTTAATTCGGACCCTGAACATTAAGTGTGCTTTGGGGCAAAAGAAAATGATCCCATGGGTAATGGGTTCCTTAGTAAAATACTTGCATTACATTTGAAAGGGTCATTTTCTTTAATAATTTACATAAGGTAAATCTGGGTTTTGTGGATGTCTACCTCGTCAGATGTTCCCATGATATATTATTATATGTCCCTCCCAATGTAATTTCACTTGGACAAAAGGAGATTTAAAAATGTTAACATATATGAAGTTCAAAAAATTTGGTGAGGGATAAAGGTTTGAGAATATGCGAATGGAAGCAAGAGATTTATACCTGGATTTGTGTGGAATGTCCAGAGATGAAAGTAAATACTTACTTTAGAATTAACAGGAGTTAAAGTTGTGTTCTTCTAAATGTTTTAGGCTCATCATCAGGACTTTTGGCTCCATCAGTGCCACTGCCGAAATAAGTGATGACAGCGCGATTATCTTAGATTACTGCTCTGCTAATTTGAATAGCAAAAGTTCATCTGTTGGACCAGTTTGTGTTGAGATGTTCAGAAAGCAGTTCTAACAGATAAAATATCTATTTAATGATGTTCTAGGTTTACATGAACTTTTAAACTGCACATGCCCTCCCCCAACCACTGTGCTTTTTAAACCTGCATTTTCCTTTTTATATATAATGCCACATACACAGTCAGTCTCCGGCCCGGCTATTTTCTGATACTGTGCAAGGAAACATATATTAAAAAACATAAAATACAGAAGCTGCAGTGCCCTGTCATCACACTGAAGCTGTATTGCAGCGCTAACTAACTCATATAAACTGGAACATTCAGGATTTATGATTCTTTTACTGCCACACAGCAGCATTGCTGGCATTTGGATTCGGCACAACACTGCGCAAGTTTTGTCTGCAATAAACAATAAACTATAAACTATGAGTTAAAAAAGACAAGACAAAAGGTGTGAGACTGGAGGACATCCGGAACACCACACATATACTGAGGACCTGAGAGATGCAGAGCGGTCACATCAGAAATGTTATAATTCTGCCTGACTTGTGCAAATACAGCAGAGTGATGCAGTATAAAGAGCAAACTTTACAACAGTGCAACATTATTCAGTGAATAAAAAATCCTATTCAATAAGCAATTTCCATCCAACTCTGCCCTCCGACACATGCTGATGTTTGGATTGGTGAGGCTGTTGTCTGTCTCTACTCCTCTCTATGTCTGAGAAAAAACTAGAAGTTTCAGCAGAAAGAGATCATGACCAAGATTCAGAGAGGTTGTTCTAGGTACGTTAGAAAAGGATGTTTATTTATTGAGATTAAAATGGGAAAGTGATTAATGTGCTTGGAGAGCAAGCACACTATTCTTCTTCTTAGGATTTATTATTATTAGTAGTATTCCATTCACCAGTTTTTTGGCTACATCTCCCAGGGCTTTCGAGATTGAGACACCGTTCCAACTCAGCAACGTTGGGCCTGATCTACAATATCGGACATTCTGACAGCTTTTTTCTATGTCTGTTGTTCGTTCGTTTTTCCCGTTTTTCCTGTGAAAACGAGTTGCAAAATATTGGTGCCCTGAACTTTCAGATCCCCCACCAAACTTCATGTGATAGCTCAGGCCAACTTCCCCGACACACAAACCCGGTCAGTGATGACCTGCATCCATCTTTTCCTTTTCTTTCGCTCATCTCTTTTTTCCACATTCACTTCCATTCATTTTTAACCCAATTGAAATAAGTGCATTTTCAGAAGAAGAAACTTTCAGGCTACATACAGTGACCCAACCTCAATATTTGATGTTCGTCTGTTAAAATTGAACAAGATGGCCAAAAAAATTGTGACAGAGCTGTCATACAAAACTGGAAACTTTCACACACACTGCTATGTTAATGCTATGCTAATATTAATGCTATGCTATGCTAAAACTAATAACAATGCTATGCTAATGCTATGCTAATATTAATGCTGTAGTAATGCTATGCTTACAGTAATACTAAGAGTGATGCTAATGCTAATGCTAACACTAAAGTTGTGTTGTGCCTTGAGCAAGCACAATTTGTATTTTCTCTGCGAAAATACAGTCTACTTATTTATTATTATTATTCTATTCAAACTCTTCAAACAAAAATTGGAATGGAAGAACCATTTCAGTTCTCCAAAGCAATCCAAAGACCCCTTCATGACCCCTGCCTCCGGTAAAGAAATTCAATATAACCCCAAACTCAAACAAATGCAAGATATGTACAGTACCAGTCAAAAGTTTGGACACTCCTTTTAATTCAATGATTTCCTTTGTTTTTATTACTGGCTACATTTTAGATTAATATTGAAAACACCAACTGCTCTGATGATAGCTTTGCACACTCTTGGCATTTTTAAATTCAGATTCATGATGTGTCAACCTAGAATGCTATTTAATTAACAGGTGCACTTTATAAAGTGTTCATTAGTGTAATTTCCGGCCCTCTTAAGGTTTTTGGGACCATCAGCTGTAATGGTAGGGCTGGTAAATAGTTAGTAAGCCTATTTGACTATGGTTCTGCACCACAGTATGGCATGAACTCCTTAACTAAGTAAAAAAAAACAACAGCCCATCATTACCTTTTTACAAAACGTATTCTGGTTTGTTTAACCCATTTTTTGTTTATTGTATAATTTCTTACATCATTTTGTTTGTTTTCAGTTTACAATGTAGAAAATACTAAAAATTAAGAAAAATTGAGATGGGTTGTTTACTGGCTGTGTACAGGTTTAAACACTTCTCTGTTCGACCAAGTAAATAAGAACAAGTAGTGGGCAATATAGTTGTGGAGCTCTGTGAGTAGTGCATCCAGGTAAGCAATGCACAACATGGTGAAAAAGAAAATGGGATTTTTCAGACCAGGCCACTTCATTTTTTTTACTCCATGGTCTAGTTCTAATGCTCACATTGCAGGTCAGCATGGGCACTCTGACCAGTCTGTGACTACACACCCACATTTGTAGCAAGCTTAGATTTCAACATGTACTCTGAGACCTTTCTTTCATAATCAACATTTACCTAATTTAGTCATTTGTTCTACATTAGCTTTTGTCTGGGTTTGAACCAGCCTTCTGAGCCTCAAGGACTCCAGACCCTGTCACCAGTGCACCGATTGGTGGGTTCTAACCACGGCATAACGGAAACATCCCGCAAGACAAACTGTTTTGAAGATGCTCTGACCTAACTATCTACCCATCACAATTTGGACCTTCTTATTCTTCTTATTACATATTTTATAACTTTTTTAGGTCTTGTTCTGGCTCATTTTTCCAACACACCAACTTCAAACTGATTTCTTTAGTTCAATTAATGCCAAATAAATTCAACCCCTTGAAGCGTGTCACTATAACGAGATAATAGATGTTATTTATTTTGCCTGTTAATGTTTAAGACTGGTCTGTCAATAATAAATTGTGGAAAAATTGTGAGACTATATTTTTGTCATACTGCCCATAACTAATCTTATGCTAATCAACAATGCATGGAGAATATTAGCTCTCATTAAACTGTTATCTTTAAAGATAATAAATCAGGGACCGCCTGAAAATAATTTATGGAGCCCACTTTAATAAATGCTATTTTAAGTGTAATTAATAAATATAATGTATTTATTTAATGTAAAGTTCTTAATCAACTTATAATTTATTCCAAAACCTTTACATTATGTCAAGATTCAGAATTGCCCCATCCACGGATCTTTATGAAACCCAAAATGGTTCTTCCATGGCATCAAACACAAAGCATATTTACTTTTAAGAGTCTTTACAAAAGATACAAATCTGTACATTTCACTCTCTTCAAGAGTCACAAACTTCTTTGAAGTGATGTGCATTACATCACTCAAATTTATAACGTGGTTGAGCATGTATAAAATATGTTCCACCAACACAAATTTGTTACAATTAGTGAACTGGAAGATGATATTTGATTTATGTTCTCATTTGAAACAAATCCATTCAAAGCACAAATTTTGTGCATAGATTATCTGCTTCTGGTTCCATAAAGAACCTTTCATGGGAGTGGACTGAAGCATTTTTAATAAAAAAAACCTCCACAGGGTGTAAGGGTTCTACACCAAGATTCCTAGTAGAACTGTCCAAGCTAAACATCATGACATTTTGCCTTCATTAAGGGTTAAGTGTTTAAGTCTCGACTTCAGCGAGATTTCAGCGACTACTTATCATGATGAAGTTAGACTTGATGGCTCGGAAACAACATAGACTGTTCCGAAATGATATATTTCCACTTTTTCCAGCAGGGCCTTCCTCCCTCCAGAGGAGACAAAGGAAGCCATAGACTTGGAGGCGAGTGTGTAGATGGACCTCTTCTGAAGGCTGGGGGCCAGGGGCTGCATGACAAAGAGGCAGAGGGCTGCCCACCCCTGGAGAGAGAGTGGCGCTTCTGCCCAGCGGGCTGCTTACACTCTGCTAGGAGAGAGGAGGGGGTGGCAGTGCATGTGCATGTGTGTTTGTGTGTGTGGTGATACAAACATAAGGCAGTTCAAACATTCTTTTTCTACAGTACAGGTTTTCCTCTATACCTACTCGTCTCCATACTGTTTACTGCATGTATAATCTTGTATATATTACATATACATACCATATAAATGCTCTGCTGTTATTAATATACACCTGTACTGTGAAAACTTCATTTACTTTTAGCAGATGTAAAGTATTAATGTTAATGTGGGAAAATGAATGCTTGTTCATTGACAGGGGATCTAACAGCAAATCCATTAGGATCCCTCAGATGGGTGAAATTGACATCATTATCAATCTGATCCTTGCAACAGGATTCTTACTAAGTTCATGTTTTGGCAAGTTTGCCATATAATAGCACATTTGACAAAAAACTCACATAAATATCCAATGGGCTAATTAATGTTGGTTCAGTTTGCACTAGGTAAGTGAGCATACTAATATTAATTAACTTTACAAGTAGTTAAATAAAAATATTACTGGGGTTTACAGATGTTAAATGACATTTTAATCATATTCAAATAATGTAAAACTTAACACCCAAATTTTAAATCTGCAGTGAATGCAGAGGTACTTTAGAAAAGTATGTATCATTATGATTGTAATAGTAATGTTATAGTAGTCATACTATAAGCTGCCCGATGAAGTATAATATGCTTGTGATTTAAAGATTTCATAGAACTCCAGTAGATAACTGTAGACATCACAACAATTATTTACAGCCTACATATTATGTTTTCCATATTATGCACAATTCTGTCTTGTAATTAAACATTTTTGTGGTAAATAGAAAATGCCAGCTGCCCTTTATATTACATCTAAATTTCAGTGATGACTAAACCAGACTCAGCCCACACTAGCTTGAAATGAAACAGATCCACATTAACATCCATTATAAGTTGTTTCCTTTTCCACAAAAGTCAAAATTTTGATATTACATAATACATAATACATATTTGTGTTTGAGGGGGAAGAGTAGAGAGATTTAATGACTGAAATGTTGCGTATACATATTACAGTGCATGTTCCTGTGCATCTCCATTATCCTGTCTTGTGTGCCTTTCTTCCTTTTTCTATTCTCTTCTATCCATTCATCCATTTAATTTACAATATGCCGGCAAATAGGTTCTATGTCATAGGAATGATCAGGTCAGTTTTATTTTCTCTAAAATGTGGAAAAAACAACATTTAAGCAAAGACCATAGATTTTAAGCTCAACCTATTTGTAGTTAAAAAATCTAAGAATATTCAGGAAAGATTTTATATTAAGGGACACCCTCTCTTCAAACCACAGCCACCACTGAAAATTTTTTGCCCTGCACTGACATTTCAGAGCATGTGAACCCCTCGGCAAACCACATGCATTTGGTCAGGAAGATGTAGATCAGAGTGCATCCTCATGTAGGCGCTAGAGAGCTGAACGGGAAAGGGGAGGCAGTGGGGCGGACATTGACAGAACCAGTGGGACGTCCCATCACTCTCTCCACACTTCTGCTGTCAGAGGCTTTGTACGGGTGCATTACTCAGACCCCCAGCCACAGGTTCCTAGGTAACCACAGGCAGGGGGTATGTGTGTGGAGTGTGTGTGTGTGTGTGTGTGTGTGTGTGTGTTTGTGTGTGTGTGTGTGTGTGGGAGGGAGGGTGTGTGTGTGTGGGATGAGTTTTGTTCACCTCAAGACAGGACTGCAGCATGCAGCTCTTGTGAAAAGCAGGTCAGACGAATCTCCACTCACTTCTTCACCTGCAGCTGAGAGTTTAGAGTCCCTAAACAGCTGAACTTATGTTGTTCGACCAACTTATTTCTTTGTTTATCTCTAATTTATGTGTAGAAGGTCGAAGGAAAGAGAAGCTTAAGGTTAAATCACAGCCAAGGGTCAGCATCGCTCTCCATTAAAGAAATGTCCTATGCATTCTTACAAAGTGAATAAAAACTTTAAAACCAAATGAAGTAGGTTCTTCCTTCAAAGTGTTCTTATATTGCTGTTCCAGCCTTCAAAATAACACTCACAGTGCAAGTGCAATAAAGACAATTTAAAGGTAGATTTCATGCATAACACCCAGTTCAATTATTATGATCTTACTTTTCATGATTTCAGTCAAATGCACCCATTTGATTTAATTGTCCATTCATATTTATATAGAAAACACCTCCCCCCATTTCCAAAGCATATAGGAAAACACAATTAGATAAGAAAGAGCAAAAACATCTCAAATGCAGTCGGAGGTCTCATGCTGTGTTTTTAAATGTTTTTTTTGTTGTTGTTGCCAGTCACAACTTTCCTTGTAATTAGTTTTGCTTTAGTTCACATTGTTCAGTTGTACGATACCCCCCTCCACACACACACACAAATGAGACATCATAATGATCTCTTCATGTTCACAGTTGAAATGAATTTCCATTTTCATGTGAGTACTTTCTTTGGAGAGCACCCAGCTTGATTTTCCTGATCTTTGAGTTCAAAGCTCCCAGGCCGATTGCTGATCATCATCGTGGATTAATGCGGTGGCGGCGGTTGCGGGCGTTTGATGTGGAGCATCGCTGAGGTAACCGTGTACACTGGCTCTTTTGGTGCTGCTGTGCTTGGTCAATGATTTACCACTGGGATGGCCCACTGCCACTTTTGCCCTTTTGACTGCCACCGCCGCATTTTAACGCCTCGTTAGTGCAAATGGGATTCCCCTGCCCAGGAGGCCACGGCCCGGCGGCTCCGGACCTCTGCAGAGGCCCCCGGTGTCCAAACGGTGGGCAAACCCACAGCCCGTTAACCGGCCCGCCCCATTCCAACGCGATCACCCATCCATCCACCCCCTCCAGCCATCAGGTCAACAGTTGGTCCCAAGAGCCAAAGTGGCTGGGCTTTCTGCCAGTGTCAAGAGGCTCCGTCTGAGATTGTCCCTGGGTAATTAAGCAGGGGATGCGGGTCAGTGTAGACAAATAAATCATGCCGATAGTCCAAACACTGGCTCTGAATGCCTCTGGTGGAGCAAAAACAAGGAGCCGCCCCATGCTTGTTACTGCTCGGCTTGAGGTCCGTCAGTATGCTTCACATTAAGACAGCCTCCAACAACAAAAAAAGAAAGAAGAAAAAAAAAGCAAAGAGGTAGAACAAGCTTTGTGCAAGATCAAATGCTGTGCAAAGGAACATGGGCTTCAATTGTTCAGCTTTATCTTTAAGATAAAGGCGGGCTGGGCATCACTTTAGTTCCTCTTTGTTGATGAACAAAGCAGATTATTGCTGGAAGAACACTAATCGTTCCCTGGAAGTGTGAAGGATGATGAAAAAGGTAACGACTTAAAGGAAGAAACAACTATTGATCAGAAAAGCAAACTCTGCCTTGATAACATCAAACTCATAATCAAAAAGAAAAAACAGCATGCCTCTAGAAGATTTTCACTCAAGAAGTAATATCAGTTTCAGGGCTCCGAGAGCCAGTTTGAAGGCCATTAACATCTGATCCATGCAGCAGTGTGAGGGGTCAGAGAGAAAATTATATGCAAAGTTGACCAATCAGACATGCAGTTTACCACCAACAATTACAGAAAATTGGGGAGCTTTAAAGAACTCAGTGATCTTCAAGTGGCGGAACACATGATCTAGAAGTGTTATTTTCATTGTCCTGCCTGTAACCTCTCCCTCTGGCACAATAAAGTTCAAAATAATTGAATCCGTGTATATCAATTTCTTTTTGTCTACTTCCTCCACTTTACCACTGACTAGGCCAAATGACTGTAATTACATTAAGTAATTCTGGGCTACTTTCTTGGCAGAAAATGTTGGAAAACATCCAGTTGCCTGTTAGGGTTAAGCTGGATCATGTTGCCAACCTTTGTTTACTCCTCATTCTTATTCTTCCTTGTCAGACATGCTTTCCCAAATGATGGGGGCGTTCAACAACAGCTTAATGATTCATTAATGCTGAATAACGTGAGCAAAACAATGAAGAATAAAGAAGGCGTTTTTTTTTTCTTCTCTGTTGAAAAACCCTCCCTGGATCCAGCATGCCTCTTCCTATGTCATGGCTCTAATGGTTAATACCAAGAGGTGGGAAGGAATGGAAGACCCTATACCATGTCAAATTGGCCTTTCTCTCCAGGGTCAGGACATTCTGTCTGGGTCCACTTGTGTCTTTTCCTCAGAAGTTTCCCCTATTCATGCAGACAATGTAACTGTCAGTCTGAGCAACAGTTCCTGTTTCCACTGGCTCCACAACTCACGGGGTTACACAATATTTCACAGCGCCAAACAATCGCCTGTCTGCCCGGGCCAACCATATGGTTACTATGGGGTGCAATATTGACACACATCACTAATTATTCATAAAACGGGGGCAGGACAAGAAGAAGGGGAGAGGGGACGGACTCTGCAGCTCAAAACCTTTCTGCTGCTTCGCAACTTTTTTTCAGTATAAGCAACAAAACCTGTGTTTTGTCTTCCAAACAAACCAGGACAGACCCAAGAAAAATATTTAACTGTGTGATACTTTATATATTTACATTTCATTTTATATTTATAAAGTACTTGAGCAGGTCTTTAAGCTGGAAAATAGTGCAAAGTCCAGAACGCACAGACAGTGGCCCACCTTCATATTACATTTAACTAAAATAAATGCAGTTGTCCATTAATTGAATGTAAGAGATTAAAATCTAAGAGATTTAAGCGATTTTAATCTAATCCTAAATCTCTCATTAAAAAAAAATGTTAAAACACAATTCTTCCCAAAAACAATGCAGATTATTTTGATGGAACCTATTTTATTTGTGTAACCAGAAAACAATTCAATATGGTGAAATCTATTGAGGAGTTTATGCAGTGTAAACATGCAGAACAGCATGTCGTGTGTATCACACATTACCGTACAGGTTTGCTGGATATTCCATCAAGACGGCGTTCCATTTTATCCTCTGAGTACCTGTATCCAAACTCTGTCTGGAGTTAGGAAAAGTGCCTAGTTCATTTAGAGACATTAGACAGCATGAGTATGCTGAATAATTGTTGATTGCTTGTTCTGCTGTGAAATTGTAACATTATTGTTTAATTGGGCTTCAGAACCTTGTATATGATTATGTTTGTTTAAGACAAAAACGCTGGAAGATTGAAGGCTAAAGTAAAACATCTATAATCCCAGTGATTGTAGGAGCTTTTCTCAGTAGGACATTTCTCTGTCTCATCCATATCCAATTAATTTTATATCTGAAGTTGCTCAAAAAGAGAAGAGCAGCCAGTGTAATACATTCAGTGTTTAATATTTAATGCAAACATCGGAGGTTAAATAAATGGGTCTGTCCTTCTGCCCGCCATTGCTTGACCCCCTACAAGGTGGGAAAGTCCACATGTCCATCAGCCCGTGACAAGCCCATGTAGGGCCAGACTGCATCAAACTGCTCAGCGACTCGAGTGATTGACAGGTTTTCCTGTCATGCCTGGCTGAAGGGGTGGGGCTTGCTAGGTGATGAGCTCTGACAGGATGTGGAGAAAGAGAGAGAAAGGGAATGAAAAACACAGAGAAAGACAGAATGCTATTATAAATTATAATTTTCTTCCAAATTTTGTATGGAAATGGAACTTTTGCATGTAAATAATTTGAAAATGTACATTTTCCAATCTAAAGGCCACTTCACAAAAAACATCTGTCATACAAATTTTGATCCCCTACAGAACCTTTCAATAGATGTTTTTTTATGTTTAAAGAACCTCCACATAAAATAAAAGTCCCTGGAAGAACCTAAAACTGGAGAGGGGTTTTCACATTATCCATGCTGTTATTTCTGCCACTAAAATTTTTTTTACACTTACATGTCTTGTTTAAAAAAACAAAAGTTTAAAATGATGTACCAATATAAAAGAGAAAAAGTGAGGGGTAGATACATCTGGATACAAACCAAATGTTGCTTTCAAAACATAGTATTGTCTATATTCTACATAGATCAGCCAATATGTTAAACCCACCTGTCTAATAGTGTGTAGGTCCCCCTCATGCTCCAACAGCTCTAAATTGTCAAGGCATGGAGATTACAAGACGCCTGATGATGTGAAGTGGTGTCTTTCAGCGAGACGTTAGTAGTTTTGTTGTTGTGACTTTTATGGACCGGGCTTATTTATCCAGCACATCCCAAAGATGCTCTGTCAGAATGAGATCTGGGGAAGTCAAAACCTTGAACTGTGTCATGTTCCTCAAACAATTCCTGAACAATTTTTGCAGTATGATGGGAGGGATCCGCCATTTGAGAATGCCACTGGCATGCAAGGGTGTACTTAGTCTGTACCTGCCCATCCACATGATGTAAAAGAAAATGTGATTCATGCAACCTTCTCCCATTGCCACATTGTTCTGTTCTGTTCTGATGCCTATGTTCCTGTTGTAGGTGTTTTTAGTGATGGACTTTCTAGCTGTTTGCCCTACTGCAGTGGGATTGGACCAAAAGGGCAAGCCTTCACTCCCCATGTGCTTCAGTGGGTCTTGGGCACCCCTGTCCTTGTTGCTGGTTCACTGGTAGTACATCCTTGGACCAGTTTTGTTAGATACTAACTGTTGCATAAGACCTGCCATTCTCTAGCTGCTCTCATCCACTCATCTAACTCATCACAAACAGGACCTTCACTCAAATCCTTGACCGTTTTTCCTGCTTCCACCACATGAACTTCAAGAAGAGATTTTTCACTTGCTGCCTAATATTTTTGACCTCTTAACAGGTGCCACTGTAATGGGATAATCAGTGACAGTGGTTTTTATGTTATGGGTGATTGTTACATTTGTAAAAATGTTGCAAAAATCAGCCCAATCTGAATTCACTGTTTTGTAACTTAGAACTAACTCATCTATCCATTTTAGTAATACAGTCCTTCGGCTGAGGATGCTTTTTGAATGAGGCACAGAACCAAGCAGTGAATGGGAGATGGAGTCATTAATGCATGTCAGACACATTAATAAAATACATCTGTTTAATTCTAACAAATAAAGCAAGGTTAGAAAATGGCAATGTAGAAATTAGTTACTGTGTCATAAGTGAACCCCAGGAGAAAAAATTAAACCCAAGAAAATATGTGGATACATGTTTTCTCTTAGTCTATGCTGAAATATCTTTTCTTATTAACAATTTATCTCCTTGTTGTGATGTCATAACTAACCACATTCACCTTCAATAAATCCATCCATGCATTCTCCTGGACATTGTTGGGAAAAAAGAAAAAGTCCAGTCCACCCAGAGCAGAAACAAACACACTCACACCTAGAAGCAATTTTTGCACTTCTGATCTCATGTGCAAATCTGCACAACCAGGAGCTCCCAGAAGAAACCCACACAGACTCAAACAGAATATGTAAACTACACACAAAGAGGCAACACAGACCAGAAATCAAACCCAGGACCTCCTCATTGTGAGACGCCAATAATGAATACAGTATCACCATCAATAACTTTCCTCAGATCTTACTCTTCATACTATGGAAGGCACTGTGATCAGCAGGAAACTGATTTGTGCAGAATACACAAGAATACCTTTCTTGGATAAGTATAAAATAACAGTGAGTACAAAAATGATTTAGACTTAACATTATCCAGAGTTTTGCTTCCCAGTGGGTAGTGTTTATGTGGAAACTCAATAACATCGTATTAAAAAATACCAAAAGAACAGCAGCTGCCTATTCTCTTTTGTCACCTACAGAACAATAGTGCATGCCACCCCCAAAGTGAACTCGAGCTGATACAGCTTCTAACATTGGCCTTCCTCTGTGCAAGGTTAAGGTACACATGAGGGTGAAAAAGCCACAGCTCCAGATGTTACATAGGCGCAGGTTTCCTCTCGTGAGGTTTGTCGGAGGGCACCACATCTGGCCACACAGAAACTTGGCATATTGCACTCCATCTGCCAGTTGGGCTCAAATGGGGCCTGGCTCCACCAAGAAACAGGCCATTTCAACTGGTGCCATAAATACTGAAATTTTGGGGGGTGGGCAACAGCAGGTTTTTAGCACAACCCCGAGAACAGAGCTGGGCTTAAACTTTGGCAGCTTCTGAGCAGCTTCTGTCAGTCTGTTAGCATTCGTGCGACACTTACCTCGGCTTCCCTGGCAACAAAAGCCATCGCTCTCCTGTCCCGAGCAATAGAGCAGTGTCGTGCCAAAGGCACACTGATATGAATGTCACCCCACTTGCTATGTTCCATCAGGGAAATTGAATTTTTAGCCCGGTGCTGTCTTCTGTCCATATGCTGATGTTTTCATATTCTACAAAATTTGTTCAGGGACTCATAAAGTTTCTTAAAGTCCAAATTATACCCTGATGCGGCAGAATAAAAGGGCCGGCCTTCTGTCACACTGCAAAGACTTAAGTAGCGCTGCACTCCTCTGGCAGGGGGCTGACTGGTTCCTCATTCCCAGCTTATCTATTTTTTATGCATTGAAGCTCGCTCTTAGACTAATGAGGTTGTAAACATCTTTATGCACTTACAAGAATCCTTGCATGAAACTGTTTCACGCTGCCTTTCTGTAGCTCTTCTTGACATTGTTTGACACATTGAACATTTGGTCCTGTGATGCTCATACTGTACAGAGACAAACTGCAACAATATAAAAAATAACATTTTCCCTTACCTCAAATGCAGCCAGTCAGCCAAGACACATTTGGCTTCTGGGGATTTTTGTTTAGATTTTCATTGAAGCTACAAACCTAATGTAACTGACAAGTAAGGGAGGCTTAGTTATTAGTTTCTGTCACTCTGTCACCACATGCTTGCTTGATGATAACTTATATATTAGTTACTAAAGAAAATGTGGGATTGTAGCTCAACTGTATTTTTTACTGTAATAAAGTGATTCAGACTAGGCAAATCTGCATTCTTTGGCTCATTAGAGTACTGGATAAGGGAAAGTAGTGTCACTAAAAAAGGGACAGAGCCATACAGAGACTAACAATCAAACAAAATACTTTTGAAACAGATTCTAAAACAAACTAGAAGCCAGTGAAAAGAAGCCAGAATTTGGGTAATATGTCCTCGCCTGCTTATACCATTTAAAAATCGAGCTGTGGCATTTTGCACCAGTTGTAGGCGGGCCATGGAGGCCTGGCTAACTCTGAAAAATAGTGTATTACAATAATCAAGGTTTTTAGACAGAATTTTGACAGAACAGGCTTGACTTTTAACAGCAACCCCAACTGGAAAAAGCAGGATTTTAACAGCCTGACAGTGATCTGCATAAAATGAAAGGAAATATTATGTTTCCAGTAGGGGTGTGCAGAGCAGCCACTATAGTATTTGTATTTGTATTTATTGAAAGGGGAAAAATATTCGTATTCGTATTTGTATTCATATTCGAGTAAAATTCTTAATTTAGCGCGCAAACTCCATCCGCCCTCCTCCCCGAATC
>JBBMFX010000141.1:6917671-6932624 GCA_037832545.1 Rhabdalestes septentrionalis
TCTCCTCAATCAGATTGACAAGCTTTTTTCCACTTGGAGGTGAAGAGTGTATGAATATTGGGCTCAAGACCAGAGGTCCCTTCTCCATGCAATGGATATCACAAAGTATCAGTGTAGGGGTGGTTCAGACGAGGGATAATATCCACTACGGTGTGAACAAAAATCTATGGCCAGAGAGCAGCATGTGGACAGCAGGAGGATGAGGATCAAGGCCAGGAGAGGAAGGGTGACGACAGTGACCAGTGAAAGGTTTACTGTAGTTGTGAAACTTTATTTACAGCAATGTAGGCTAGATATAATTTTTCTCGTTTCTTGTTTGTGTTTACGTTTTGTACACTGTATACATTTTCTTTTTATGTACTCTAATGTCTGGAACCTGGTTGAAAAAGTGGTTGAAATCTGCTTGGCAGTATGAGTGCAGTGTCTGTGATGTCAGACTTTGGAGGCTGCTCTTACTATAAAATCCTTTTTTTCAGTTTTATACATAATTGTATTCTGTTAGCTGGACCTCTGCCATGGTGACCAAACATCTAGGCATTTTGACTTGCAGTGCTCACACAATGCCAAAGGGACAATTCATTTTGGGAGCGCTGACTATACGAGGAAGGAATTTATTTTGACACATGCATAAACATAAATATGAGCTTTTGCTGGTGATCCATTCTGTTGTGCTTAACAAACCAGCTGATTTTGACAAAAGTGAATGCAGATGAGCCAAAGCAACTGAGAAAGATCTATGCAATTTTGGTGGTACTGACTCTTTACATGGGAAAGGAATCTAGTTTTGAAGCATGTATGAACAGTTTTGTAAAAGACATGAGCTTTTGCTAATGTTGCGCAGAATCTGTTTGGCCAAATTACCTTCTAGTTTTAAGAATGTAATTTCAGTTTCAAGAAATGAGCCAAACCAACAGAGAAAAACTGTAATACATATCATAACATACCATTCAATTTACATTCCAGGGCTCTTACTTTTTATGTAATTGCATCTGGTGACAATCCTCACCTGGAAGAGAAAATAATTTTGCTAAATTGGCATTAGCTTCAGCTAAAAGTGACAATAAGGACTGAGGATAATTACATTTTCTGTGTCCTGAATTGAACACCAATGGAAACGGAAGAGTTCCAGGTTCCTCATACCAAAGGTTACAGTGGGTTGGACTGAAAAAAACCAGAACAAAATTATAGAACTTACTAAATTGGAAATCTATGATAAATCTTTATACTACATATAGTTTTAAAGAATACTCACAATCAAATTTGAATTGTACCATGTGGCCAAAATCAATTTCTTAGTTTGAATAAATTAAGTGAGGGTTACTTTATCGCCACATGGTTTTAAATCAGATACTCAATTAGGATTAAATATTTCTGAGACAGCCAGTATTGTGTACTCTAGTCAAACATTACAAGCACATTGCTGCAGACTGTTAAGATTGTGAGAAACATTAATGACTGCATAAAAAAACTTAGATCGCAAAGTTTTCTCCTTATGATCCTGATATGGTATCATGTGTCCAACTGTTTTCCAAGCAGCTCAGAAGGATGACTTTCAGGCCTTTTTCAGATATTTCAGAGTGTCTCTGCCATGCCCCATAGTGTCCTGCAGCTCGTGGCTAATGGCCTAAAGCGGCTGGACACTGTGGCGGCTCGTTTCCCAATCAGCATGGTTATGTAAGATGTCAGGCCTTTTTTTTCCTCTTTATTTTTTTTTTAACATGGACGCGCTGCTCCTGTGTCATTCTCACCAGATTATCTACTAACAGATGCTGGGTCCAGCTGGTGCCTAAAAAAGTTTATAGCTCGGTTGGAACGAGGGTCCTCACACTCTCCACAATGTTGGCCACCATCGCCTTTTTTAATGAGTCACGAATTGCCTGTTTATCTCCCGCTCCCTGCTGTTTCGGCATTTTCCCTTCCAGAACAATCCCAGAAACACATGCTGCTACAGACGCAAGTGCAATGTGCCACAGACATTCAGAGCCAAATTGTTACAAGGAACAAAGTTGCACCCCCCCCACCCCCCACCCCCTTCTCTCTCCCTCCCGCTCTGCTTTTTTTTTTTTCTTCTCGGGCATCAAAATGTGCGAAAAGGATTACAGGATGCGCAGTAAAAGCGGAAGACTCAGATGTTTCGTTTGACCCTTTCAATATGGTCAGCCAGACGAAGCCGGGCCCATTTGAAGGCTCAACAAACACTCAAATGACTCTATAATTGGCGCGCTTTTGTTGTTCATGTTTTGGCTCTGTACAAAACTGTGCTAAACACTCTCTGTAATGGCTTTACATTATGACAACACATGGCTCACGCAAAAGGGACTGAAGCTGGCAAGGCCTCGAAGAAGTAGCAGGTGGTGTTGACAGTTTTGCTTGAAGTCTTTGGGTAAAAAAAAAAAAAAGAATTAAAATAACAATAAAAAAAGATTATTTAAAAAAAAAGTTCAGATCATAGCTAGATGCCTCCGGCCCAACATCAGGCTTAGAGGAAGGTTTGCATGTTTACTGAGGAGCGGCGAAAAGACCCTGTGAATAAAACAAGCTGAACTACATCAAGGCCGTCCAAACACAGCAGGGTTCTTCATTCCCAAGGCACAGGCAGGATTAGCCATTCTGATCGCTGATCTTACAGAAACACTGTGGCTTTTTTCTGTACTGCCTCGGCTAACAAATGTTGCTCATAATACAAATGATGCTCGGCTAACAAATGTTGCTTATTCGAGCAATCAGAAGACATATTAGGCATTGGGATAATGCCTAAAGTATAGTATTACACTGCACTATATAAAATCACCTCAACTGAAAAAAAGAGCAACATGTTCCACACATAACACTTTTAACACAGGTTGAAGAAGTCAGTATTTGTATTTGTCGCTAGGTTGTTAGAGTGCTCATGCCATTTCAATGTGCAAACATTTTCCCATTATATTTATGCTAAAAAAGAATATTAAATGAAAAATGGACAAAAATACATACAAAAATCAACCCATATGCTGCTACTAACATAATATCTATCACATTCAATTTTAAGATAACTGTATTTTAAACAGTTCTGTTTTCAACTCTGGGATATTTTACTGTCTATAAGGTGAGTGATTACTTTTATGTATGGCATTTCAAAATGCTGATTACTGGGCTTCTTTAGATTAAATGTAGTTTTACTCAAGAGAATTGTTAGTGGGAGAGTGGTGGCATTAATTTATGAACAAAATAACACTGTCTGAGCTCCTGAGCGCCACAACTGTCTGAGCATTGGCGTTCCCATTGGAACATCATGCCCTGGTGGCGATGCAGACGTCCTCGGCTAGGATTCTAAGAGAGCGCAGTTGTCTCCCTCTGGGTGGGTGGGTTTATGCCTCTCCCCATCACTCAGCTTGTACTACGAAGTGCAGTCATTGGTTTGCTGGTGTAACAGTCAATGTTCTCTTCCAAGATGTCCAATGACACTGCATTCATAAATGCTCAAAAAGATGCTTTGTCTGGCTTCACATGACTTGAAGGAAGCACATGCTAGAGGTGGTATTGTACAACTGGGGAGGTTCTAGCCAGTGGACTGAATCAAAATCGGCAAAATTGGGCAAACAATCCAAAAATGTCAGTAAAAAACAAATGGAGTAGTGGTGAAATGTTACATTGTTTCATTTACCTTATATAGGAACACTGCCTATTGCCAAATTGGTAAATTTAAATTATATAAATCTGTTCAGAATTGTTACGAATTATTAAGAAATAATTTTAACATGTTATATTGGACCATTTTGTCTGGTGCATTCATTGGGATATTTTTACACAATGCACATAGCAGATAATATTGGTAAACTATGTAAAGTAACATTGCAAAATAGAAGTATGAGGCTTTGACCTGACAGTGTGAATATGTCTTAGTGTACCCCATGATTTTGAGCCTTTAATTGTAGAAGAAAACATGTATCAGAAAAACGTGAACAATGCATACAGGGAATTTCTGAAAGGAGCACAGAGAAAGGTCTCCATTCCGCATATCATAGCACCAACATGGCTACATACATAACTCCAGCGCCCCGCTGGCCAGCCTGAAATGATAAACATAGAGGATGCAGAAATCAGTAAAAATAACTGACAGCATATAGGTCTACAAACTTTAGCTGTGTCTTAATACCATCAATCTGCTTAGACTGGTCATTAAACTTACGGACTTTCCCAACCTGCCCCACCCTGAAAGACCAGGCCTCAACCTGGCCTCTGGCACCACTTCTCTCCACCCTCAACACCTACGACTGGGCCTCCACTCATCCCACTAACACATCATCATGTCAAAGGGAGTATTTGAGCAACTTACAATCTTCACATACAGGAAACAACTGATGGTTAAGTGTCTTGCTAAAATAAGGTTAGAAAGTGAGGTTTGAACTAACAAGTTTAGGGTCATCGGGTCCACAAACAAGTGATTTTACCCACCGAGCTTCTACCGCCAATGTCAAAGCTCATGGACAAGACAACTGCAGTTGGACTTCTCTCAGGAGGAGAGGTGACAGCCTACAATAATTTTTTAACTCCTCAAAAATAAATTATTCTGAAGGAAGTGAGAAGATCATCCACTCCACATCAATAAGGACGTTGAGGAAGTGGTTCCTGTTTTCAGGTTTCTGGGAGCACACGTGACTGAAGATCTCTCCTGCACTACCAACATCACCGTCACAGTCAAGAAAACATAATAGTGACTACTTTTCCTGGGGATCCTCAGGAAAACCAACCTGTAGAAGAACCTGCTTGTGTTCTGCTGTTCCCTTAAAAGTGTGTTGACGTACCGAGTCCCCTGAGGGAATGCCAGCTGCTCAGTAGTAGGAGAATTTTTCAGAGGATTTTAAATATTGCCCAGAAGATTGCTGACTGATTACTGCCTGCTTTGGAGGACCTGCTCAGCTCTCCCTGCCTCAGTAGAGGAGCCAACATACTGAAAGACTCATCCCACCCTGTACCTTGTCTCTTAAAAAAAAAATCACAGAAATAATCTACCACCTGTTCTCCCCTTCCCAGCTCACCCGTCTGTGTACTTTTTAACTTGGGGACCGTTAAAGTATCTGATCAGATCAGTAATAAGTCTCTCCAAAAACCTGAACTTTGTGGAAATAGTAGTAGAGTGTTGGTCCCCTTTGCAGTTATAACAGCTTGTAAACTTACTGGAAGTTTTCCACAAGATTTTGGAATTTTGTAGAAATTTGTGCCAATTCATTCTGTAGAGCATTTATGAGGTGAGACACTGATGTTGGATGAGAAGGCCTGGTTCACAATCTCCGTTCCAGTACATCGCAAAGGTGTTGAGGCCAGGACTCTGTGCGGACCAGTCAAGTTCTTCCACACCAAACTCATCCAATCATGGGTTTATAAAGTTTGCTTTGTGCACTGGGACACAGGCATGCTGGATTAGAAAAGGTTATTCTGTGTCCACAAAGTTGAAACATCATCCAAAATCTCTTGGTGTGATGAAGCATTTAGCTCATCTTTCACTAGAATTTAAGGGCCAGCTGAATTCAAAAATTGAGAAGTTTGTCCCAAAACTTTTGTCCATTTAGTGTAACAGTGTAAGACCTGCACCCCATCCTTGCTGCGAAGCTCCATGAGCCCCAGTGTCCTGGATGAGACTGAGTATGCCAGGAATCTTGGCAGAGAAGGGAGCCGCAGCTCAGCGGCGTGAAATTTTTATTTTACTCAGCTCTGGCCCCCGCCTCTCCTCTTCTTTTGTGCCCAGCACTGAGGTTAGTTTTTTTTTTTTTTTTGCATTCTTCTCATTGTACAGGTCACTCAGGCGGAGGCGGCCAAGTAGAAAAGACTGGAAACAAAGAGCCGTAAATGTCGCCTCTTCAGTTTCGGCCCATTGACTCGCCGCTTCCCCGCCAAGATGTCACTGTTCGACCAGCTCTCTTTAAAACAGCTTAATTAGCTGAAAGCCCAACCGCTTGTCCGAGTGCGTTTCGCGTCGCAAAAGCAAAAACTGCAGAAAAAGAGAAAAAGTGTCTCTCGCCGCCTCTCATTGTTCCCTGACAGACTGCCTCAATTTCTTCAAATGGAAAGTCAAATAAAACAGCATTCTTCTTGCTTTTACACTTGACATCTGCACTCAGGCTGAGGAAGCACAGGAGGCCGGCCTCCGAACGTGCAGCTCAAGACACCCAAGGTTGTAATGCTAAGGTCATTCCTGTGGTGGCTTATGTTGTCAGGAAATCTGAAACTGAGACAAAGCAACTCAAAGTTTAAGTAGTTTATTAATATAACCCCAGAGACATGTTTGGTGGGGTTTTTAAGGGTGTCTAGTGATGTTCACAGTACTGCCAGTCAAATGTTTGGATATCTGACACAAGCACAAAGCCAATTCCAATGATAAATAATTTAATAAATTATTTTTTTCATTAGTCCATATTCAGTCTTCTTGCCAAGTCAGGTTTGTGTCTGAAGCTTTCACCTGTGTATCTGCACTCAAGACTGAAGGTGAATCTGGCTCTAAAATCATGGAAGTTAATACTCCACCAGTTAGCACTGTGCAGATCCCCCACAATATCACTCCTCTAAATCGTAACACAAATCATCATATCAAACTACGTCTAGTTAATCTGAAAGACATATTTTGTCAGCAATTTAAGGGCAGCTATTTATATGATTTTACTCATCAGTTGCCAGTAAGTCGTTACTGTCCATTTTTTCTCTCAGTATCTTTCTACAATATCTTTCTACAGCTAAAGCTGGCCTTAATGCTGTGTGAACAATGCATCATAAAAAGAAGCCTGATACAACTGTTCCAGAACTGAAATCAAATCTTGTTACTTTTACATGAATTCAAAGCTACTTGGGTTCATTGGGACATTCCCAGGGAAATTGTCTTGGAGCTAACTCCAGCCTAGAGGAAAAGCACCCTGGTTGGTTCTTGTTGAATCTGCTTGAGGGAAAGTTAGGGGTGTGGATTACTGAGTAACTACTAGCCTACCTTCCAAGCAGGATAGTAGGGTCTGATTATTATTCTGGGCAATCTCACCATTATACACTAATAAGACTTGGGCAAGACACCTTATACTATATTTGCATACACCAGAAATACACAAAAACTGTAAACTACTATGGATAAATCTGTGAAATGTTCATATTGTAAAAAGAGAACATTATGGGAGAGTGCTTTGATATGGTTTGAATTTTTTCCTGAATGTCTGAAGATTATAATGCCAATCTTTACGTGAAAGCTGTTTAATCTGTACTGCGTTAGGAGGCCAGATACCTGATCAGAGGTGAAGCACTTGTGACATCGGTACCATATAGCCAATACTTTAGCAGCACTTTTATATACAGCCTATGACCTGCACTGTACATATGATGCATGGCGAAGAGGGGTTGGTGGCACTGCTGTTTCTTTCAGCTTCGGCCTCTTGTCTCCTTTTCAGAACGGGCCCCCATTAGCCCTTTATCCTGCTCCCACTTCAAAGACTCCAAACAGATTGATTCTCATGTGAACACAGCTGAAGCGGGGACCCTGGCTTTCTGTGCCGTCTTTGAACTGCTGGCCGCCTGTTTACCGCCTGTTTGTGCGCCGCCGCATGAAGATGGACCGTGGCAATCGGAAAACAAACTCCCATTCACAAGGCCATGTCAAAGGTGAGTGGCGCTCTATGGCGCGGCGCTGGGCTGGCCCTGCTCTCAAGGGCTCCTCGGTTGCCATGGTGCCGTACCTGGCTCATGTGTATCTTGTCTGTGTGGGAATGGCCATTAGGCATTTTGTCAGGGTGATCAATGGGGATGGCGCCCTTTTTTCGCAGCTCCACAATGGAGACGAGAGCAGAGGAGGGGAGAACTTCCCATCAGGCCGCCATTGAGTGATAGTAGTTCAGGGCCTCTGAAGCTGGGCTAGAGTCAACAAGTCAACAGCTTTCTGCAGTAACCTGGTCAACAGCTTTCTGCAGTAACATAATCAAGTCAACAGCTTTCTGCAGTTACGCAGCCAAGCCACAAGCTTTCTGCAGTGATGGAAGGACTTTCTGCAGTAACACAATCTCCACTCCACTACCAGAATGGGAAACAGTTTCTTTCCTCAGGCCATCACACTCCTCAACCGGAACTGAATCACAAAAACACATACACATACACCACCAATCACACCCTCCCCTCCCTCATCCTACCACCTCGGACACTTTTCTTTTCTTTATTCGCTTTTATTTATTTTACATATTCTGTAAAAAATTATTGCTGTTCACATTGCACATATTTATTGATACCCTGCATTTTTGCACAGGTAAACTCTTTTTTTTTTGCATCCTTTGCACATCTCTGCTGCTTGAATATAGTACTGGTCAATACTGTATTTACCCTGAATGTAACCATTCAATTTGCACTGAACGTTGTCTTGTCTTGTTAAGTTATATTGTTCTCTTGTGCTTAAGCCTGTTTGCACTTGTTCTGTTTCTGTTCTGTTGTGTTCTGTCCTGCTCTTGTGTTGCACCGTGGTCCTGGAGGAACGTTGTTTCGTTTTTACTATGTACTGTGTAAATGGTAGAAATGACATTAAAACTACTCAACCTTTTTCAGGAACATGCAGAAATCAAATTTTTTCTGTCATAACACAGACAAGTCAGCTTGCAATAAACTTTCTGCACCTATGCATGCATACATTTCTATGAAGGTATAAGAATACATTTAGAATTCGGTTCATATAGAAATATAGATGTTGTCATGGAACAGAATGTATACAGTTGTAGTTGTGTTTTGTATAAGTATATTTTGCCAGTTTTTGAACAATTGCCTAAATTACTCCGTTTTTGGTCTAATAGCAAAATATGTCATTTGGTCAATGGAACTAACACTCTAAAGTCATTATGACCACAATGTCCATATAAAATGTCAGGCAGGCACCATTATGTTCCTAAAGCTATGACATATCTTGTACTATATTTAAATTTACCCTGGATAGCATTACATATGTCAAATAGAAGAGGCAGAAAGTTTTGCATTTCTGAATATCAAACCATGAAGTTCAAGCTCAGAGCATCAGTGCGTTCCCTTACCATAACTGTCATTCCCTCACTGTGTGAAAAGACACACAGCCACCATAACTTACTATTTTAACAACTGCTGGCCTTGAGAGCGCTGCGGAATGAACCATATTTAACCCTTATGTGCCAGACCACCCGCTAGTGTCTGCGTCGGAGACTGACCATTCATGAATAGCTCTGAGCCATCATCAGAAATGAAATAGGGCTGACTCTTAAAGGGACTGCAGAGGCAAGCTACTGATTTGTGCACTACAGGGCCTAAACGTCTTTAGAATATGCCTTGTGTAGTTCCAGACAAAGCATTGTCTTATTACAATGAGTTGGCCCATAAATTGCCTTGTTTGTGAGTGATAGAAGTTTTTTTATGGGGGCATATGCATACGAAATCTGTGGGTTCTCAGGTTATGTAGCTTTAGGGGGCCGAATGTGAGTGGAATCCATGGGCCTCTGGGGCCTATGAGCACTTTAAGTACATGGGAATCCAAAGCTCGAATTTCAAAACCTTTTTTTTTCAAGTAACCTGAATATTATTTAACGTAACAAGGCAACTTAGTTGTAAGACCACAGGTCAAAAAGCAATGGTGTTGACCTTTCATTTTCTGAGCATAGACAGTTTAGACTCCTGGATCCTTCTTCCTTTTTTTATTCCTTAAACAGAGGGGGTCTATGTGTTCTCACTGGGTCCCCTTTAAATAACCTCTGTGAGATGACCTCCGGTACCCAAATAGATAGAGAACAATTGCATCAGATTAATAATTATTGTGGCTGAAGTTGGCGAGGGTTGCCAGTTCGCTCAGACACAGCAAGGTGGGGTCAGAGCATGCCATGGCTGATAGATCGGGTCAGGAGTTGTCCTTTTAGGTTGCCATCAAAGGCGGGCAGGTAAAGCTCCGTCCCCCCTCCTCCACCCACCCAGCCTTTTGACAGATGAGCCCCCATGTTGTGTCCTTGACTGTGGGAGAATGAGAACAAACAGATAGAAGCACAAAACAAAGGGCACACTCACCCTTCACAACCTATTAATTAAACTTGAAGCCACAATAGAAGCTTCTGAGATCAGAGAGAGCGTACGGACATTCTATTGTTAGTCAGTGCTCCAATGGTGTTCAGCGGGAAGTAGTGAAAAAGGCTGTAGGCTTATCCATTAAGAACTGTTGGAACTAAGGCATGATAGTAACACAGGTGAAAGTGGAAGAGTGTTAAAAATGATGGGGTCAAGAGGGTTTACTGTAGATTGCTGTACTTTCAAAAGAGTATGTCAGTCTAACTTATACAGTTTTCATTTTGTTTCTTTAACATTAGAATTAGCTGTTAACATTAGAGATCAATACTCACCTAAATAATTTCTGTAAATATGTACCCAGACACACCCAAACCGATTCCAGATCTTCATTATAGTGGTACAGACTTGTTGATGTGGTTTAGGACTTAGTATGACTTACCGTGAACTATGATGATGACCAAAACTTCATCGTGCAGTTGCAATCAGTTTAAGACCACAGGCTTTGTTTTCACAAATAGCTTCAAGACTGCAGCAATGACTTCAGAGTAATCTGTAACACAATAGTCATCTCCAGATCTGGGGTCTCATTTATAAAACTTTGCGTAGAACTCATACTGAACGTGTATGGATGACCAAAAACCAGTTTGCTGGTCGCAGTAGTGGGTGAACAAACAAAAAGAAGTGGGACGGTGCCCAAAAAAAAAAAAAGTCAGATTTAAAAGTAATCCTAAAAACAATTGCCTTTTGATGTTGGCCTGTGTAAGGGAACTTCATGAATCTTGTAATCGTTTTAATAATTCCATCCAGAACAACAGGTATTATTGAGCTTAGCAATGGTTTTGATATCCCAGACCTGGAATAAAATTACTACTCTTGTATATCCTAAACAAGCTTTAGAATAAATAAGCTACTTTATTGTTAATAATAACATAACTTTTGGGGTTTTTGTTAATAATAACATAACTGACGTGTTCTTTTCTCTAACATTGGACCCAGGTCAGCGCAAAGCTCCAAAAGCACATCTAGGTCATTTAAATCGGCTTATGAGCCAGTCATCATCATGGGCCAAAACATTCTCATGGTCCCTGAACACCTTCTAATTCTGCCTTTGGCATAATCCTCTAACAATACAGGCGCATCCACTATACTACATTATGCACAAATGTGATCTCAGTATTTGTGTGTTTTCAGCAATCAGTGATTGTTTCACACGTGCCACCACTTATCTTTTTACTTTTAAACAGCTGTGGTGTATAGTGTAGATTAATTTAAGAATCGAGTTGAATTATGTATTTTACTTTATATATGTATTCACTATTATAAATATGTAGCTGAATGTGTAGTACTCAATAGCACAAGGAATTATTATAAATGTACTAATACATTCACCCTCTAACTGTAATTTTTGCTCATACTGTAATTATTGCTTCTTTGCACATTTCCTTCATTTGCAAATGCACAATATTATCCACATCTGCACGTCACACGTATTAATTTTATTATTTTATTTTATATACTTTTGTTATAATTTTGTTTTATTTAAAAACTAAATTGCTTAACCTAACCTCTGCTTTTGTGTGTGGAAAGCAAAGAAAGAAATTCATTGCAAAAAGAAATGTAATCTGTACTGTACACATGACAGAAAACGTTTTGATACTTTGAGTCTCTTCACCCGCGGTCAAAAATGTTTCTTCCAAAATGTGCGTACGCATGGGTTAGAGTTTGCGCACATATACGCACATTCTACCGTCAAGTTTTTTCTATAGATCGCAACTTGTGCGTAAAAAGAGGCGTGCGCATATTTTAGGTCTGTTTTGTGTGTACGCAACAGTTATAAATGAGACCCCTGGTGTTGTCTAAAAGGTCCATGATGGTGAAGTTTGGGATAACCCACATACCACACCTCTGTGTCACCTTAAGGAAGGGTTAGACACAGCGTGAGATACGTGTTAGGGACGTATTTGCAGGAAACATTTTATTATCAATTGATTTCTGATGTTTCATATATATTAGCCCTGTAGTTCCAGCTAAAATACAGAAGTGAAACATGTCCTGGGTGATGGGCTTCATTTGGGATAAGTAGAAAATAATTCATATCTACTTACTAATAATGTGGTTTGAGCTGTCAGTGTCAGTGAGCTTCAGTTAATTCATATAAAGATTATACAAATATTCATGTTTTCTCATTGCTGCCCATAGCTGTAACTTCTAACTTGAAATAATCCCTGTTTTTACTTCCATTTCTAGGTTTACATTCTGTCCTATCAAAAGTGCAAAAGTTATTTGCCTAAATTTATCACCAAAACTTTTGATTACCACATGATTTTATTATTATAGTGTCAAGACTCCACTAGCCAGAGAAGGTCCAGCTTTTTAAATCTTGGTTGTTCTTAGTGTTCCTTTTTTCTGCTATCCTCTCCTCCATAACTTTGCTCACGAGGGGTTTGGATCTGGTTCTCTGTAAAGATGCAGATGTCATTTATATTATAAGCTACCATAAACATACATTTTAACTGAACTGAAATAACCACATATGAAAATCACACATGAAGCACAAACATCCAAAAATTTTAAGATATTCCTTTTTTTTTTAAACGCAGATTTCAATGTTAGATGGAGATATAAACAAAGTAATTCTGGAAGGTTTCATGAGAAGTAGGTCATTATAGAGAAATCACATGCATATTTAATTTATTCAGTTTAATTTATTAACAGTTATGCGTGAACACACCACAGCACACCACACAGTTTAAACAATGTGAATTGTTTTCTATGTATGTAACCCAGTCACCAAGTAATCACCAAGTGGAGCAGTGTGTTTCTTGTTCAGGGGTACCTTAGTTGTGACACTAGCAGTTGGGATTTGAACCCACAACCTACTGATTACAAGGCTAATGCCTCAAATAATCAAAATCTTATTTCAAACTAATGTTGAAAAAGTTTAAGACATCATAACTATTTCCTGTAATAACCTTTAGGAGCTTTCAGGAGTATTAAACTCTACCAATATTTTGGTTCCCACCACCACCAGTGTGAACAATTTTATTTCTGACACATGACAGAATCAGGCCATGCTGAATAACATTGCTTACATTTTTATGGTCAAATATTCAGCACAAAATCATTCAGGTTTATAAAAATGAGCCTATTTCCATAATACTGTCCATCATTTTATGAAATATAATGAAAAACAATTGCAGCATAATCTATACTATACATTTGAAATTGCAGCATGGTCTGTCTGAACTGTAAAAAAAATATTATAAATGTGTGTTTTTACCTGCCAGTCAAATAAGTGAGTATTAAATTACATTTACACTAATAACTACCAGACAGCATTACATTTACAACAGTTAGGCCCTACCGCCCTCAAAAGGAACATCAGAAAAGGTGAGAACGAGGGAAAGCTTTCTTCATTTTTAATGCACACAGTTTAATGTGGCATGATCACGTACAGTCACACCAAAGCCTTTATACATTACAGGGCTGGAACAGCGTGCCCCGGAGCTTTAGGGGTTGTCATTGTTGACAATAACTAAAGTGTCAATATGGCAGGGTTTGCCACAGAGGCGCCCGGTCCCCACAGTCATAAATCATACTTTTGGACAGCTCTACTCCCGGCTCCTCTAATCCACTCGCATGGAGAGCAGACTGGGCACGGTCTCCCCAGAAGCCCCTTTAGCAACTGTGGAATTGCTGAAGCAGAAATACAGGCTTGTTTCTTGTTTGTTACATTGTTTGACATTTTTAAAGAAGTAACTATAGCATTTAGAACAGATCTGTTCAGTCAAGTGCATTAGTGCATTTTTGTGGTAATGCTATTGAAGTTCTGTACAGAATAAAAGTAATGAACAGATATGTAATTTGCAAAGAATACTGCAAATATGTACACTTGCACTAATATCTTCTCATAAACATGCACCACTGTAGACGTTCATGCATTTACCTAGTAAGCCTGTTCACCCCGTTTACTGTCCAGTTTTTGAGCTACGACTTAGGAGGAACTTTAAATTTTAGAAACTTTTTTAAATTTAATGTAACATGTTTTTCAAGGCTGGAGGCCAGGTCACAGTAGATGTTTTAAATTTAACAGAAACAGAAATTTTAAAGTCTCTACTACCTTATCTTAGTCACTGATAATACGTCATTCTGACGGTTCAAGTGCTTAGACTGCTTTACAGCTCAACTGATTGTACACCTGTGTTCAGTTGATACATCATATTTCATGCAGTATTGAAATTGATGTATCACTAACCCTTTAATCAGTAATATAATCACTGAAATAATATAAGCTGTTAAATCCCTGGGATGCAACCATAATCACCGAGCCATGGAGAGAGTCTCATATTTCACATTTCATTTGGGATTATTAATCCACATACGTTTTGACTTGCAGCATGCAGGCAAATAAAGATAAATGGGGCAAAACCAGGAAGCAAGCAGACGAGACTGTGAGCAGCCCCCTTTAGATTTATTAGGCCAAATGAATTATGATGTCTTTAACTAACTGACAGATTACTTAGCTGCTTGGTTAGGGCTGTTTTTGCACTTGGCGGAGCTCCTCCGGGACACTCCTGCACACTCGTCCCATTGCCAGATCTATTTTTCACTCAATTTAGCTCCAAATGACAGCTAACCTGTGGGTCCTCCCTCTGGGCGAGGTTTATGCAATGATTAATGGCGAGCGTTTGGCTGCCTCTACCTGGGGGACTGCCCCATCTGCAGAGCGATGTCAGGTGGAATAGGGGGCGCCTGCAGGTGGCTGCTTGTGAATGGCAGCTTCCCTTCGCCTCAGGCATCTCAGCCGCGCTCATTCTGTCCACACGATGAAGAATCAGGGTTAACACTTCCTTTTGATTGTGTGCTGTAGATGATTTGTATATGCTCACCTTGTCTTTGACTTCACCTAAATACACATTTGTCATGAAACCCTGAGGTCCCCTTT
>JBBMFX010000141.1:6963782-6994945 GCA_037832545.1 Rhabdalestes septentrionalis
AAAAGCCCCCCACCCCCCAAATTTTGAGTCCAGAAACAACATATAATAATTATAATGCATCATTCAAAACAAATGTGCTCCCAATGCAAATTCAAATCAGAGTCATATTTTCCCATTACTTAAAACTCATCATTTGTGGACCATGTCTTCCACATCTCGTTGGGTCGAGTCTGGCGGACACTTGTTGGTTGGATTGAAGAGGCGTATAGGACTGTAAACAAAAGGCATCGTGTCAGAGGGCAGGATTACACCGGGCCGTGTTAGGGATAATTTACTGCTCCCTCATGCTAGAGCGCTCTACAGCTCCACTTAATCAGGCCTGAGCCCTATTGTTCAGAGACACAGTGCAGTGAAACTCACCTACATCTTTGCTCTTACTTTATACCTTTTACAGCAGTTTTCCCTCTTACTTCTTTTGTTACAAAATACTTTTTTTCCAGCAAACCACTACATGAATAAAACTTTCCAGTTCATTCTTATGCTGGCTTTAAAATCAAGAAATACGTTTTCTGTTTAGAATCAGTAAAACTAAAAACTAAAAATGAAACTGGAACACAGTACTGCTCTCTAAATAATCATGTAAAATGACTTTTCATTCAGATTGTACCCAAATGAAACTGACTTGGCAAAGTTCACTCCCAGTTCAGATTTATTCACATTATGTAGAGCTGTAAGTAACAGGGAGCTTTAAGAGGCATTAACTACATTTCATCTCTGTTCATATCACCAGCACATTAAACAACTCAGAGACTCACATCCAACCACTCTGTCGATTTACTGTACTTTTTTTTTTTTACCTCACTTTAAATTACTTTCATCATAAATCTTTAATTATGCAGAACATTTGAAAAATCTATGGAATTTTCTTTTAACCAGGATAAACCTACTGAAGCCGAAACTTATTTCAGTATCAGTTGAGTGCAAAAGTTGAGTTTGAAATGGCATGTTTCTATGTGAAAATGAAAGTGAATATACTGTCTGCAGAGGGAAAATGAACATTTTCTGTTAATTGTACTGTAGAGTTTCTACTGAATTACTGAGTTTGACATGCTGAAAACTAAATAAAAGATCAAAATAACTTGTTACAGGCTATGTTTTACAGTACATATGATTGTATATCAGCCACAACATTAAAACAGTGATTAACTTGTTACAGTGAGATGTATTAAGCAGCAAGTGAACAGCTTTTGAAGTAGTTGTGTCAGAAACAGGAAAAATGGTCCAGTGTAAAGATCTGAGCAACTCTGACAGGAGCCAAATTGGGATGTCTAGAGTCAGAGCATCTTAGGGGGCACCTGCAGGTCTTAGGGGGCATTCTTTGTATGTAGTGGTTAGGTATGTTCCAAAGTGGTACAAGAAAAGACCAGTGAACCACACAAGGACCTCTGATGCTTTGGTGGAGACAAGATAACTGGTCTGATCTCACAGAAGAGCTACTGAAAAACGTGTGCTGTCTGTAATAGGACACACTGTACACAGTGTTATGAAGCTGTGTAGTGTTCAGAGTGCCCATACTGACAACTATCCACTACCAAAAGTGCCTACAATGTTGACTTGAGAATTAGGACAATAGAGCATCTGAAGAAAGTCAAGTGAACCTTTGTCATATCAGAACACACTACATCACACAGTGTGAACAGGGAGAAAGTCATTCTATGCATTTAACCCAATCACCAAGAGATGCAGTGGGCAGGCAGGAACAAAGCCCCCAGGCGGGAGGATTGGGGATAGTTCCTCGCTCAAGGGTACCTCAGAGGTTCCACTAGCTGTCCTGGGATTCAAATCCAAGACCTTCTGATCACAGTGTTAGCACAAGGCCACTAGATGCTTTTAAATCACTGGGGTGGCCTGGTTTGTGGGTTGATAAACATTGCCAACTACACCCCTTCATGCAACAATATTCCCTAATACAAGTGGTTCCTTTCAACATTGTAATGCGTTCAGACCCACAAAAAATTATTCAGGAATGGTTTGAAAAACATGACAAAGAGTTCAAGATACTGACTCAGGCTCCAAAAAAGGCTTCTGACATCTTGGTGCAAATACCACCACCTTCAGAGGTCTTTTGAAGTTCATGCCATAATGGGTCTGAAGTGTCCTAGAGACACGAGTTAGACTCACACAAAATGATCAGTGAATGTAATCAGTCATTGTGCATGAAGCGTAACCCCAGATAAAACCCCCAATCGTTTCACTTCAGCAAGTTAGCAAGTTGTCTCCTGGCAAATATCACTGAGAATAATGCATAATATGATACCATCCAGCGCTAATACACAATGCAGAATAAGAAAAAACCTTGTAGTTCCTGACTTGGACATGTGGTTCTATGACCAGTTTTGATAGGATTCTGTTCACTCGTGCATCTCATTTATAGAAATCCTTAGGGAACGAACATTAGTTCTTCATTGGACCATCTCTGAAGAACCTTTTAAACAGCTTTTTGTAGAATTTAATAAGTTACACTTTGTTCTGCTCTTAATGATAATGCAACACAAACGTTTGTGATTTGTCAGAGTGATTTAGTGTACCAGAATTTACCCCATAACTTAAGCTAATAACCCAGGGGTGCACAGCTCTAGCCCTGGGGGAACAGAGTCCAGCACAGTGCAGCGATTTTCCTGCTTAAACACACCTAATTCATATGTAAATGTTTAGTTTAGTGAGTGTGTTTTAATTAGGGCACTATCAAATTGTGCCGGACACAGTCTCTCCAGGACTAACCTTACACAGGCAGTGCTCTTGAAGAGATCAAAATAAGCCTGAAGCTGTTTAATTTCAATACACCACCATGCACAGCATTTGCGATGAGTATGAACTGAGTGAAATCATACCTCTTTTTGTGTGTTCAGTCCTCAGATTAACATTCGGTCTTTGATCACAGTACACACTTGTCTTTTATAACTTTTAATGCCTGTATATTTTACATAAGAGCCAAAGAGCGACTTTCCTTCAAAACACACTCTTACTTTGTGACAGTGCCATGGGGACGCAGACAAAAAGTGCATATCAATAAAACTTCAAGCCCCTTGATTCTATATTCCGTTATCTGATGAGTAAACAAACCTTCAAATTAGAAATATCTAATTACCATTGCGATCAAACAATAAAAGCTTGCTAATTAAAGAGCTCGCAAGGAGCCCTGCGATGAATGTGTGGATTCTAATGAATATTTTGAGGCTTGTTTTCCTCAAAGAGGACATTTGCATTAATTAGGCAAAACAAGAGAAATTTACATTTCAGTGTGAGATCGGCACCTTTATGTTCCATCTTAAACGGAGGAGTTTTGAAGCTATTTCAGCTGCTGAGGCTGCCAGTGAGAAGTAAGTGTTCTGCATTTCAAAGGTTCCATTGAGCGTTAAAAAAAAGAATCTTTCGCTGCGTTCCATTAAAGTCTAAAAAATGGTGGTACAGAATCAAATAGAATGCACTTGTCAGATGCACAGAAAGGCCCTAGAGTTGTGTTATACTTTGCTTAATGTTCGTTGGATTAGACAAAGTCAGAACGTCCGGCTCTGTCTTGTCCGTAACTCTCTGTACGTTGTGGCATTATCGTTTCACATTGTGCTTCATCGTAATGCTGCTGGCGTTCCCCTGTTAACAGAAGTCTGCCAGATGGCCGGGAGGTCCTGAGCTCTGTGTTTGGTGAGCTTTGCATCTAGCAGCCGAGCTTCTTCGAGTTTTCCTCTCTGTAATGTTGAGAACAGGCCTTCAGCGCTTGCCTTATTTTAACTGTCCTCCTTTCAGAGCTCAAACCATTGTCCGGTTCCTTTTAGGCTCTTTTCAAGCTCCGTTTCAGCCTGGTAGCCTCCATTCTGCTTTGTATGTCACCCGGTGTCTGCTTCGCCCCCACCCCAATGGGTGCACATGACCAGAAAATGAAGGCTTGCATGAGGCCTTGGCCGGGTGCGGAGCAGGGGAGAAGAGATTAATATGTAAGCTTTGCTGGGCTGAGCCGGACCCAAGGGAGGGCGCCTTTGTGCCCGGACAGGGTTACATGTAAGCGGGGAGAGAGAGGCCGGACCCCTTTTTGCGCTTTCACGTCCAGAGGAGTGCTTGCTCGGCCCCATTGTGCAAGTCAATCTGAGGGAGGTTGTTTCATTAATTACACATTAGCCATTGGGCTGCAAGGTGGGAGGTAAGGCGGGGTCTGTACAGATGTGCTGGAGGCTGGAAAGAGAGAGACAGAGCAAGTGAAGAGAATAAAGAACAACCTTGATCTTCTCCAAAGGGCCTTCACAAGTGTCTGCAGTCACAGGAGTGGAGAGATACATCTTCCCTCCTCTTCGGCCTCCTTTTCTGGCCTTTCAGTTGTCTCCTCATAAGTCCCTCACAAGCACTATTGTGTTGAGTCATTGTCTGACATGCTCTGCTGGAACAACAATACTGGCTTGATGAAGGACAATGGCTCTCTCAGCTCACCAGAACCAAGCTCTCGAACTCCCACATTTTAGGGATTCAGGCTGAAAAGAGCCCAGGTTGTAGTCTGAGAGGGTACACAAGGCATCCCCTCATTGTGCTCATTCTCTTCTGACTCTCCACCACCAGAGACCTCTGCAGCTTTATGACCTGCTTGAGATTGCTCTCATTGAGGAAAGGCCGTCCCCCTCCAGCCCCCTAGTAACCCAGTAAAACCAGTGGGAGGACTGCAACTTTACGATGGCTTGCCCAACTGCACCCCTTCAATTGTCTCCCATTAGTCTGACCCTCCCTCTGTCCCAGCAACAACTGCCAACATGGAAGCCAGAGACCCCCTCTTTACAGTAACAATCAGTAGGCAAGGCAGCACCCTTCTTCTGGCAACTGGACCTCGCTAAGAAATCGGAGCATTCTTTACAAATGAGAATGCTTTGAAAGAAGTCCTGAAATCTAAAACCACTCCCTTTGCTTTTAACCATACAATCTTTAAAAAATGGGTGCCACTGTAAATGAGACACGAGAGTGTGAAGAACCATATCAAGTATAAAGAATCTTTACATGATGTAAACATCGCTGAGGTTCCTCCAAAAATCTTTATAATATCTTGAAATTTTAAAAAGGTTCTTCGCACTTAAGTTACATTTTATTTACAATAAGTAAATCATGTTGGTCATATTCACACATTTTTATATGTGCCACCCAAAATATGTGCGGTCTAGCATATTGTTTCCAGTTGCCTGCTGTTTCCAAAGAATCAGATTGAAAATTCTATCCATGGCCGCAATGTTTTTATGGAGATGTAAAACTCTTTTGGATCCTTGCCGCATCCTTTCAATAATCTCCTGAGCTAAGGGTTGGCCCAGAGGTCAGTCTTGGACAAACTGAGTGTGTTGGTGGTCGTGCTTCACCTTTTGCCCCCTCATGTCTGTTCCCTCTTGAGAAGGTTCTTTTTTGAAAGACTTTCAGACATGCATTAAAAGCAAATTGGAAATTTTAAGAAAAGTGAAAAAAAACCCTGTAATTTCATGTCAGGGATATTCTGTACTAGTTATTATGTATTTGTTGTGAGAGGACATATTGTCAGGTTTTCAAGACCAGAGATTAGAAATCAAAGACTTGATTGGGTTAAAGATTCTGTACCTGTTGTGTTCTGTATAAGGTCATTTTTCAGGCTGTGAGAAGATCATTAAAATGATATTATAGTCATTTATCAGGGGTGGAAAATACTTATGCAAATGTACTTTGTCATTATACATACAGCACCATGCAAAAGCCAGATATCACCTCTTCATTCATTAAATATACACATAAGATGACCTTTAGTACAGTAATTCATTTTTCAGCATCAGCAAAAAGCAACAAAATATTATTGAACAGCCTGTTTCCCAGAACTATATATACAATTGTATACCAACTACATATTACATTAGTGAGCTTAGGGAAAGCTGGTGGCCTTGTAGTTCAGAAATTGCCCCTGAAATTGCAAGGTCATAGGTTTGAAAACAATGACTGGCAGTCTCACCACTGAGGTACCCTTGAGTGAAGTACAGTCCCCACACACATCACTGGTAGCCCACAGCTTCCCTTGGTGAATGGATTAAATACAGAGCACGAGTTTCACACTGTTCACACTGTGTGCTGTAGTGTGGTGTGCTGTGGTGTATTCATGCATCACTATCAGAGACCACTTCACTAGCATATTTAAATCACTTCCTCAAAGCCCTCCATACAATCTACAGTACCAGTTGAATCTCCTCCAAAACACACTATAGCCGCAGAAACACTCAGTCTGTCCTCTAAACACACTGCAGTCACCTACACACTCAATCTCTCTTCTAAAATACATTACAGCCACCTAAACATACAGTGAAAAAAGAACACTGTTTCAGTTTATTGCATGTCATATTTGAACACAAAACAGCATACGGTGTAAACAGCATAGAATCCTTCTTCTGTATTTAACCCATTCACAAAGTGAAACAGTGGGCAACCAGGAGCACCAGCGCCCGGGGAGCAGTGTGTGGGGACAGTATCTTGCTCAAGGGAACCTTTGAGGTGCCATCAGCAGTCTTGGGATTCGAAATCACGACCTTCTTACTGGGGTTAACACCCCAATCAAGAACATAGATTTTTTGCAGTATTACAAATATTTGTTGTGTATTGTACTTGAGTAGTTACATTTCCGACACAGAAATGTACTTTATGCAGCATTTCCACTTAGATCTCCTTTCCCCCCTTTCTCTTTTAAATGTGGTGCAAAAAACAGATTTTTTTTTTCAACAGTGCTGTGCGATACAGTCTGACATGATTAAAGTCTATAAGGTAGACACAATGATGGTGTTTTGTCTTCACATTTTCCAGTGCAGCTTATACTGTTATAAGAGAAGTGAGCAGGTGGTTATGGTCAGAATTCTCTATAAAAACTGCCATACTGTCAGTGTCTGGTCAACAGGGCACTAAATATTGCTAAATATGCTTTTTGATGGTAGTTTTGGTGATAAGAATAATTCCACAGGACTTCAACATTAGTCAATATTGTCAGCCAGTATCATCGACCAATCAGAATATCATCCTGGCCCTTCGATGAAATGTTGCTTGGTATAAAACACTAGGTATTAAATGCTTGATATAAAATGCTTTTGTATTAACATAAAATTGCAGCATGTAGGCACACATAGACACACTCACACACACACACTCACACACACAAACACACACACACACACACACACACAAACCCAGGCACAACCACACAATGTTCTCCCATGAATTTCCTCACTCTCTGACTCTCTCCTGGAGGAGGCAGGGCGAACCTCATTAGCGCTCACTAGTCAAGGGCCATTAGCTCTTCAGGTAAAGCCACCAATGACTGAGGATCGGCTCAGAGCAGCATGCCGTTAAACAAACACTTATCTAATTACTGATGGAGCGGACACATAGAAGCTTTATTCTGTCTGTCTGAAGAAATGAGCACATGCACACACACACACACACACACACACACACACACACACACAAACACTCAAAACTCCCCATACAGGTGATGCTATGAGTTAATCCCTATTGGATTCATTTGTTATGGGTTTCCACTAAAAACAAAATACAGGCATCATTTCAGAATTACATCGGAATGGTTAATCAATTTTGTTTGATCAAATTTGATCATTTTCTTTATTATTTATTATTTATTATATGTTTAATTTGCAGTACAATTAATTTGGTTGTATTGAAGGGAAATTAGAGAAGTTCACATTTCTGCATATTAAGATCATGTAAAGAAAGGATGAATATTTTGGGGAATTAGTATTTTATACAGTTTAATGTTTGAGACATTGTTTAATAAAGGTTTAGAGATAATGTGTGGCTTTAAAAGTCAAACACCTGTAGATGTATAGCACATGTACCCTCCCATTATTAATGTGTTTCAATTTCAAGACCACACATCACCTCTAAACTGTAAAACGGGCACCAGAAGGAGGATTTTTAACATTTTCCCCTTGTAACTTTCTGTGAAGGAGCCTTTAGAGGCATTGAACACTTTGGATGTTTGGTAATTCAAATCAAACCACTCTTAATTACTGTTTCCAGCTTGACAATTTAATTATGCGAGTTTTTTTAACAGTTAAAACCCCACTGCAGGTGAAACGTTTTTACAAAGGCACATTACATGTTTGTTCAACATGAACATACATTCTCTACAGAAATCAAACCCAAAGTAGAACACAATCTAAATTTATTTAATGTTTAACAAGCAGTTTAATGTAAAATGTTTTACACAGGCTGATTTATGTTTTTTCTCTCTTTTCATTCCATGATAAATGCATTGATTTTATAAAACAGTAAATGCAAATATATTTATTCATAGGAAAGTGATCCTTTTATAAATCTAAATACTTTGGGTTTTTTGCCATGACTGACCAATAAAGCCCATAAAAATCAAACCAGCACTGTCCAACCCAAAATTCAGAAAGAAAATCTTTTCATAGGCATTTGCGTGTGAGTGTGTGTGTGTGTGTGTGTGTGTGTGTGTGTGTGTGTGTGTGTGTGTAGGTGTGTATTCATTTATAGGGGGTGTTGAAAAGTGTTCAGTTTAATAATGAACGAATCATTAAAGCCTGAATAAGTAAGTGAGACACAGCGTAGCTTCTTCCAGTATACAGGGCCTCCTTACTGTAAGGCCCATGAAAAGCTTCATGCTACACTTGTCTGTTTGGAGGAGTTATGTATAGGAGAATAGAGACGTTTTTCCAGGCGATAATTACCCAAGGGTAATTTAGGGATATTGAGAGGGATTAGTCCTTTCCACCCACTATTACACTGCTGTAAACAGGGTGTTTCTGCCTCCCACACCCAGACACGGTGTGCTCCAGGAGGCTTGGCGGTTTTGTCAGCCCGTCAGCTAATGGAGGAAGTTAATTGTGTTGGTTGTAAGGCCACCTGTCACGCCAGCCTCATTTCCATAGTAATGGGGCGAGAGTGGCATGGACAGCATGCCTCAGCCATGATAGGGAATCGCTAATGCCTGCCTCAAAGACAGCCTCACACACATTTATTTTACAATGACAACAGTTATATCTCTGGATAAGTGTTGTACGAACTGGAGGATGCCTGAAATGCTGTGTTAAATGAATCAATTAATTGAATATCACTGAAAAATATATGTCCTGAATTCATCTGATTTAATTGTGTGTTTATGAAATTACTTTTGCAAAATGAGACCAGTTTGCTTAATTTTGGCAATAATTAGAAGTGATGTAAACATTTAAATCAAATAAACTCATGTTTATGTTGCTTTGTTAAACACACAGCAAAACACTCAAAGGACCCCTAAAGGCTTTGCATAGTTGGCTTGTACATGAATGGACCATTGCTAGATACACAATATCTAAATATTTTGGCGAGTTCAGACAATAAGAGTAGAGGATTAGAGTGGCACTTCAACAAGACAATCTGTATTGAACTCTGTGTAGCTGCTTAGCAAGGCTGTTTCCCATCTCTCGCCCTGTCTGTCAGGCCTTTCTCTTTTAACTGGCCTAGTTAACAGATGTAAGCCATCTCCACACTTATCATGTACATGAGCTCGACTTCCTAACGGCCCCTTTGGCCAAAGTATGTCAGAGAACATGTCAAAAGTGTAGCCACTGAACTTTTCTTTACCTTCTTAGTTCACGTCTCTGGCCATATTAAGTGCAATCACATCACAATATTTGAATTTAAATTTTACATTTTAAAAGAATTCAAATTATTTTGTTCTGCACCAAAATTTTGTGCCAATTTTCAACCAATCGGACTGCTTAAAACGTATGTCTTCCAAAAGTGAAATAATTTTTAAAAATCTATCTTGTTTATGTAACTACAAACAATAAGTAAAATACAGAATAAAATAGTAATAAGAGTCATACACGATGGAGTGATTATCAAGGTGGGCAGAAAAGTGATACATGGTGTTTAATAATAGTTGTAAAATAAAGCAATAACTAAAAAGCAAGATTTAATCCAAGACTAAAAAGATCCTTTCTGAGATTATACAAGCTTATAAAAGTTCTACAGACTGGGGCATCTTCTAAAGTTCAGACGGGCTATTCCACAACTGGGAAAAATAAAAACTGAATGAAACTTGTCCATGACTCTTGGTTCTAACTCCTCCCACTCCTCCTCTCACACATGTAATTTTTCTGTATTAGACTTCGAAATATGTCACTATAAGAAAGAACAATTTATGGAGGCATTTATAGTCTTTCTGTAATTGAGGGACCAGAGAGAGTTGATTCAGTGAGTAAACTGTGACACCCCAAATATTAACCAATCAGATATCAACTACAATGCTCTTGACATGACAGAAGATGTCTGAAGATTTTGAAGTGACATGTTTATGTAACAAAATCCCTGGTTTTGATGTAAGCAAAGCTTCACATTTGGACTAAAAGCTTGGTAAGCACTGTGGTGGTCTCAACTTGAGGGGGGTCTAAAACAGCAGCTTATCTCGATGAATCTAATGTGTAAAATATATTCTACTTCAAAAATATATGTTAAACTAGCTAGCCACACTGACAAGACAGGGTTGGGTGTCACACTCAGTTTATAGTCAGGGGACTGACAAAGGATATCTTACACACTCCTGTAGGATATAAATATTTCATTGAACATTTAACTTATTTGCACATCATTTTCTATCTCCCTCTTTTATAAATGACCCCACACATATGTAACAGTCAAAACCAAGAGGTCATGGGTTTGAATCCTACCTTCAGAATACCACCACTGGGTTCCTGAGAAAGACCCTTCACCCCAGGTTGTTCCAGGGAGACTGCCCCCTGTAGTTAAGGAATGAAAGTCGCTCTGGATAAAAGTGTCTGCTAAATGTGAACTTTTATAAAGATTCAGTTCACCTAGTGCATTTTCCACAGACATTTTACAAACACTTTTACATTCGGAAAGTGTTACATGCATTTTCCACAGACATTTTACAAACACTTTTACATTCGGAAAGTGTTACATCCATCCCCAGCCCTCCTTACAGTCCTCCATGCACAGCACTTTGCTTCGTCCAACATCTTCCAGATCTGCCGTGTAGCAAGAAGACTTCAAAGTTTCCACATCCTTCCATGCTTGTGAATTACATGAGGCATAAGACTTCTGAACCTTGAAAGTTTGTTAGCTGTTTAGTGTCAGCGAGAGCTGCAGAGCTGCAGCTGCTGGGGCTGGATTATGACATGTGTTTGTGCATTTACCTCACCAGCAGTTCACATCACCTTTCCTCTCGCATCCCCCCCCTGCCACCCGTCTTTTCTTATGATGCATTTAAAATGCTAATAACCGGTTTATTATGTGCTCTATCAAATGCAAATGGTTTGTTTTACTGCTACGAAGTTGAGCTGACAGAGGCATTAGCATATCTTATGTGCTCCTCTTTAGCATGCGGCGCTGGAGTTAGCGCTGTGAAACAATGTCATAAATTACATTAACAGTCACATTAGATAAACAAAGCCAAATGATGCCACCATTACAGAGCACAGTGAGGTTGCTCGAGCAGATGATGGTGCCTGACTCTGCTAGCATATGGTGAGCCAATTCCGGCAAACCGACACCATCTCAACATTAGCTGGAAATGTCAGGCCCGGCTGTCTTGCACCTATAATCATGTTAATAACTGTTTATGACACTGAGAGAGAAATTCCTCAAAACGAATGGCTTTAAACCAACTCTTAAAGGTACTTTGGCAATTATGGCTGCACTCCTACCTTAGCCAATAGTCTATGCATTGACAGTTATAGTAAATGGATCATTTTGTGCAATATGACTCATTTATTATGTTGATGGCTCATTAAAAAAGAGATGTTTTAACTGTTACTGGTCTTCCAAACTGTACAAATAAGAAAAGTCTGTTAAGACTTTTAATAGACTGGGCTAATAGGCTAGGCTAAGTATTTAATATATTAATCTAATACAGTCAGTTATTCAGAGAATGATGCTGACACATTTTGTCCTAGAGGGAATTATTTTTATTTGGGGGGTTTGTGAAGCATCATGAGATGAGCTTTAGCTGTACTGAATAGCATATTTATTATCCTCTGTATCTTTATTGGCGAGACTATTTTGAGACCACCCTTCCGAGAGTGCGCTTTAGAAGTCCTAATCCGATGGCTACCATTCGGATTGTAATCTTTGGGGCACCATCCATCTATTTCTCTAAGTATCCATAATCCCACTTCACACCCCACCCATGCGCTGGAAGAAAAGCTCACTCTTAAACAGATGGCCTGCGGTCTACGTGGACAGGAGGCCCGCACAGGCCCCGGTCGGGGTCTAAACGGGAGGGAGGAGGCGATGCAGAGGCATATGGCCGCAGCCCTGTCCCCTGCCGACTGCTTGCTGCCTTGCAAGCTACTGCCTGCTTTCTGGCCACACACACACACACACACACTTTTACACTGCCTTAGTGTTTTTTTATCCGTCAGTACTGCACTGTATATATTTTTTTCTTCTTGGGTTTAATACAACCAGTTTAAACTGTACAGATATAAATGTGAGCCCACTATCATGACTGCTTTACAATAAAATAATAACTTACATATTACTTTAATTAGTTTAATAATATTACCAAGCAAGTATAAGTAGCAATTTAAAATGAATAGCTAAATCATGGGCATGTAATCTGAGGAATTTACAGGTAGGTGGGTAGGCTCACAATTAAATAACTACAAAATTTTCCTATTTAGATATCACTGCTGCAAGAACAAAATCTTTTATCTCTCAAATCAAAACTTTAAATGGGAGGAAAATTTATGTTAAACTTTAAGCGTAAATTAATGAAAATAATTCTACTCCGATTTTGTATTTCTATTGGTCCATTATTGTGAACTGTAATCGGCACAATATATATTTATTATGAGGTTTTATAAGTTGGAACAAACAATAAGTAGCCTGAAGTGTCATATTAATAATAACCAAATTGTAATTTATGAAAATCTAATTGTAACTATTCTATTATATTAAATTATATTCATTCAGTGTTTCACATGCAGCACTGCACTAAACCCAGTTTAAGAGAACTCATTATGAGCTCCTTGTATAAAAATCTGTAATTGTTCTTCATGTGCACAGAAGGCCATAGCTATAGAGCCAGCTTTGGAGAGTAACACTGGGTGGGCTTGGAGGGGAGGGTGGAGATTGAATTTTTTGTTGACGGGGGTGGATGGAGACAGCGGTGTGTGATTGTCTGTTAGAGCATGCCAGTGCTACGTTTTAATCCTAATATTTGAGGGATACTGGGGGAATGTATGTTACAATCATGGCCTTGCAGAAAAGCATAAAGTAACGTAATTTATCGTAAAAATGATGCATATTATTATGTCGCTCATCAATAATGAGAGGACCTTGTTTCAAAGTATTAAACTTCTTTTTAAGAGCTTATTAAGTAGCAGATGATTTGACTCCGGATCGTTGGATGTGTAGGCAACATAAAATGTATCGTTTTTTGTGATGTCACCAAATATAAAACACATTACTATGTCACCCACCACTACTAAGAGGCCCTCAGTTCAGAGGATAGACCTTCTTATTGAGAGCTTATTTATTGTTAGATGAGTTAAGTCAGGATTGTGTGGAAAGTATTCAGTGCGAGGAACTGGAGGACTGGTGTTGGGAATTACTCTGCTGCCACACTTCCTAGTCCAGACTTGTGTGTAGCAGATTGGAGCAGATGATCCTCTTGCTTCCTTCCCAGCTGTACCTAAAGACTCACATGCCCTGACAATGAGGTGACCATGTCTCTGCCTGCAAACAAACAGAGGGGTCGACAGAGGCGTGTATGGGGGGCGAATGTGCAGGGGGTGGGGGTGGGGGGCACATTAACAAGCTATAATCTCAACCGCCTTATCCATAATGCATTGTCTGGGCCAATTTACATGGTGTGGAAGCCTTTAGGGAAAAAAATCCTCATCCATCACATTAGTTTATTAGCTTTCCTCCTCCCTCATCTCCCACTCTACCCGGCCTTTCACTTTTCTTCTCTTTTTTTTTTGGTCCCTATTTTGTCATGGTTGTTGTTCTGCACAGCAACTGGCCCCATAAAAAACTCCAAACAGCTTAATTGCTGGGTTGTAAAAGATTTGCATGTTCTGGATAGCAGGGTTTGGGGGGGGAGTTTGGGATGTGGTGGGGGGGTTTAAGGGACAGAGTGTCTGGGGGACGGTAGAGGGGGATAATAAGAAGGGTGGGAGATGAGAGCAGATACCGTTTTGGGGGAGGCCAATAAAAGAAGGATCATCATCCTCATCAAGGACGAACACCCGTCACAATTCCCTTCTGAATCGCTCCAATCGCAACCAATTACGGGGTCTGAGATCTGCTGGGGTCGCCGGCAGGACTGCGAGCCGTCTCCAGAGCGCGAGAGTGTCAGAAACAGTCCTTAATTACGTCCCGCACCATTAGGACACTGAAGAAAACAGCATAATGCAGACCATGTCCACCAGGACCACCTTCATAGCATCGAGTCTCAGTGAAGTGCAGAATCATTATAATAACATTAACACACTGTCTGAAGCGCCTGTATAAAACGTCAATCATGTTCATTCAGAGCAGCGTTTTTTATGTACTAAATTGATTCGCAGCGTGAATAGTGTGAATTATCGATATTAATTAAAACATTTAAAAAAAATTATATATTCCTAAAAGAGCCCGGGAGAGTATAGAATCATATAACATCTAAATACCCCAGTGAGTTAAACACTTGTCTCTGAACCCGATGATCACAAGTTTCTAATTCGATTCCCTACTTTCTACCGTGTTGTCCTTCATCAAGGCACTCAACACAAGGGGGACTGTCCCTGTAACTATTGGTTGTAAGTCGCTCTGTCTAATATTGTGAGCCAAATTGCCCTTTTACCTTTACAAATGAAAATACAAAACATAAAATGAAGAAACCGATTCTTTCTTTTTCTTTAAAAAATTGATCCGTTTTGCAGCAGTGTAAAAAAAGACTTTCTTATTTGCGTATTTTTAATGAAAGGAACCACCACGTCTTGAGTCCATGATTCAGAGACAGCTCTGAAAAAATGCTGCGTTTCCCTATGCTGAGTCCAGCAATAACGTATTCATTTAAACGTCTTTTTTATGTTCTTGACACGTTTAAATCGTGTAAGTTTTTTTTCTCGTAATGCTAATTATACCTTAATATAAAATATGAACCTTCAGTAAATCTGTAAGAAATGTTGTTAGTATTTGGGAAATTTAATCCCATAAACAGGATCAGACTGAACTAATGACCCTTGGGCCCTGTTGCAAATATACATATTAATGATGCTGTAATACACAGAGATTACTACAGTAATACATCAGACCGGAGCGTTTAAATTAATTTAAATAACCAATTCATTAGAAAATTTTATAAAAACCCGTAATAATACCACGTGAGCTTCTCCAATTAATAAACAAACAAACAAAACAAACAAATAAATAAATAAATAAATAAATAAATAAATAAATAAACAAACAGATGTATGTTTAATTAAAATAAACAACAATGAATGCCTGTGTACATTTTTTAATTGTCTGATATGCCTTCACCTCACTTTAAGCAGTTACTCATTTTATATAAATACAATTTAGTTTAATTTAATATAAAGCTTGTAATTCAGAGAACTTAAAAAATTTATCTTAAATGGAGCGAATGAAATATTGCCTTAATAAAAGTCAAACACGAATCTGTGATTTATAAATGTATTATCTGCTTTCGATTTTTTTCTTTATGGGGAAGGAAGATGTGTGCATTATTATAACATTATACATTATCATAATATTCCAGTAATGCTGATATGTGTTGACACAGTAAAAACGGGTTGGGTTTGTCAAAGGGTTTACAAATCCAAATAGGACTGGAGAGATTAACTGAAAAACTGTCAGAATTGAAGTAGCTGTTGTTGTTCCTGAGCTGTTTGATAGGCGCAGTCAGTGTGGCTGAGAGGTATGGAGGGATGGATGGATAGCTGGATAAATGGATGAATGGAATAACGATTGATTGGTGGTTGCATGGATGGAAGGATATATGGATGGATTGACAGATGAATCGGTGGATGGATGGATGAATTGAGGAATGGATGGATGCATGGATGGATGCATGGATGGATGAACGGAGGGATGGATGGATAGAGTAACGGGTGGATATATAATTGGATGATAGATTTACGAATGAAGAGATGGATGGATGGAGGTGTGGGTGGATGGTTGCATGGATGTGTAGATGGATGAATGAATTGCTGCATGGGTGGATGGTAGGGTGGATGAATTGCTGGATGGATGGATGGGTGGGTGGAAGTCTGCGTGTTGTTTTAGGCTGGGTTCGACACTAAACACATCAAAGTGTCCTCGCGCGTTAATTGCTTCTCCTCCGCGGCGCGCTGTTCCTCTCTCATTATCATCTCCTCCGATTCTGATCCATCCATCAGGCGCGAGACGGTGGAGGGAAGGGCCTCATAATTGCAATCATATATGTGGGGTGGGGGGGTGAGGGTGGGTTAGCATGCGCGCCATACTGTACCATTAGTTCCACAAATAAGTAATAATTTGCTAATGACAACATTATGTTGAGTCAGTTTAGGGGCAATTAAAGTGAGTGATATTTACATATGCCTAATGAATCAGCGCGCGTGGCAGCTCGAGGGAGCCTCATGAATATTCATCCGTGCGTCCGCCCGAGCCCCGCCGCAGTTTATAAACTGAATTATGGCTGATTTGGCCTTTTAAAAAATGAGCATGGGCGCGTCTCCCTCAAGGAGCGCGCGAACAATAAAGGCTGATTATAAAAATGTTTTAGTGGTAAACTGCCGGTGAGGAGATCAAAGGCTGATTTTATAGACTTCCCCAGCTTTAATAAAAAAAAGAGCCTGGGCTGTTTGGTGGAAGATGGTGTGGCCGTCTGTGCGCATCCCCCACTCACACACACACACACACACACCACCCTGTTGTTGGCTGGCCCACATCACTGAGGTCAGCTATATAAACCGGAGTCCAATCAGCTCGAAATAAAGACTTAATTTGCTGTTTCTCATCTGGGGACAAGCTTTCCAGCAGGTGCCCGCCCGCCTGATATCTGTACGCCAAACAAGATGTGTTTGTATGCCTGTATGTGTGCGCGTGTATATATGTATGTGCATGTGTCAGTGTGTGTTTTTGTGTATATGTATGTGCGTGTGCGTGCGTGCGTGTGTGTGTGTGTGTGTGTGTTTAAACCAACCGCAACTAACAAATTCCACCAAGCCCCTATTCGAGACTTCCCCCAGCCTCCTAATGATAACTAGGTTTAGAGTTGCTAATTGGTCTTTGTTAATTGCAATATGTGTGTTTTGAACTGCTTCCATTCAATTCCCACAGTAGATTATTAATGGTAAATGCCAACACCTGCCTTATTCAGAGTAAGCTATGGCTTTGTGGCTCCTGAACTCTGCCAGGCTCAACCAGTCCTGTTTACCTGGTGGTGAGTGGACTCTCTGGGTCACTGTGGATCAGGACTGTATGAATTCCAAATCTTAATAGGTCAATATCCCACACCTGGTATATAATCTCAGACAAAAACTACAAAAGCAGAAACGTTATGGGTTTAAGTGGCATCTCCAGGGAGGAACCCTCAAGGGTATATCTCGGGAGACCACCCCAATATTAAGGGAAAGCCTGAGTTTAAGAAATATTATGAATTGAATTGCCATTAGGTGTGTATTTAATACTGATCTAAAGTATCCAGTTGGACACAAAATTGTTTGTACATTGTGGTTCTAAAATGTTCATGGATGGGACCTTTTATTTAATAACTGCAACACAATATTAACATTTTCAGTTATAAAGTGAATGACCCAGTACTGGTACTCTGTCCCTTATTTTATTCTGTTTTCTCCTCTTAAAATGTCACCAAAGGAAGCTTTACAGTAATGTGCAGAAAGCACATTTCCAGAAAGGAATGCTAGTGTTTATTTCATGTTTATATTTTGGAGATTTTAAATTGTTTACAATTAGATGTATATGATATCTTGGATGCACTGCAGTAGAGTATACAGGTTCTGCAAAATGCACACATTTTTATTAAAGGCATTAAAAACAAACCACTGGACACTGTTTTGTGCACATTATATTGAAACAATGCTCATTATCCATCAAATCTGTTGCATTAAACATTTGCTGAAACTGAAAAGCAATATCACAGCATGTCTAATACCTCGCTGCAACTTTTTCTTTAGATGTTTTAAATAAAAGAGCTTTAAATAAAAGACACAATCTGGGAAAACTATCATTTCATATTTTTTATTAACATGGATTGATATTAATTCAGTTTTTCCAGACATTTTGTAAACTGAAAGCAAATTTGAGAGAATATTAATAAAGCACTAACAGTGCGTTACTAGTTAGAAAACTGAATTTTTAAAGATTAGTGCCTTAATGAGGAGAATCTCAAAAGGTTCCTCGCTCCATTCAGTGGTCTTAAAATAACCCCTTCTTCACCCAAACAATGCATGTTGTCTCTAAACACAATTTAAGACACATGTGCATAATTCCTACTAATTACTAATGAAGTTAAAGTGACACAGACAACAGGAAATAGGATGTAGATTGAGATTCAGGCTCGACTTTTCTAAGCATGGTTTGAAGGATGTATAGTAATAATAATAAATAACTGAATCCTCCTCATCATATACATCAATGGGGTTTTTTAATTACGTAATAACAAATAACTGAATCCCCCTCATCATATACAACAATGGTGATTTCTGATCATGACGTAAACTGGTTTTCATGTAGGCTTGTCCGTCTTCTGTTCCTGAACGAGACCCCAGTGCACTGTGGAGCAATGCCTCCCTCTTGTGGACAATACCTGCTATTGTGATTTCAAATGTGAATGACATTTCAAGTCACGTTGGTTGTTTTACAGAATTTTTACTCCTTGTTTTTTTGTTTATTTGTTTTTTTCTTTTAACACAATAAACTGCACTGAAATTTTAAGCACTTCAGGATTAATCTGTTACTTTGGGTGGAAGACCCCTCTCAGCTCAGCTCCACTCTCAGCAGTGATACCAGAATGGCAGTGGGATGGTATGTGTGTGTAGTGCCAGTGTGGGTGTGTATGATACACTGGTTTACTGGTTTTTAAATGTCAGCATCACTGCCAGGCACCAGCATGGTGGCCTAGATTATGAGTTCCTTCCTGCCTTAGTTTGTGTTCTACACAGAGCCTTAGAAAACCTTCATAGCTGATCAGATATTTTGGCTACAGGGAAAACAGTCAAATCTGTAAAACAGAGGGTCTCCCGGACCAGTGTCAGGAACTTTAGCTCTGAAAGTAGGAGTTTTAAATGCAGTGACTGGTGCGTTAATGTATAGAGGACATCAGAACAACTCAGTCCTGGTCCTGGACCAATTAAACTAATAACCAAGCCCTTTCTGAATCGAACATGTTAGAGCAAGAAAGACATTATGTGCACCAGTGATCCAGGTTCCCAGATCCCATGTTCACAAAGCTCAGAATAGAAGTGCTGGTCAAGGATGTTTTTCCTTTCTATAAAAGTGGCCCTTATAGACAGAAGTCAATACACCAGGCTGTGTGAATAATGTGAAATTCTTTCTATGCATTAAACTTAATTCACCACATGAGGCAGAGGGCTGGAAGCAATGCAGGACCCAGGCAGCAGTGTGTTGGGACGGGCCTGCTTCAGTGGGGTCACTTTGATCAAAGGCCTCTAATCAAAAGGGCAACTCACTAACCACCAGGTCACCAGAATTTATACTTACTGAACTGTATTATTCTCTTTGGATTTCTCTGCAGTGTCGCAAATCCCCTGCATTATATAAAAAGTTCATTCTCTATAAGTGGCTGTTTCATTTCAGTGAGATTGCTTTTCCAAGAAGATAATATAATCTGTAGAGGAATGGGCTGACATACCACCACATACCCCCTCAACACACACACACACTTTTTGCAAAATCATTTGCTTCGTTCCCCCACTGTTTGTTTCCCCGAGATGTGTGCACACATCCCCCCAGCAGTCAAAACAGACTGGTAGTAAGTACAGAGTCAAATTTTTAAAAATTTGTCAGTCTTCTTGTGTGGACTTGCAAAAATGCTACAATCAGTACACAAAGGTCACAAACATGCTGGCCATCTCTGGAAGCCCATCATGAGACATAAAAACATTGGGAAAGGACATCATGCCCTGGCTGTCCACCTTGGTTTTCACAGTGTAAGCTTTAAGATTGGCCTTCCCTGTCAAAACAGCTGCATGGATGACAGCTATCCTCGCCTCCTCATGGTACGGTGCACCCATGTCCCTCCCCAACACAAGATTCTGGCTCTGCCCAGGTCTCCGAAAGACACTCAACGTTTCCAGCCTCCGTACAGTAAAGTGGTCAAATGGCAACTGCTCGTCCCCGCCGGAGAAGCACTTGACCAGCACCAGGTGCCGGACCTCCGAGTTGTTCAGCAGCCGTGCCACGTTGAGTGAGGACGAGTACCACACAGTCAGCTGCCTGTAGTGCACTGTGCTGGGTCCATGGGGCTGATGCTGGGGGCGTTCAGAGACAGTTATTTGTGTTCGCATTTGTTCAACATCACACAAGTCCAGTGGGGTAGGGTGTATGTACAAACACTGTAATGACAAAAGTATTGGGACATCTGACCATTACACCCACAGGGACTTTAAGCAGGCCCGGCCCTAAAATATTTGGAGGCCTAGGCAAGATTTTAAGTGGTGCCCCTTGCATCCCAGTAAATTTCACTGCTAGTATACATATACAGTGACACCCGCTGTGTTGTGTTTTGTTAAATACCCTAAATATGCCACCAAATATGGTCCCAAAACACTTTAGATTAAACTCAATATAATAAAGTATCCTTAACAAAAATGTAAAGGTAAACCCGTATTTGTACAGTTCAGTTTACAGTGAACTCCTACAGTGATAGAATGTAAATATCAATATTATAATTTTGCACTAAATAATTATATATTGCCATGAAAATAGGCAAAATATGTGGAGGATTATTAGCTTGGTTCTAAAAAAATGACAATCTGCAACATTATTATGTAATATTTGTATTATTATTATTATTTTTTAATTATTATTATTACTGTCATCACTGTTATTACTAATATTATTATTGTTACTCCTACTTAATAGACTAAGTAGGAAAATTAATGTGGGCTTGTTCTTTTTATATTAATACACATTAAGACCAAATTGTTTTAACACTAGAACCGCCAAGGGGGTTTTCAAATGCTTGCACTTGCACGCCCCACCTGGTTGTTTAGCAACGCTAGGCGTTATTGACATAATCTGAGTTTGACAGTCGATTAAAATGTGCAGTTTGCTGACAGTTCACAGTCAAAGTGTCCACCGTGTGTGCTGACTGGGAGTAGTGTGTGTGATCGTGACGGAGGGACAGAGAGAGGGAGCGCGCAGTGCTTTACTCTTTAGTTCCTCCTCTTCTCCCCGTAGTGACCTGCAAGATAGCTGCTATTTGTGCTGCGTTGAGACGTGCCCACTGCGCAACCACTTAACAGCTTCTAGAAATGAAACCTTAGCCTCGTTGATGCTATTGCAGTAGGGCGGTTCTATGGGGGGCTGGAATGTTTGCGGTTCTAGTGTTAATAATAGTGGAATGTTACTTTTTTCTTCTTCTGTTTGTGGCGCCCCCTGGATGGATGGCGCCCTTAGCATTTGCCTATATCACCTACGCCAATGGTTCTCAACCTTTTCAACATTAAGGCCCACCTATCTGTCATAGCATGTTGCCAAGGCCCACTTGGTGTCATTAGATGATATCAAATAAACAATTGCGGACCAATCGCCTGTCAATTTTTGATTTGCGGCCCATCAGTGGTCCCCAGCCCAGAGGTTGAGAAACCTGGGCCTATGCCACGGGCCGGCTCTGACTTTAAGGACAGCGCTTTCAAATACACAGCACCGTTTTTGTGCTCACATTAATGCCTGAGGGAGTTTGGAACTCTTTAGCTATGGAATCAGCAGAGTTGCTGTCTTTCCTAAATGCTCCTACTTGTCAATAATACCAGTAAGAATGAAATCTCACAAACTGTGTGATTACAAATGTGACATCATTACATGTACCACGCTTGAAGTCACTGTGTCACAGTGCTTTTCAGGATGACCCATTTTGACTAGGCTTGGTGCTTGATTTTATTCACCAGTGGCGATCAGGATGACTTAAACCCCCTGAGTTCAATAATAATAAAATGTTTCCCAATACTTTTGTCCATATTGTGTACATGCATTTTTAAATATTATTCTGTGAATCTGGAGTCTCCATGGGTTTATCTTGAAAAAAAAAAAGTGAGTGTTCACAAGTAAGTTCCAGACAGTTGCAATGTTCTATAACTGCAGTAAATAACTTCTTCAGACAGTTCAATGGACAGCATTTGAAAAAGCCTGTACTCTGTGTACTACCCCATCATGCAGAATACACTTTTACTATTGCGCAACAAAATTGGGGCACAACTAGGCTCTTCCACCATCAGGGGCTGAACAAGAAATCTGGCACCTGTGCCACTTGGACCTGGGTTGGGTCCATAACTCTGGGTGAATATTGCTCTTAATGAAAGAGGACACTAAGAGAGATGGTGAAATGGTCACAGAGCATCTTCCTCCTTTCTTGTTAATCTTGTTAATTTAGTAACTTTAGCTCAGGGAGGTTAACTGGTGATTATTGGAGGTTAAATGCTGTTCACTGCAAGGAAATTCCACAAAAAATGTACTGAAAAGGAATATTTAGAACAGGGACAAGTCCATTTTGGGCTACACTTTCATACCCGTGTAATTTGTTTAGTCAATTTTTGCTAGTTGCTTTTTCATGCCGCATCATGGTGCATGGCAAATTACAAAGATAGCTCAGTCTGAAGACTGAAAGATTGGGCCGGAGCCGTTCACCATCCCAATATTTTTGGTGTACTGGAGAAATTCTTGTGGTTCACACACTGCCTACTGCTTTCTCTTTTTAGGCACAGTCTGAACACAAATCTGTTTTGTCCCAATTTAAACACACCCATTGGGAGTAGTAGGAACATAGACATACAAAAAAATGAAGATAAAGCAGACATAATACACAGTAACCATGTTGTTTTTTGATGCCACAGAACAAAGTTATAGCTGATTTGTATCAGTCTACAGAAACTGTGACTTGACAAGGCCCAGAAGGGTTCCATGCCCACCGGAGGGTTGGGTAATTCAGGTAATTCTTCATTCTTTTGTAAAATGCAGTTATATTTACTTATCACTCATCAGGCACTAGATATTTGCTTACATTTGCAATAGGGCTCCAGTTACTACATAATAGGGGAAAATGTTGGGGAATCCAAACCTGACACAAAAGAAAGGGAGTGTCAGATTAGGTTTTTTTCAGATGTAGTCTGAGTTTAGCATTCAGCCTCATTAAACACACCTAATTCAGCGCATGGGATACTTGGTGCTAGGAGAGGAAAAATACATCTCTGCAGATCCATGGACCAGTTTGACACTCATGAAGGATTAGCTCTGTCACCAGAAGACTCTCTGTGAGAAAACTGAGTTCAAAATAGATTCCAAAATAGATCAGACTAACTTAAAAGTACATCAATGCAAAATTCTTCATATACACCCACTGTCAGGGACATAGCACCAAATTATGCACCCTATGCACAAGCAGTGGCCATGGACCCTCATAAGCTAGCAGGTTCACAACAACCCACAACCTCAGGGGCCCTCCCCCCACTTGGGGCCCTGGTAATCTAGTCACGACACCCCTGCTCACTGTCCATTTTTGACATGATAGTCTGAGGTTGATACTTGAGAATGTACGTACGTACGTACGTGCGTGCGTGCGTGCGTGCGTATATGCAAGAGACAGAAAAAAAAGAGAGACAAAGATGCTCTCGTTCACAATGACAGGCTGTAGTTAATCTTGTCCTTAAATCTTCACCAATGGTCAGGACCCCCACAGGACAACCAGAGGGTATCATTTGAATGGTGGATCATTCAAAAATATGGATGTCATACAGACACCCCCTCCATAGAGTGTACCAAGCAGGAGGGAGTAAAACTCCTCCCAGCTGCAAATGCACCTTAAAAGAATGCTCACGAGCAACTTTTAGCCTGTGTATAAGGTCAGAGAGAACCTCAGGAATTAATATTTATGTAACATAAACCAGTAAAGGTGTTCAGCTGAAAAAATAAATGAAAAATCAATTGTGCAACTCCAGAAAAGGCTTTGTGTGTGGGAAGGCCCCTACCTGCTGCAGGACAGAGAGTGGACGGTCAGAGCAAACACATTCACTGGAGTTGATGACGCCACATTCCACCAGGTCCTGCGTGCACACGCAGAGGCGGAGACTGTGCTCGCGCACATAGGCCAGTGTGAACTCTCCACGCAAGAGCGCTGGCATGACCAGACACAGGACACTGTAGAGTGCCATGCAGCCTATGTGGGCGAAAAGGGTCATCCTCACGGGGCAGCACCGAGAACAAAATCTCTGGTCATCTGGACTGGTCCATCTGTGGGTCAGCAGAGATACGGATCTGGGTCTGAGAGGGGAGGAAGAAGTCAAATATGATGACTGTGTCTTCGTAGGAACCCTGACCGACTGACTTTCAGCTTTGGGTGTGTTGTTTTACTGGCTGTTACATGTTTCTCTGATGAGTTGTGTGAACGCACCATCAAAAAAAGCTCAATTTTGAAGCATGTTCTGATTTCAGCAGCACCTTGGACAGCTGGATAGGGCAACACTGGCCTCGCAACCTTTTCACCCAAGTGTTCAGGGTAAATGACTTCTGTAAATGAGAACATAGAACGGTATTACAACACAAACACATGGGAAAACTTCAGAGAATGTGTTCACAAATCTTGCTAAAAGGAAAAAACTATGCCTCCTTCTGTTTTTCAGTATCGTTATATATTTTAAAAGCTCCACCAAACAAAAAAAATTAACCAAAGACTTCCAGTTGTGTCTTTATTGCGCAAAGAAGATATTTACCCCCAGACATAGAGGTGAGACACCAATGTTGTTTGGTTCCGGCTGGTTCAGGGGACTGGGGAACTCATCCAGCTCCTTTTACAAACAGAATTCATACTTCCATTTCTTGACTCACTAGGGTGTGTCGCCCTTTGAGTTTTCTGTCCCTGTCTCTCCCCCACATTCACACACACACACCCCCCTGGCTGTTTTTCTTTTCTCTCTGCGATATTCAGATCTTCAGTACTGGGACAACGCCTCGAACTGTGGGAAGATCCATGGTTGAATCACACATTTTACTGGTATTCTAAGTGAAAACTTATTAAACAAGCTAAAATATATACATATTTTTGTACAGTTTCTATTTACTTGTTAAAGCATCTAGAAAATTAATAAGCTAAATAAAAATTTCTAATGCGTTAACCTCAGTGAATAAAGCTGTAGAAGATGGGTTCTTATTTTGGAGTAAAAAAACAAAACAACTTTTGACATATAATTGTATCTCTAGAAATGTTGTAACACCACAGACGACTTGTGATTCAGTTCTGGCACAATTTACTAATGAAACTACAGCTGGAAGGCAGGAGGGGGATATATGAAAAGAAGGTGCTGGACTGGTTGGTTGACTGGCACTGGTTCAACACTGTAAACAGTTGCATCAGATATCACAATTCACTGGGTGCTTTTTCTCCACAGAACATTTTCGAACTGAGGCATCACATTTCAGTGCATTTTCTCGTGTGACAGTTTCATAGTGGATAGACCAGTAAAAAGGCACCTGATCATTTTGCGAATTCAGTGCCTCCTTGATGTTACCAGTTTCATCCTTATAGCATCTGTGTTTTTTTTTATATTCCTGTGACTTTTTTTGTTTGACTGTTTTCTCGAAAGGCTAAGTAAGCAGAACGAAATGAAAGGGCTCGCATTTCCTTACAAAATGGTGAATCAAATCAAACAGTTTTTCCAGTTTTTTGCTGTATCCATATATAGACCATGCAGACCAGTGACTGAAATTTTATCAAGGTGGAAATAAAAGATTTTAAATAAAAGGTGGTGAGGAAAACTTGGCTTTCCATGATGTGGCCCCTATGTACAGTTCCCAGTACAGTAAAAGCATTTCTCACTGCATCACCAGAAACAATCATAATATCAGCCACTCTCATCACAACACACAAATGTAGTTAATAAGTACAACACTGTCATCTCTCTAAGACAATCTAACAAAACAAAATATCTCCATCAAAACTATGTAGCTTTATAAATGAATCATAAGTAAAATTCCAGTACAGCCCCTTGCAAAAAACTGCACTTCAGCATTAAGAAAATAAGTTTTGCTGTGGTAAGGGCTCTTTAATGCTATAAGGATCAAGCGCTGTGCTTTCGGCTTTGGCATCGAACACCAGTCCCCTTCGTTCAATTCACAAGAAGGGATTACTTGGAAGTACAATGAGGTGGACTGAAGGGACACATAATGTAATCCAGCTGAACAGTCAGTCTTTTGAAACACTTACGCTGAATTTCCAGTTCACTGGGGTCTTGAAACCGCTTTGGATTAAATACAAAACATATTCCCGTACAACAACACAGGACATGTTCCCTCAGTGTCCAGCTGGAACTGAATACCAACACATTCCAATTCAAACAGAGTGATGCCAAGCACACTCACACTTGCGCTGAGACCATCTCGAGTGAAAGAAGGCAAGAAAGAGAAAGCACTAACGTAACAAAGGAAGAAAGAACAGAAATAGATACTACCTGGTAAGAGAAAAGTCCAGCGTGAGCTCGCTTCCGTTTCAGGATCTAAGAAACTGATGAGGAATGCGACGCGTCAGTGGACTAAGCGTCAGTGAATCAGCACTGCTTGCCAAAGCCACAGGCCGTGTCCTCAGCATCTTGCTATGCGTGACCATTCGAGCCAAGCAGGAAAACAGTAACTACAGATGGAACTATGTGGGGCCCACGAATGAGATCCATGCAGATCTCTCAAAACCTCACTGCACTGAGCACCATGATCAGAACACATTTTAAATATGTTGAAAGTCACAGTGATTGAGGAAGTGTGCAGTCTGACGCAGCATTGGATATGTTTTGAAGTTGGTGCTCAGCCAGTCCGTTTGAGAGGGGTAGAGTTGGGTCTATCTTCTCTACACACAGCCCTGTTGTTTTGGAAAAGAGATAAGAAAACTTTAAAGTAAAACGAAGCAGGCTTTGCAGGGGTGTAAAGAATTATAAATGGAGAATATTCTGTTTGATTTACTGTCTGATTTTAAAATCAATACTCAAATTTCATTTTCTGGTTTTAAACATACTTGCTTGCTGATAATCAGTACTACTGCAGTTTTTTTCTTTCATTTGCTTAGATGCATCATCTTGGATGAAACACTGAGCTCATCATCATGAGTCTCAAAAGGCACAAATTTTATATATAAACTCTCATGCAAACTCAACATTATCTTCACAGGCTGGTTTACAAATGCAGGTGAGGACCTTACATTCATTAGCAGTAATTTATTATAAATATAATGTTTTTCAAGGTCTTTGGATTGAATACTGATACTATCAATAAGAGTTCTCTATGGGATGATAGAAGAGTGAAAGAAAGAAAGCACTTTGATTACAGCTATTTCAAGAAAAATGCAGAATATGAGCCCTTCAAATACACCTTATTTTATTCATAGGTGGTGTGTTTATAGTGTAATTATATTTACACTATAAGCACATGTCAAGTTGTACATGTTTCATATCATATTTACACTTAAACTTGCACTTGTCTTACTATCAAACATATTTAAAAATTGAAAAGGCTGTGACGATTTTAGAAGCCAGTGGTGACCGATTGAGTTTTTCATGTTTTCGGTTTTATGGTTAAGAGTCCCCACACGCTGGTTTCTAAGAAAGATTGTCATACTGAGAGGTTGTGGGTTAACAGAGCAGATCAGTGTTTCAGGTATGGATACTCTATTACTGGGTGGAAAGCTTGAGTGGTAAACCTAACTTTCACATTAAAAATTGTGCCTTATACTATGCTGGGCTTCACCCTGTATTCGCAGTGTCTACTTTGTGGCATTGTTAGTATGTAAAATACATAAAACTGATCATTATTTTTAAAATAGCATTAACTCAACCATACTGAATTCGTTTTTAATGTATCAGCTACAGAAATTAGATTTTATTTTGAATTTTATATATTTATTGTTATTATTGGTCGCAACACATGATATTTTGCCATTAAATTACAGAAAAATTGCAAATAACTCCAGAAGTTGAAGTAAGTACCTATATTTAAACATTTTTATAACTTTAAACAAACAGCCGGACTGTGACGGCCAAACCTGTGGCCCTCACGTGGAATCTTAGTAAACCTCTGCACCTACACTTTATTTATAGGTTGTTTTTTAATAACATTGATTCCAAATAAGTTTCTTACAGTTTTTAGGAAGTGCACATATTTAGTTCAATTTTGTAACCATCTATTGAGTTAGTTTTTCTAATTTTGGTGGAGTTACCGGTGCAGGGGATGCTGCTGGTGCTGCTGCTTGTTGGTGTCATCCTACCAGGCTGGCTGAAAGGGTTCAGCCCCGGAAACACAGCTGCTTAATAGGGGAAGTGGCCAATTGGCACAAACCAAGTTGCTGCAGCTTAATGGGGGGAGTTGAGTGTTTAGTTTGGGGTTTATTTTCTTGGAGTCATTGGTGGTTTGACTTTGAGCCTAGGTTAGTTCTGATTAGGTCTGTTTTGGGTAGTTTAGTAGTTTTAATTGTTTGTGGTTTAGTGGTCATTGTTTAGTGTAATGTTTAGTTTTGTTATCCCCTGTGTTTTATGCTGGTTTAATCAGCCACAGTATATATGTGCCCTTTGTGTTTGAAGTCAGGGGAGGGTTTTTCACTCTGAGTTTTGTGTAATTCTTTTTTTTTTTACCTGTTTTTTTTTATGGACCCAAGGGTTTCCTTATGGGGTTATAGGGATTTGTTTTTATTTTTGGATAAATCAATTCATTCTTGTGACACTGTCAAGGAAAAATCAGCATTTATTCTTCATGTGATTCATTATTCTTTTTTCTATGATTTAGTTTTATTCTGTATCCATTTCACTGTTTTATTCATTTATTTATCCTTAGTTTCTGAGCTATTTCTTTTCCTAAGGGTCGTGTTGATCTGATGATAATGTCTTAGTCAAAATGTTCTAATGTTTATCTGAGTCTCTGTCCTGCGCATTCTCTGAAGGCCAACTCTTTTTTTTTTTAGATTTTGGGATACTATGCAGACTGGGGTCGTACAAGAAGTGACGTCCTGCTCAGTCTGCATGAGTGACAATAACTTTATCCAATTAGTTTTGGACACCTCCTGATTGGGCGTCTTCTAGAGATGACATAGTACAGGGGAATTAAATCATGTGTTCTGTATGAGGAAGACGGATCAGGTCGGGACGGGGAGGCAGCTCGTCTGCTGTGTCTCTATGTCCTTTCACCTGTCCCCATCTGCAGATGTCCCAAATAAATCTTTGTCTGACTCTTTGAGCATAAAGGACTCAGTTGATTTCATTCAAGTCTCTGCACCCCAAGAGGTTATCTTGTGACCCCGACAACACTATCCTGTGTTTCCTCATTGCTTGCTGGCTTGGTCCATCACATGGACTGAATATTTAAGTGTTGCATCATTGACCCATATATATTCTTGCATTCAATTTACATATATTCCTGAATATCTGTATAACAATCTATCTTTCGCAATATCACAACACATAGAGGACATTTGCCGCTGACACATTCCTGTGTTCCTGTCTTGTTTTAGCATTAGATATTGGTCCTTTAATTGTTAGGTGTTGTCATTTATGTTGTGCATTGCTGGGGGACAGCGAGAAAAGTACTTTCATTTCTTCTGTAGGTGTAGTGTTTAGAGAAATTGCCAATAAATCTGATTTGACTCCACGCCAGGCGGCACACTGAGCAGGAAGTACTCTCCATCTGTCTCGATTGGCTGCAGCACGTTTGCATCCGTGCCACGATATGTTAAAGATCTTCAGGTGCTCTTGAATGGTCTGTTTTCAGATGGCCCAATTTCCGCTTACCACTAGGTGGTACCCACGTCAGAGCTTTTTGCATATCTTTCATCCTGCAGACCTAATATTTGGCCGGCCAACTTGAAAGGGTGTAACAACTTGAAATCTGTGATTAGCATCTGTAGAGTTCATGACTCGTTTAAAGCTCACTAGGTCATGCCGGGTCAAGATTTTAATTTAACACATCATATCACTGCCTTCGCTTAAAGGGCCATTTCAAAATTCTCATAGTGATCTTAACAGAGTAGCAATACTTCTATCAACCTTTTCATCAGGCCTCGCATATAGGAAATGCAGCAGCAGCTAAAAAATGATCTGGAGAGCCACAACTCAGATTGCTCAATTTTCCAAACCACTTTTCTAAAAGAGCCCCTAAAGTATTCTTAATGCCTTAACTTTCTGATTGTTCTTCAGATAAAATCTCCAGCCATTTTCGAACATTTTACACACCCCTCCTTATATTGCAAGCAACATATTGAGTGCTTTTTTATTCTGCCAGGCCATCTGTGTACTTACATAGCAACCCTGGCATCATTCACAAACATTATTTGTTATTTGTAGTTGAGCCAATCAACATTCTTATTTATTGCTGACCACCAGGACGAAATATTTTAACCCTGCCGCTACCTGATCTCGTGATTTGCACTCATCTGGTAAATCATTCCTCTGATATCGCCGTAGATGGATGGTCAGTTTTGGTCCAGAAAATCATGTCAGGTCCTTTTGAGGTAAAATATAGAAAAGCATGTGCAGCTATATCATAGTACAGCTTCCATCCCTATACTTAGGAAGCCTAGAACACAAAGTCACCACACAGCTGCAGCCACTCTGGCCGAAAACCCTGGCTCAGACACGTTAATAGAAGTCTGGCAAAATTCCAGATTGTTTTTCACCAGATGACTAGTTCGCATTATCTCAGCACACCAGAGCTGTGTTTTAGTGCTAGTCCACATAGGCATGAGACTAAGCCAAGAGAACTTAAAACTGCAAGAAGCTGACCACAGAACTGTTGGACACCTGATTTTAAAATGAAAGGAAAATATGCAGAAGTAGGATTGATACAAGTCTGAGAAATGCTTGCTCAGTTACACTCTAATTGCTGAGACAGGCCTTCAGTATCTGCGACACAACTCTATAAATCAGCACCATTGAGAGAAAGAGGTTGGTGGCAGAACCATAACAGCAGAGGTGAATAGCACCACACATCTCCCA
>JBBMFX010000141.1:6995045-7008069 GCA_037832545.1 Rhabdalestes septentrionalis
GATATAGATATAGATATAGATATAGATATAGATATAGATATAGAGATATATATAGATATAGATATATACATACACACACACACACACACACACACACACACATTCACAAAGGATGCATATATATATATATAAAAGCTTAAGTTCTGTTCCCTCAGCTGTGATGTGTAAATTACATCTCAGTTGTCTGAACTGAACTGAACGGAGTTTTTCCTGGGGTGGATGTTGCACTTGTCACAAGCAGATGCATGCTTAGGAAAAGGTGCTGTAGTGGTGGGTTTGAGTTCTTGTTGATATTTACACAGCCTTGTAAGGAATTAGTGTGATGAAAACTGTACTGCTGTGGAAGTAGCCAAGTAGGGTGGTATTTCCCAACCCCCCTCCCCAACCCCAAATTCTACCACTGTGTCCTTGGGCAGGACACAGTAACCTCAGTTGTCCCTATAACTGATTTTAAGTCACTCTGGATAAGCGCTTGAGTCAAATACCTCTTTAGGCTAAAGCTTGATTTGAAGACGCTGTAAGACAGAGTACAATAATGAGTCCTGAAAAAATATGTAATGGCTCCTGAATTTGATGGATAGCCACGCTAAGTTGTTCTGACACCAAGGCTGCTCCTTGTACTTGTTAGAAATTGTAATGTGGATGTTTTTGCTTGCTTGTGATTTGAAGACAAATTTCTTTTTTGTTTTCCCCAGAAATTGGTATCAGTGGTCTATATTTTTCCTATACGATTCCTCTCAGATATTCTAACTTAAATTAAAGGCTCTATAAAGAAAGGTGTTTGTATTTGTTTTTATTGTTGTTATATGGCAGTCAGTTCTAGTTTTTTCCTACTTGTGACGTTTTGTCTCCTTGACCAATCATTAGCTCTGTACAGTGCATGCTAATAGGATTATGTTTATGTGGTATCTGCAGGTGCCCAGGCCTGCGTGCTGGTCTTTTCCACGACAGACAGAGAGTCATTCGAGGCCATCAGCAGCTGGAGGGAGAAAGTGGAGATGGAGGTCGGAGACATTCCTACTGTTCTGGTGCAAAACAAAATTGACCTGCTGGATGATACCGTGATTAAAAAGTAAGACAATCTACGAATCAGTGGCAGTCTACTGCAATACTGTTTCATTTTCCTGCACTTTTATAACACTGATCTTCATTTCTCTGTGATTGCCACTACAGTGAGGAAGCGGAGGGTCTTGCCAAGAAGCTCAAATTAAGATTTTATCGGGCTTCTGTGAAAGAGGATCTCAATGTCAATGAAGGTGTGTAGTTTTGTGATGGTAACCCAGCCGAAAACGAGTGAGCGTTATCTTTGTGCCGTATTCCTTACTGTCTGCAGATAAGTACCTTGTGCATTGAGATTATTATTATTATGTCCAGTAGTTGGACATCCCTGCTGTGTATGAAGTTATTTTAAAGGGACCAGTCAAACAAACATTCACACAAATGCTATGTTCACACTAGCTTGTCTTCAGAATTATGTAAGGTTGTGTTGTGTGTGTATTTCTGTGCTTGCACACATATCTGTTATGGTGCACAATTATGTTTTTTAATCAAGTAAAGCTTAAAATCATATATGACCACAAACACACAAGTCTAGCTAAACGGTAATAGTGCTAGCTTACTAAAAGGATCCCAGCAGTTTATTTAAGTTCTGTACTGTCCATATATATTTTACGTTATTTTACATGACCGATTCCAGTTTTCTGACACCAAAGTTTACACAAATTTTTTCGCCCTACAATGAGTAGAAGCTATTGTTGCTGGATAACTAGTGTTCTATCCAGCATCTTGAGCCATGTAGGTGCCTTTTGGCTGACATACCTCTTCAGTTCATAAAAAAAACCTTTATTATAGTGATTGATGTACTATCAAAACAAAATGCATGTGATTGTACATTTGTCTTGCAGTTTTTAAATACCTTGCCGAAAAATATCTACAGCGACTCAAACAACAGACTGCCGAGGATTCAGAGGTTGTTCACACATCAGGCAATAAAATAGGTGAGTTCGGGTTAAGGCAAATTTATCTGTTAAATATGCAAACTGGAGTAGTTGGGCTGTGACCATGTTGTGCATAGAAAAAATATGTATATCAGCATGTGTAGCTTTCTGTCTCTGAGGTCGTTTCTGAAGGAATTTCTTGGCATATTCAGAGTAGAATTCTCTTGTGTTTTTACTCTCGTGTAGAGCCATATTTCGCAGTAATCTTACATTTCTTTTGATCCTCTTGTTACTTTGATCAGTTATTTGAAACATTATTGGCATTTCAACAAAATTAGAACAAAAAAAATATGGTTTTCTTTGTTTCATACACATGAAAGTTACATGCATTGATTTGGAAAATACTGAAAATGATCTGATTTACTGTTATAATTTTTTCTTTTCAACAAAACAAAGGAAAATGTTGGCAAAAATGTGTCTAAATTTTGCTTCCTTAGTTCAGAACTGTAGCTGCAAGGATAATGCTGTTAAAATCACTAAAAGTCAATCTTCACCTTAAACGGTTTCATAAAAAAAGCCCCAGACATGATCTTTACATACTCAGCCTGCGTTGATATCTTGTCATTGTGGTTTAGGATGCAGTATGACTTGCTGTGAGTGCATTAATTAACATAACCTACAAAAGGCCCAGGACTGGTATTCAGAACGCAATAAGGAAATAGTTATTACTTATAGTAAGTCATATTGTGTCCTGGAACTCATTTCTATATCTTTGCCATCTGGATGTGGTTTGACTGGGCTGAGCGGAGTCTTGGGTGTGTATTTACTGAATGTCAGGTGACCATTAAACATTAAGCGCTTGCTGGCAGCACTAGCCTTACATCTTCAGAAGCAGAATTTGGTCTCCAAGCACATTTTGGCTACATTTCAAACCTTGGAAACGGTTTAAATTTGTTTTTTAGCCAAACCATTCACGTTATCTGGACAAAATGGTTTTTGTTGTATTTGCAACAGCACTTGACTCACATTAATCCAATTAAAACTGAGCACTGGAACATGTTTTGCATCTTCTTCCATGCCAAATTAATGAACAGCAATTCACAGTGGCCAAGTGTTAAAATATATTTGAGTAATTTAAAATGTCCCAAGCAATAGCCCAGTAAAGCCTGAATCATCACTGTAAGAACACATGATGATGGCAAAATCGTGTCATTATTATATGATATACTGATAAATAATCCTGACATTTTTCCCTCCTGCCCCCTTTTTATTTTGCAGGTGTCTTCAACACTACCAGCGGGAACAATTCGAACCATAACTCCAGTGATCTCAACGGACGTGAGGTCATCAACCTGCGACCAAACAAGCAGAGGACGAAGAAGAATAAAATCCCATTTGGTAGCTGCACACTTCTCTAGAGGATCTCCTCTTCTACAGCATGCCTCAACTGCCTTGTTGGGAGTGATGAGCTGCAGGTGTGGCCCAGGTGACATGGGACGTCAACACTAATCAGTCAAAGAAAGGCAACATCTTTATTTTAAATGCGCTCAGGTCAGGGGCGATCTAGCTTTTAGATGAGGTTTTAACTGAAGCTCGCTTCTCCGTGTACAGTGGTCGTAATAGATGTCCCTGATTACCCGTCTCATGTCATGTGTGACCATAGCTGCCAGCTGAATGTACTGAAATGGTCAAATTATGGGAACATGCGCACTCTGCTGGTTGCACCTGGTAGAGCAACCTTGCTTCAGGAAAAGTAGTAAAGCTTCACAGGAAAATCAAATTAGCAGTTTTCCCCTTGACCCTAATGTAGTCAACTGGCCAAGACATGTCTGTTGTCTGAAATGTGCTTTTTTATTTTTCTAGTATAATGGGTCATTGTGTTTTTGGGGGCAATAGAAAAAAATGTTGACTTCTATTTTGAGGGTATTGAATGAATTATGTATAGAAAGCCATTGGTTTAATACCAATCCAGACTCGCATAAAGAGAAATTTCATATCTGTTGTAAAACATTACAGATGTTCTTTGGGAAAGTGACAGCACTCCTTATGTAAAGTTCTTGTCTAGATAGTGCTGTTTATTTACATTTGCTCTGGAGCTCCATGAAGCTAAAAAGTAATGTAAAGAAGCACATTTCAGACACCAAACAGGCCTGGTCCAAACAGCTAAATTTGGGTCGGGGGGGGCGGAGTGGAATTTTCTTTTAAGTATTCCTTCACAAGAAGTCGCGCTTCTTGATTTGTGAAATGGATAGTACTTTTAAAAAATATTAAGTATTAGACGCCCTGCTGTCTTATTGTATCACAGCCAAAGTAGTTTCATGAAAATGTAACATAGACTCATGTCTTTCAAGATGTAGATTTAAATCAAGAACTGCGGCTTCAACAGTGGGATCGGCGTTTCAATCTGTTTTCTTTCACAGGTGAAAAATCTAGCGAGCTAGTAAGATTGCGCCTCACTTCATGCGGTATAGAGCAGGGTATCGTTCACTAATGAGATTACTTAAAAAGCGTGTCATTTTTACTCTTACCATTTGTGCATTTGACTGTTCATCTTTTGTGCAATATGTTTGTATTGATGGAGCTCTATGATTTGTGACCACGGTCCTTCCATGAATTTAGTCCTTCACAATATGGACAAAACAACGATTTCACACAGCGTTCAATCCTTGTTCCTAAAGGTATTTTTGTAAGAGAAAATGCAGTCACATGAATCGCTCAAAACCTTAGCATTAACACAGTGCCAAAAATGTTTTTAAACTTTATGTACTTGTACGAAATGTAAATATTATTAGAAAACTGTTACAATTTTTCCAGTTTTTAAAACAGTCTTAAAAAATACTAATACAGATAACAGAGAAAACACTGTAATAATAATGCGATTAAATGCCCTAGGCTGAAACTTGGTCAGGTTTTGTTGAATTAAGACACTTTACCTGGTTGAAGAGGCTGAGATTGGATTCTTTTTTTCCCACCCCAGTGGGACGCAAATATGTTGTTTCTGTACAGATCTAAAAACAAAAACGAAATCTTTTCAAATTATTCTCACTCATATGTTGTCCTAAATCCAATAGTGGAGCCACTTGGGTTTCCGCTTTTGTTTGACCTGGAGGTGCTCGTTAGAACGATAGGATCTGAGCAAAAGTAGGAAAGCATTGAGACTTGTAATGTGAACGCAGCCAGAATGCAGTTCAATCAGGTTATAAAATAGAACCACCAATTATCCAACTGATAAAACGCAGCTTATGTTGCGGTGGTCCCTACCCACACTGTAGAGCACACTGCTGCACGTTTGTGAGGATCGCCATATCGATTGTGATGATAATCTGTTCTCAAGCACTGAGTCCGTCCAGAAATTTACAGACTATTTTGAATCGTTATTGATTATTGTCACGTAAATGAGTCTGTTCGTCAGGTTGGTGTCAGAATGGATTTTGTTACATGGAACCTAACGTACAATCACCCTCCCATGGTCTGGCATTCACATGATATTCATTGAAGGACGGTTGTTTGGAATGTGCCAGTGAGGCTGTATAGTGTGATGTTTCGTATATGTCACTCTTATGTTTGGCTCCTTATGGACCTTGGAGTAAAAAAAAATATATATTTACAAATTTTCTTTTCGAGCACACTTGTTACAATCAGGCTGATGAGTATGCATATAAACCCATTGTAATTCAAATCGGCTGGACCATTCATTTTGCAAAAACTAAAGACCACACCTAGCCTAGGCAAAAATTTGGGCACACCTGCTTGTTTTGTTGATTTTAGAAAAAAGAATGTAAGTTTATATCTCATACAGGAAATTCGCTCATGTATGGATTTCTCTTGCAGATTCTAGTGCACAATTTAGAGTTATTTGCTAAATATCCGAAAAATATGTCTGACAAATTTTTACAAATTCTGCATTTAAATTTTTTCCCCAATAAAAAGTGGTTCTTTAATTTCACTTTAATGAAGCTCATTAAGGTGTTTTTTTTCCTGTTGTTTTGAGCACAACACCAAATTAAATGGTAAAGAATTCCAGCCAGGCTCCACTGGGGGTTTTGTTGAGCACAGAGGTGGAAACAGCCCAGTCTGGATGGGATTACAACATTACAACAGAAGTGTCACACAGAAATTGGATGCAAAATCTGCAAAGAAATAGTACCTAAAACACCAGCGGCTTTTTAAATCAAGTCTTGGGAAAGTCTATTTAAATAAAAGCCACGTGGTTTGACACAGTTTATTTTTGGGACCACTGTATGTGCAGTTCAGCAGCTGAACAAATAATGCAGGTACGTACTTGCTGTAATAGAAGTGTACTTATTTTTTTACCATCAACAAAACACAATTTGACTAGAGTGCCCAAACTTCTGCAGACCCCACTATTACCACCTTTATTTTACTGTAGTTTTTTAAGCCACTGTCAACTAGGAGTGTGGTCAGCTTTCGGGATTACTTTCAAATCAAGGTCCAATCGGTTTCAGACATGAGGAAAAGTGAACTCGTGTTAACGTGAACAGGGCAGTCCACCTTTAGCACACAAAACACATGATCAGTGTGGCTTACATTTCATTATTAAAGAAGATTTCTTCGTAACCTGCATGCCTTATATTTCTTTACTACATGAATGTGCATCCATGGTACTCAGCCGCAACGGCCAGCAACATGTTTACAAATGCGTTTCGCTTCGTTACCTTGCTCTCTTTGAATTTTGTAATTCTGTGTATCTAATCATGTATGGGCTTTTGCTATGGAGAGTCATGCCTAAACTACAGTGAATTCAAGGCACTTTATTTGTCAGGAAATAAAAGAAAAATGTAACTGAGACAGAGAGACTAACCTTGAGTATATTCAATTACATACTGGTTATATCTGATTTATTGTCTGATCCAACTGCTAATAGACGTTCTAATATTCTTGTGATGCCTTTATCTGAGCTAATGTATACTTTTCAAGTGAATGTCGGCGAACATTCCTCCGCCTGCCCTCGTTTGAACTCACCGGTAGTCTCCAGCAGTGTCATTCTAAAAGGTGTTTCTCATTGAGAACTCATTTCTTAGCTGGTGTGTTTTACATGCTGTCTCACTTCACATCCGTTGCCTTGTTCGGTTCTGTCTTTGGTCTGTTAGATGGTAATCAGTTTTCAATAAAGGATCTATTTTAACCTGTCGTGTTCATTTAAGTGTGTCACTTTTTATTCGGGCTCAAAGAGTCTCTCAGAAATCCTGGGCTGGTTTCCCGGACAGGGATTAAGCCTCGCCACGGACTGCAGCATTCTGAGTGGAGATTTTCCATTCAAAGCAAGTGCGGGATGTTATTATGCTGAATCGGTGTCTGGGAAGCCAATCCAACGTCCACTACAGTTTAAACGCTTCAGCATGCTTTATTTTAAAACACTTTTTTGTGCTTTACAGTGCATTAACCCGTCTAACACACTTCTGCTAGTCCACCCTCTTTGCTTTGTGTTCAACTTGCAACTAACCAGATAGTCCGTTTTTTAAAATATTTTAATTTCTGGTAAAATATGATTTAATTTTTTTAAATTATGTTTTTGATGGAAGCGTATTTAGAGGACCTTTGCCTCTAAATGTCTTCTGATTAAATAAGCAGTGGGAGAAAAAGAACTTTAACCAGTTTCACTTTTCCTCAACGTATGATCTCGAAAATATCTCCTCTAGCTCAGAGACCCTCCCAGATGCCATTTTTCCATTCCGAAATCCATTATTGTATGAAAGGAAAATGCATTATAATTCCAAACCAACTTTAATGTTAAATATTTTATGTAATCTAACTCAACCTAACCCTGAGGTTGTTGCTAATTGGCTGTTTAACCAGATCACTTCTTTGTTGTTTTAGCATCTGTAGATAATCTATAGGATTCTAATAAAATAATGAGTGACCAATATATCATTTTATATAGAAAAATCAACCATAATATTAAAATCAACTGCTTAATGCAGGTCCCCTCAACACATTGAGAGATTAACAGCTCAGAACATTACTCTTATTACTGTCCACTTCATACCAGAAACACTCCAGAAGAGAGGCTGTTTGGGGATTTTCTAGTCATCATGTTCAATGACTAGTCCTCACAGTTTGGTGGTTGTTAAAGTTGTCACGTCCTTAAGCTTCAGTACATTTTATCCTGTTTCCAGTACCTCATTAATTTGTGCCTAATTTGACGTGAAAGTGACCATTCTGTCTTATGTGAGCACACCACAGCACACTGTGAAATTCTTCCTGTTTTTCACCAAGAAGCAGTCAGCCAGGAACGGCGCACTTGGGGAGCAGTGTGTGGGGCCAGTACCTTGCTCGGGGGACCTCAGGGATGATTAACAGTCTTGGGATTCAAACCCATGACCTTCTGATCGGAGGGTGAGCACACTAACCACTAGGCCACCAGCTACCCCAAATATATCCCAAACCTTGCCTGCCTGTACCTTTAATGTTGTGTCTGACTGGTGCTAGAATATAGTAATCACACACTTTTAATAATTAGCAGTTTAAAAAGATGTGGTGTCTCTCAGTGTGATTTGGAGGAAGCACATACAAGCCTTCACCCTGGTGTTGTCAGGATTGAGGTAGTCCTAGTTAGTGAAACAGGACACTTAATTGGGTGGAAATTGAAAACACCTTGTGCACTTTCCCCTTCCTGCCCTCAAAAAAGAAAACTGACAGAAAATGGCCTTGCAACAAGAGAAGAAGGGAGGCTGATTTCCAGCTAACACACTCAAAAGTATCAGACTCAGGAATATCTCAAACACATTAGAGTAAAATGATTGTACTGTGATTGTTTATTGACACTCTTCATCACACTCTTTGAGGTAAAACCGGTGATAATCGTGTTTGTGGTAAATTACAGATAAAGATTTCAGGAGGCACTGCACCGGGCTGTGGGAGCCAGAAGATTCTCACTGGTACAATCAGTGCATAACTGATGTAAACAGACAAAAACTATAGTGTGTTGCAGCATTTAACACTCTCCTTCCGTAGATAAAGTAAACTCAGTGGAGTAGATGTATGTAAGCAGTGTGACTCGCCTCAGTCTGAGCTCGCTGTTACATGGCACCAGAGGCAATGGATTTGTTGAACACCTTAATGACCAGCTCGACACCCAAATGAGGAATTTCACTGAGGCTGGACAATGGATGCCTTCTAATTAGAACCTACTGGGCACAGGACCGTACCAGCACTCTGGATGTTTGAAGACTTTTTTTGAAGACTTTCCAAAGGAATGTTTTCATGTTTGCGCAAAATATACAGGTAAGGGCTGAAAAACTGAAAACTAAGCTGTGTCCTCAATGGCAAATGCAGTGAAAAATTTAAATTCTGCAATGGTCTGGTAACACTAGAGGTTTTCATTCCAAAAATGCAGGTGCTCACACGATCAACTGAAGACCGATAACTAGAGGTCGAACGATATATCAGTTTTGCTGGCACCAATAGTTGATTCCTGGAACTATCGGTTATCGGCAAAAATCCACGCTGATAGTTAATCCGGGTTACTTTTAGTTTCAGTTTGAAAGCATGTATTTAATTGACCTCAATATTCATTCATAGACTCATATTTATTTCATATAGCACATTTGAATGATTTAGTACTGTTTTTTTTTTGTTTGTTTTTTGTAATAAAGTTCAGTACTATTTTACATGGAGTGTTTTTATTTAGTTTTTTAATTTTTTTTATCGACAAGTACGGACCAACCTAGCTATCGGTATCGGTAAAATTCAATATTGGTCGACCCTACTGATAACAGTATAAACAGGTGAGTAACCTGCAGCTTCACTGGTCCTTGGATAAGACTGGAAACACCTGCTTTAAAACCTGCAACAAAAAAAAGTGTAGGGTCCTATACCACAGATCCTTTGATGCACACTAACTTACTGAACAGCTTTGGAATCTTCCACCAAAATTCCACCTTAGATCTCAATAATTCATTTAATACTGCACAGCTGCAATCTCTAAAACTTTCCTTTTTTCATGTAAATAATAAGACATTAAGATTTACTGCACTCACTGCAGACTTGGTGTTCTGCTGCGCATCAAATCTATTTGAAGTGGCAGCACTTGAGCAAGATTGGGAAAAACGGATCAAATGAAGTTCTCATAAATTCGAGTAATAAAACGGAGGCCAAAAAGACTGCAGGACCTTTAAAGTGGAGCATATCGTGAGTGAATACTGTGATACATGGAAGTCTGTGGCCATCCTAGCGAAGGCACTTGTGACATTATCTGCTACTGTTCCTCAAACTCTGCTCCTTTCTTATTTGCCATTGGCACTGTTGGAATCCTCAGCCCTCTGGTTATCCATGATCTTAATGGTTCTCTCGGCATTGCCCATGTTCCTGATTAGAGTCTCAAGTCGCCGCTTTATCTTTTTCTGGTCTTCCAGCGCGCAGCTTATCACGATGGTCTGGAACTTCTGGTCGACGGGAACGGGAGGGGCCTCCGTGACACAGGCGGCGTGAAGAGCCTGCAGACTCTTTCTCGCGCCCTCCATGTCGTCGAGTACTTTGGAAGCTATCTCATCGATGATGGCCATGGCTTTCTGCAGGGCGTCTTCTTGTTGGGGGTTTCGTATTGTGTCCACAGACACGTGCACCGTCAGCGTCCTGCTCATGAGGCGGTCTGCAGTCAGAGTGAGCTCCTCTTTTTCTCCTGGATGGGTGGAGGGGAAGAGTGGGTTTTACTTCTTTTATTACGGTATTAAAATGCTTCGAGGACTGACAGTACTTTCACAGACAGAGCCTTACCATCACATATGTTTCTCATTTCCTGGCTGTTCTGAATCGACTGAATCATTTCTAGTAAGCTCTCCCTCTCCTGCTCCATGGCTGTGGCTGCCTCCCTCAGGGCCTCCACCCTGAAACAAGATCCATGATCTAATCACTTTCTAGAGCTCTTACACAGCCCATCCTTAATGACATAAGACATTAGAACACATCAAGCTCACACAGCAGATGATAAGAACTAGATCTTACAACAACCTTCCAATATTTAATTTACACTCCATTATTCAGGGTTTGGGGCCTTTACTTCCAGGGAAGGGCAATGTTTATAAAAACATGGATGTGTTTTTCATGTTAGAACTTGATTGGCCCACACAGAGCCCTGACTGTAACCTCATACAACACCTTTGGGATGAACTGGAAAGGAGATTGTGAGCCAAACCCTCTCGTCCAACATCAGTGTCTGACCCCATAAATGCTCTACAAAATAAATGGGCATAAATACCCACAGAACCTCCAAAATCCTGTGGAAAGTCATCCAAGGAGAGTGGAAGCTCTTTTAGCTGCAATGGGTGACCAACCCCATATTCTGTGTATTCTAAGTCTATGTATTTGAATACAACATCATTTAAGTCCCTGTTGGAGTAATGGGCAGGTGTCTCAATATTTTGACTATGATTTCACATGAGGCCAGAAGGTTAAAGGGTCAAATAGTTATCTATCAATTCTCTCAAAAGGAAGGGCAGTCATGCTTAAGCCTTTTTTGAATCGAAGACAAAAACAATAGATTTCCTTCCTTCACAACAATCAAGTTGGCAAAGCATTTTCCTCAGACTGAAAACCTTCACAAGGCAACTCCATTTTAGCTCAACTTTTGGTTTAAATGAACAAAGCATTGAGAAAACCAGATCTTTTTTTTTTTTTTAAGCTGCACTGTGGAAAACCATCAAGCATGATCCCAAAATTGTGACTATTCGGTTATTTGTTTCCTTGGTAGATTGTAAACACTGGCATTCATAAGCCTAAGATAACTTGTCCAACTTACACAATGTAATTTATAATACTGAAACTGGGTGTGTGAGTGAAACAGAGAGAGAGGGAGAGTCACAAATTAAAAGAATTTAGGAATAAAAGAACTTCCAGGGCTTATTTAATTTCTTACATTTAAAACAATGTCAGAGTTAGAAGCCCTGTTTTGAAAATGTCTATTTGACAATGAAATTATGGCTGAACAACCGTAACGAAGAAATTGGTTGAATAACAATAAAAAAATAACAATTAACTGGTTAAACCTATCAACACTAGCTCAACAACCACGGCAAATACAGTCTAGGAAATTCTGCTTGACTGATAAGAGTCTTACTCTTCAGGTATTAAGAGATTTTCTGGAGGAAAAGTGAAAGTGATCTATGTGAACACACCCCTGTATACAGTGTGAACAGTTCGAAATTCCTCCTCTACATTTAGCCCGTTCACTTGTGAAGCAGCGGACCGTCACTCGGTGAGCAGCGTGTGAGGCCACTACCGCGCTCAGTACCTCAGAGGTTTCTGTCAGTCTTGGGGATCAAACCCACACTCTTTAATCACAGGGCGAGTGCTCTGAACACTGAGCCACTATCCACCCAGCTGAGCTACACGAGTGGAGCGAGTGTTTTATACTGCGCGCGGTCACGAGCAGTAGTGGCGACAGGAAAAGATCGATCCGCGAATTTTTGGAATGAGAATCGATATTGATCCTTGAATCGATTCTTTGAACCCAGCCCTATTATTTACTATTTAACCATATGTAAATAGGTCATTCTCCTACTAAACTTTTGATTATTCGCTGATCATACCGAAGCTCTGGAGCCCAAACAACGGTGTTCGTGACAGCTTAACAAATCATTTAACACTGACATTCACCCAAAATTAAGATGCCAAAAAGGGCTATTAAGAGCCACACAAGGAACACTTTTACTTTCCTCAAGCACCTTGAACGGATGCTTTTCGTAAGTGAGATCTACTATATGGACAAATGTATTGGGATGACTGACCATTACACCAACAGGGACTTTAAGGACACTGCACTCAAAAACAAGACTTTAATGTGGAGTTGGTCCCTGTTTGCAGCTAAAGCGGCTTCCACGCTTCTTGAAAGACTTTCCACGAGATTTTGGAGTGTTTCTGAAAATTTACTTTGAGTGACTTGAGCCAAATGTATCAACAACACAAGTTTCTTGTGTTACACAGTTTCTCCCAAATGTAGAGCAGAATGACAATCAGGGTTTTATAAATGCGGGCCGTTCATTTTAAGAGACAAATGATACTCTAATGTGAAATTTGACAATAATGACCATATTTAATCAGATCATCATATCTAAACTTAAAAACATACA
>JBBMFX010000141.1:7020936-7033318 GCA_037832545.1 Rhabdalestes septentrionalis
ACGATCTCTCTGCTTTGGCAGATCGTCAGTACACAGATCGTCTTCACAATCTCATATCGTCATATCGCACACCCCTAGTGGCCATTTTTGTCTGAATACCACACCACACAGTGTGCAATTCTTTCTCCGAATTTATCCCATTCACCTAAGTGAAGCAGTGGGCAGCTAGTGATGTGGGCATGATACGTTCTCAAGGGTGCCACATTGATGCAACTAGCAGTCCTGGGATTCAAACCAATGACTGTCCCATAGCAGGCCATGTCACATCTATCTTATTTTCTATTATGTTCAGACCACTGCAGGATTTAACAACAAAATATCAATGCAAAAATCCGCGACTCAGGATGGAGAACTACTTTTAGCAGAAAGTATGGAAATAAAAACAAAAGAAGGACGAACCACTACAAAGCTGATGGATAAAGATAAAAAGCACACTGGGCAGAGCAGTCGATAAAAGGTGAGTTAAGGGTAGTGATAAATATGGACCAGAAGCAAAATATTGCAGAACACATTGACTGCACTGTTTGCATGAATAGAGACTAAAAAGGTCAACTGTAGGGGACCTCATAGTTGAAGGGGTTTTCATGTGGAATTGGTCTCACCTTGTGTAGTGTTTCGACTTCAGAAAAGCGCTCTGGGTTCTGTGGTCAGTACATTAAAGTACATGGACCAGTACTTTAATTGGTTGACTAACCTTTGACTTCTCTTGCTCCGGCTGGTTGACCTGTAAAACAATGTGCATGTTTGATTCATTTTGAGGCTTGGTGGTAAAGAGATATAACTGTGGCATTGTATTGTGGTATCATTTGACTCTCACTGTGTGCTGCTATGTGCTGTTTCTTATGGCTTCAGCCCAAAAAGAAATATGTTTAATTCTAAAATTTTAACATCTGTGTGTCTGGACATTGGTTGGTTGTGGAGTGTTTGACTGTGTGGAGGAGATTGTGTGCTCTACTCTCGCGGCATGGATTACAAATGCTAAATCCCTTTTACAAATGTTCCTAAGTCAGTGATATTTATAATAATTTAGATAATAGTATGATATACAATATTATAAGAGTGTTATATTTCCAATATAATGACACATTATAACATTATAATTAATTTTGTACTAATATTACTAGTGGTAATAGTATTAATATGAATAATAATATTCATATTTGTATTTATTTCTTGATTTTTACTAGCCTAGCGCTGTTTGAAGAAAATGGAACTGTTGGATGGGGGTGCCGTTTTCTGACCCAGAAGAGAAGGCCCTGGTTCTATTTTGGCTTCTCAGCTGTGGCTGTGGGGGGATTAGGAGGGAGAGGGCTGGGTAAAAGTGGGTTAGTGAGGCAGAGTGCTCAGTGATTTCAGCGGCTTGGTATTTGGGACTGAGCACTGCGCATGGGGAGCCTGAGCGCTCCCTAAGCTGTGGATTGTCGGGCTGAAGTAGGAAAAAGCCTGAAGATAAGATTTCTGTCATTGGGAGGCAGCTAGCATAGCAATTAGAGAAAGTAGGAAAGAGAAGTTATGATCATTTTTCTTACACTGATCATTCAGTGCCCTTGTGTCTAACAGTAAACAGTAAACAGTAGTTATAGGGTACAGTTTGTCATTACAGGATCTCGTTTGTTATCTGGAATTGCTATATTTGATTTTGGATACGCTTTTTGCATACACTGATTGATTGATATACCATACATCTGTCAATGGTTTGTTAGTAACACAGACAGAACACTGATCTCTTAAATTATTTTTTGAATAACAAATCAAGGAGAACTTAGTCTAGTGTTACAAATATCTGTAGTTTCCTCAAACGATGATTTGAACATTGCCTTAAATATTTTTCCAAATAATATTCCTAAGAACCAATACTAGAGAGTTTTTATAGTAAGCTGCATAAAAACTGTCTAGTAGTGATTCTGTCAACAGTGAAATGTGCAGTGTATGAATGATTAAACCAATACGAAAGTGGGGAATCACAGTCTGCCTGAAGAGTCTGGTGTGTAGAGCTGGGAGCTGCATGTTTCACCAAAACAGGATTTAGTTTGACAAACATTTGTTACCAAAAAATGCTTGGGATCAAGTATTGGGTAGTGGAATTGCTTTTTCTCTTAATTATTGAATTCAGATGGCCTCTTACTTCCAGTGAAGGCAATATTAATGCTTCAGGCTTCCAAGGCATTTTGAGCAATGCCATGCTTCCAACTTTGATAACATATTTGGGGCATATTTTTGTTCCCAATACACAAATTCAAGTCCATAAAGACATGACTGGAAGAGTACAGTGTGGAAGAATTTAACTTGCCTGCACAGAGTCCTGACATCAATCCCATCCTACACCTTTGGGGTAAACTGGAACATAGATTGTGAGCCAGGCCTTCTCATACAACATCAGTTCCCTTACTATGGGCTATGTGGCTAAATGTGGGAAACTTTGAAGGTCTCCTGTGTCAACTAGACACTGCAATTAAAAAATATATATATGTGAGTTTTTTTAAGAATGGCGGTTTTCATGTAACCCAAAAAAGACAAATCACTGCGGAAATAATGCAGAACAAACTTCTAATTTTCAATCCGTTGAGTATTTTTTGCAAGACATATTGTCTCTCAGTAGTGCGATTTCACCACTAATGGTATATCATTATGCAGTTCTCCAGTAGCAGAATGCAGCAGGCAAAGAACCTAATGCTGGCTGTCAGTGTTGTGCATGAACGTGTTCAATATTTTAAAAAATGAACTATGAATGTGAACTATATTTTGTACTTTTTTTTTCCAGTGTGAACTGGCACAACACTGCTGCCAGGTAGTGTGTTACCCCCTAAAACCCCTTATTTAGTGACAGAATAGGAAGTAATAACATAAATATCTGTGTTTTAAAAGAGAGTTAGCCTCACTGAAGTGTGGAAATATGAACCAGAGCAGAAAGTAAATTTGCAACAGATTGCTCCTCTTTAAAGTGAAAAGTAAACCCCCCAAATGTTCTATTTTAATCCTATAGCTTCTTATGTATAATATGTTTATATGTGTGATCCATTTAATTATGAACTAATTTCCTCTGTCTCCCGCAGGTACGGAAGCATGTAAATGACCTGTACGAGGATCTGCGTGATGGACATAACCTGATTTCATTACTGGAGGTTCTGTCTGGTGACAAATTGGTGAGTAGAATTTTAGTTTTGATCTCATTGTCCAGTCATTGTCTCTTATTTTTGTTCGTATTGGCTAGTTTAGTCTGTTAGTCTAGACATCATCCCTTGGTTCTGTATAAGTGTTTGTTTTTAAATCAGATGTCCAGGACACTTCTTCAGATATAAATTGCACTTTCTTGTGGTAACCTCACAATGCTCCAAAGGCCAGTACTGTACATTTGGTAGATGCAGCAGTCCCCGCATTGGAGTGTATTCAAGGCCTATAAATCACACACTTTTAACTCGCTCCTGCTTTTGTACCCAGTAACATAACTGACACTTTCTGTGCTTTTGTGCCTAATAGCCATGATGCATCTAACAATGCATTGCAAAAGTCTAAAAGAAAATTAATTCACAAATTGCACATTACACCAAATCCTAACAGATGATTGGTTGATATTTAGAGAATGTTTAGGACTTTGTTTCAACCATAATTCATCTGTGCATCTGTGTTTACCATTACAAAGAAAAAATCTGCTCCGGTTTTGCTGGAGGCCAAAATACCATTGGTTTTTACTATGGTGTTTTGTTTATACATTGTCTATTACGTGGTTTTGCATAACATGATGTAGCTTGGATGCTTTACCTGAGTAATAGTAACTAGTATAAACTATTGGGGAATTCTTCTGTGGTTTTTGATGGCCACACTTATTTCTCTATATATGTCCTTTAAAGTTAATTGTTGATTTTGTTTCAGTTTAAGCCATCTGTGCACGTCTGAGTAAAATAATACTATATGTTAATCAAATTCACCAAAGAAGTCGGTCCAGTTATTGCAAAATTTATAAGGGAGCCGCCGAAATGGCTCATAGAAGCAAATGATTCCAATTGACTTACAAAAAACGGATGCTTTTTTTTTTTTGCACTTGAAGTGTTTATAGGAATAGTGGAGACCCAAATGGAAATACAAAAGAATGTTTTGCATAATATGTCCCCTTTATTACAAGCAACATACACATCTCTACTACAATAAAAAAAAAAATTCTAGTTTAGTCTAGTCTAGTTTAGTGGGGGCCAAATGATCCCAGAAGTGATCTTAATTTGCACAAAATCAAGGTCTAATTGAAACTGTTGCCGAAAAGAGAAAACATAGCGCATATACAAGTATACAAACAATTTATTGAATATGATACTATTTTATAGATATTTCTAACCGAACGAAATATATCAAATGTTACACATGAAAAATAAAATATTTGGTCTAACAATCAGCTAATTTACAAAGTCGAACTATTAAATAATATATTTTATTTCCATGCCGTCTGTGTGTTTGAATGTGTTTTAATATACCTTTGGGAAAAACAGACTTTTGTCGATTATTATTTGGGGATGCTGCGCTTTAGATTGGCTGACTCTTCGTATGTGAGGATCTTCATTTCCTAACATTGCTGTATTATAGATATGGAGAAGGTTATTAAAATAATATGGTATTATTGCAAATCTTTGTCTTGAAAAAATGGTGTGTGACGTACAGAAGACCCTGGAGCCTTCTCGGCGATTCAGTAACTTCCTTTCTAATTTCAGAGTCGATACAATTATTCTATTAATAAACATTGACATTTGTTGAATCAAAATAATATTACGACAAAAAAATCACAATACCACACAGTTACCATTTTTTCTCCCACCTCTATTGTGCTCGCAGTTCTTAAATAAAATACTATTATTATGGAAACAATATCTTTCATAGTACTCAACATAGTACTGATTTTTCTCAATCTTGTCATGCAGATGACGTTGCCATCAAAGTATGAGTAGCACAGGAGCATGTGACACAAAGGATGTTTTAACTGGAGTCTGTAGCATGTTAGACTGTGCTCCACTTTACTTCTAAACATCTCTCTCCATAGCCAGAGAATTCCCCAATAGTTCTATTAATTCATGTCATTTCAAGTCTATAAGCACTAGGGTTGGGTATTTTTAGAATTTTCCAATTCTGATTCCAATTCCGGTTCTGCTTATTGATTCTGTTTCTTAAAAAAATATTAATATCACAAAAACATTAAGACTGTCCCTGGGGCAACAAGCGTAAATGCTGAATTTAGTGTTTTATAATTAAAATGTGATGCCTGACATATTCATCTAATATGAGTCATAGTCACGTGTGTCCTTGCAGATATGTAGTGTTTAGGAACATACAGGCAGAATCAGAAAAATAAATTCAGTATTTCACTTTTAAATTGGGTCCCAACCCTAGTAAATAAGCTTCAAAATTCCATTAAAATTGAGCATAAATGGCCATCTTGTCTGAGAACTTTAAAAGTTGTTGTCTTCTTTCTTTGGTTTACGTTTTTTTCCTCTCTCTCCTTTCTTCCCCTGTGTCTTCTATCCCTGCTCATCTCTCCTCATTTGTCCACACATTTCTGTGTGTGTGTGTGTGTCTCTCTTGTTTTCGCTTGCGTTCCCGCGGTAAGCCGAGGGAGCGTGATTTTCTGAAGACGTTGCGGTTGGTGAGTGCGGCCGGAGCATGTGCGGTTGAGCGGCATGGACGCGTGCAGGATGATGATGATGAGGATAAGGGGGTAGGTGTGGTCACCTGCCCCACTTTCCCCCACTTTCAGTAACACTACTAACGTAGAGAGTGCAGTGAACATTAATCCGAGTGCCAAACCTGGGCAGCTTGGCTTGTTGATGGTGGACTGTAGGGTTTAGAAGTTCAAACTTGTATTTTATAGACCGGTCATCACCACACACCATATTGTTTGAATAGAGCCTCTGCCATTGATGGGGTTGCCATGGAGTGCTTCAGAATGCGAGACTGGCCTCTTTCTGTTCTTAGAAGTGTCTAAAAAAGCTTGCACTGTGAATGAATGACTTGACTCAAATTCCTTGCGTTTCAATGAATGGTCACCAATTGCTTGGTGCCATTACTTTTAGAACCTTACAATTTCCATATATATATACATACATATATACTGGAACTGACCAATATTAAAACAGTAGGATTAGTGTCGATTTGAATGTACAAAATAATAAATCGAAGTGATATTGGCTGATACATTTTGATACATTTTTTTAAATTCTCAATTCTGAATTTGTAAAAATCTGTAAAAAAAAAATTAATATTCTACTCAGAGCTTCAGACATTTTGGGATCTCATTTTTCTTTCTTTGTTTAGCTCTCTTTATAAAGTACTTTTCTGTTATAACATGTTGGATAATGATGCATGAAGGAGGTTATTTAACCATAATGATGTTTTGTTTTCAAAATTAAGCTCTATTACTTTGATAAAAATGGTGTTATTTAGAATGCCATATGAGCATGAAAATATCTCCTCAAAAAAAGTGTTTGTTCACAGTAGTACAACACAGGTCAGTATCGGCTGATATGATCAACTATATTGGTCGGGTCCTGTTATATCACTGTTAATACCGTTAGTCATACTGCACCCGGGAATTCAGTCAAGTCTTTAGTAACTACGAGGTGGCTGCATCTTCGAATTACAGACACTGTATAAATATTAGTGATCTATCATCAGCTGATTCACAGACACATGCCTTAAAACCAGTTTAAGTATGTTTTCGTTTGTGTGCTGTCTGTAAAGTTTGTAAAACAGTGGCTAAAACAAAGAAAACATCCTTGCACTATTGATTTATGTCCCACACATTTCTGTTGCAAGGAAAACAATGGGTCTCAGCATATATTCTCTCTCTCTCGCTCTCTTTCACTCCCTCTCTCTCGCTGTCTCTCTCTCTCTCTCTCTCTCTCATGCATCATATTCCAGCTGATTTCCTTGGCCTGGCACAATTGTTATATCATTTAATTATTGAAATTTTGAGCTCATTGAAAATATTGACATAATTCTTTTCCAGTTTATAATTTTCCATTGGGTTGAGACAAATGCTTGCAAGTAGAAGAAGAATAAACATATTTATTGAACACCTGCCCGGTGCTAGAATGCGTTCTGATGGCAGCGACCAGCAACGTTTGTTTAACTGAGGTTTGTTTATATGTTTACAGGGCAGCGATGAGTAATATTTGTTTATTTGAGCTCAAACTGTCAGTTTAGCATGAATGATTGTGACAGGCCTATGGCTGCCACTTGTTATAGCGCTGACTGTCTCACGCTACAGGCATAGTGCTTCACAGTAGCTGTTTCAGCCCTGGCAGTCTGCTCCTTCTGCCCCACCATGCAGCCTGGAGTTCCATTAGGCCTAGCACTCACGCCTCACAGCTCATTCTCATAATGATCTACACACACTCCAGAATCGTCAGCATTCGAAAGGGTTCGGATTTCATCCACAAAGATTGATGAATGAAGTCCACTTCTGTTTTATTAATTAAACCTTTCTGGTGGATCACCATCACTTTGGTATTCAAATCTTTGTTGTTCTGTTCAGTGCTCACAATGGAGGTTTATTTTGATGCATTTTGATCTTTTTGTTCTACTCTCATCTGCCGCTCCTGCTCATCAAGACAATCAGCTTTCCTTTCTACTGCACTGATGCTGCTTTGTAGTTTTGACCTTCAGAGAAGTAGGGGTCACTGTTTATTTCTCCCCTATGACCTCTTATAGAACAGGGAAGTGTCACTGCCCATCCGACTCCTGAAGATGTGGTGAGTGTGTACTCCTGAGTGAAGGGGAGGAAGCGATACACCCTTACGTTTTCTTTTTGTCCTCCTCCCAACAGCCTCGGGAGAAGGGCCGCATGCGCTTCCACAGACTCCAGAATGTACAGATTGCACTGGACTACTTAAAACGGCGGCAGGTAAGACCAGACATTAAAAGAATTGCCCCTTTTACCCCTGTTCCTTCTATAATGGAGGTGTTCATACACACTCACCTAGGAGCGTATTTCGACTGAAGGAATAACAGAACTGATATTCATTTTCCCCAAAATCAGGAACCTTCAAAAAGAGGAGTCATCGTCAGAGACCTATTCATGTTTATTTATTATAGGCTTTTGAAACACTATTGATTTAACACTAAGAAGAATGTTTTTTGTACCTTATGAAAGAAATAACAGTTACGTTAAAGCCATGTAAAAAAAGAAAAGTGGTAATACAGGAATTGCTACAATATTAAGATTTTAGTAATGCATACATTTATAACCACCACAGATTTCCAGCCAAAAAGGAAAATGCCATTTTGACCAATTTTGGCACATCCTTAGAGAGAGAAAGGGACTGTCTTAACAGGTCAACACTGAAAACGTTGGCTCTGGGTTACTTTTGTTTTGCATAATTTGAAATGATGAAAAATAAGGTTCCACACTGCAAAGTATAACAAAACAGAATTTACTTTCTTTGTTCAAAAATGTAAGCTGTAAAAAAGCTAAATAAATAAATGAACTAAACAAATGACCCATTTTTGGCTTTGTAAGGCCAAGTGCTTTGCTTGTCAAAGTAGAGCCTTAACATTGTTGAGATAAAACCCAAATCACCAACCCCTCCCTTCCAGTTACACTGCGAGTAAAATGCTGTATTGTATGGCATAATATTGTAGTAGTATAAAACAACCTAATCCTTGCGTACACTATCATTTGTGTGCAATATTGCCTTGTCATTTATGCAGCAACCTAGTGTCATTTTCATCTTTTTTTTAACCAAAAAACATACAAGCAAATTGTTTTGACATACACATAATAAACCAAGGCTGTAAATACAGTTGTAAAAAAATAGGGTTGATATTCGTTATTTATTAACCGTAGGGTTTATAGTAGATATTTATTACCAATAGGGTTTATAATCATTATTTACTACCAATAGGGATTGTGATCATTATTTATTACCCATATGGTTTATAATGATTGCATTGAATTTCTGGGAAATAAGATAGCAAACCATTTTCCTTTACATTCCATCCTAGAGTTTGAAATTCTGCCCTCAAAATGCAATATTTTTGAGGGAAACAGACGTGGTTCATCATAAATTGATGCTCTTCAGATCTGTTACATTACAGCTTGCCTTCTTAACCATGTTGCCAGTTCATCACCAACAAAGGAACCTGAAAGGATAAACACATTTCTCCAAAGAAGCCATTGTTCCTGAGCACATGTTCTGTCCTATAGTGCCCCCTTCTGGAAATAAACAGGCAGTACCTCTGCCGGCTTGTACAAGATTAATTTATAAATATTGTGATATTGGTGTTTACTCTCTGCCATTTCAATGGGGTTGGTCTCTCTGGCACAAAATCTGAAAAATTAATTTAATATCTCAGTTACTCTACACAAAAAAAGCTGCAGTTTTTCATACAAAGCATTTCTATTCCAAAAGCTTCTATCCATTCACAAAACAATGTGGAGTCTGTATGAGTAGTTCATTTTTTCAGTGTGTTTAAAAAGCTCTGTTTTTGTATTTTGTCAGTTTGGTGCACTGAACAAGCTCATGAGGTCTAACTGAGTTAGTCTTACATATACACAATGTCGATAACATTATTTAGGAGGCCTGCTATGTGTGGCTCTCAGGGGTTTCTGATTTTGAGGCGATTTTGAGAGCAAATTTCCAAAATACACTTTTTTCCGGGAAATCGCGTTTTATTTGTTTTGCCGATTGGAGCGCAATTTTTACAGGGAAATTTGTTTTTATTGAAATTTTACAGTTACTTGTTATTTTTCAGTGCCTGTTTCTAAAGTGCAACTCCAGCACATTTTAGTATGTTTAAAAATGTAATTAAACAATTTTTATGTCAATGCCTCAAAATTATGTAGGAGTTTAATATTTATATCCTACTACATGACACAGCATAGAGTCAATGACAAATAAATTTGCTTATGATCTACCGCCTGGGAGACGTGGGTAAATACTTTTGGAAATTCACCTAATCTTGTACCGTGTATTACGCCAGGACTGAATGAGTTTTGCTCGGTTATACTATTGCACAGAGATAATGAAAAAATAGTAGTGTTACCCACTTGGAAATATGCCCAGTTTTCAGTGCCTAATGAGATCTTATGAGAAAAAACAATATGCCTAAAATGTGTTTATTTCTGACTGTTGAGTTTTACCTTAAAATTAGATTTAATGCATGAGTGTGAAAACATTTAACTTTGAATTTAAGGCATTACTTCAGGAGGTTCTGTTTTTTAAGGGGCAAATTTGAAAAAGTAAAGGGACAATTCCGTAGTTTTACCCTTTAATCAGCCTTAATCTGTGCACTTTTTCATTCAATTGGTATGGAAAATTAAGGTCAAAATGAAGGACATTCTAAGGGGTAAAATTAAGGCAGTTCCTCTCGTACTGTCAGTTTTTATTATTAGTTAGAACTAGAGGAGTTTGGTAACTGGTTGAAGACATGGCTTGTCTTTTCAGACTGTATTCTTTTTCCTACAGGTGAAACTAGTGAACATCAGAAATGATGACATCACAGACGGCAACCCCAAACTGACGCTGGGATTAATATGGACCATAATTCTGCACTTTCAGGTCAGTCAGTCGTAGCTCATTTCACGACATTGCTTGGTGTTCAGTCTTGTTGTCTACAGAAACGGTTCCCAACTCAGGATGAGTGTGGGTCTCAGGTGTTTGTGACCCCCTGTTTGACTCTTGAGTCTTCCTGAAAGCTTCAACAGCAAACATTATAGAGGTTGCTGTGAAAATCTTTGACCAGGCTAGCTTCTCAAAGAGGTTTAACTGAGCGTTATCTTGAGTGAAACTCCTTTGGAACTCTGCCACAATTAAAAATACTTTGTTTTGCTTCGTCTATCCCCAGTTGACAAAAAATTCCATTTTGTTTCACCTATAAATTATAGTTTACAGTACAGTCATGTTGCTCATGCATTTTGTCTAGACTTGTTTCTGTTGTTTTTGGTTCTGTGAGAGTAGTTGCGAAGAAGAATGCACCGTGTTTAATGGATTTACTGAGTATGTTTTCAACCACCTGCCTATTGGTGAGTGTGTTGCATAGTTGCTGCAAGAACAGTTCAGTTTTTTATGTTATGTTTATGCTTTCTCAGCATTTCATGAAGAATGTCCCAACAGAAACAGTACTAAAGGACCTAGAAAGACCTTGCTGCATTAACATGCATGCTCAGTTACCAGCATTTTTCTTCTGTATAGTTGTTTTAGGCGTAAAGGGTTTTGTTCTCAGCAACAGTAAAATGTTGACCACCATAGTTGAACTGATGGCATTAAAGCAATGTCAGATTTTTTGTAACTTTTGTGTTCTGATGTGCAGATTGCGTTTATTGTCCAAGACTTGAGTTTGCTGTATTCGAAGAAGAATAAAATCATTCTAATGTTTGATTAAATCTAAAGCTTAAACAACATGGTCCCCTAAACAACCAGCATTCACAGGATATATTTAAGAAGAAGCATGTCTCTAGGGCTTGCTGATTCATGCGTAATGCTTAATGTTATGTTAAACATTAAAAGTGTCACTACCCCCCACCCAAACACACCCACTCTTATAAACTTGTAGTACAGTAGGACCATTTTTAAGTGGTTTGCTTATGTGGCTTTGTGGTATTAAAGTGGAAAACCATAAATTACAGCTACTTGTTAGTCTATACTGCTGAGCTGCCTCTGATAACTCCTGTTGAGTAATATGGGCAGACCCAATTTGCAGCGTATCTCATATCTCATTGATGCTCTTGCCTGCAGGAACATTCCATGTCAAGCTTCAGTGAAATATTGTGGTGTGCTAACATGTAGGTTGAAGGACTTGACTGGCTTTTATCATTTAGCCAAGCAGTGTGATGGATCCAGAAAGCGCTGCATGATGTGGACAATCCTAAGTATTGTGTTTATACTGCTGCATATTGCGATTGTGATGGCCAGTATCAACACTTTTCTGGAATTGCAAAGCCTTAAAGTGGATAAATATTTGCTGCCCTGTCCTCACAGCCCGTTTTCAAATCTTTTTTTGCGATGTCAATCGTTTTTTGCGATGCCTGTTCATAAGTAGTGTTTCAGCCCCAGACTGTGTTTTCACTGAGCTAAAATACAGAATAGCCAGAAGGCACAGTAACAAAAACAGGCTGTTTAATTCTTTGTTTGTAGTTTGGTGAGAATAATATTGATCTATTATATATATTAATTTTTTTTCTGGCACACAAATCCATCAAACGGCAGGTACATAAATGAAATAGAAGGAAAACATAGGCCCTTTGTAAACACCTCAGCCAATCAGTGCCCTTAATGGTTAAACTTTGGCCAAAATATTTTGAACATCTCGCTTTATCCGACAGTCACAGTTCTGCATGTTCTGATGAAGCAAGGTGTTCAGATAATTTACTTCGAGTTATATCAGTCACGCTGCGATTGATTAG
>JBBMFX010000141.1:7041514-7059477 GCA_037832545.1 Rhabdalestes septentrionalis
TCTCTCTCTCTCTCTCTCTCTCTCTCTCTCTCTCTCTCTCTCTCTCTCTCTCTCTCTCTCTCTCTCTCTCTCTGTTATTAATATTACTGGCTCTATCAGTGTGCTATTCTCTCAGCGCTGGGGGAGAATGTTAGTGTTCCCTCTTTCTGCATTCTGACATAAACCAGTTTACAACCCAGTCCAACAGCATGCCTCGACATTTGCTCAGCGTCTCTTTCTCCTGAACCACACTGAGGACCTAGTCTTCCTGCAGGCCCAAAGACCTTCCAAAGCAGACAGAAACACCTGATAGATGGGGCGTACCAGAAGAATTTTTGTTAATGCTGAGGCTCATAAAACACATTGACAGTGCGCGTTGGGTGATGTGCTCCAGCACCTGCTGCTGTCAGTCTCACGCGAGCCGTTGGGCGTGAAGCGCTGGTGGCAGTGGGCATGTTGCCTCTTGATTCTGCAGATGCGGGGCACCTATTGGAGCTGTTTTCGATGACCCTAGACTGATTCCAATTCCTCTGGAGATGTTCAGTTTTTTTTTTTACCTGTTTCTTAAACTGTGCTCTAAATTTCCTTCCATATTAGATATTTCTATTTCCTGACCAAAATAAGCTTTAACTTTTATAATGGTGACTTGCAGCTGTTTTGTCAGATTCAAGTTTGTCAGATCTACAACAAAGAAGTACCTTACAGAGACCAATTTTAACCATTAAACAACATTATGCAATATGTTGGTCAGAAACCTGAGTGTGTTTGTATCTTTTTTAATTACAGGAGGCATTACTGTGGGATTGTATTGTCAGTCGCTGATAGCTAGGGGGCATGATTAAGTCATGAAATGACTTAATCAAGCCCACCTCCAAGTCCCACTTATTTTTAAACTAGCTGTGTGTTCCAGGGCTGAAGTGCCAATCTCAGAGTCCAGGAGTCACTGCCTACACGGCATTAGTGTCTCAACACGTTAGAAACTGAACACCATTCATTTTACAGCCATGGAAAAAAATAAGAGACAACTTTTCCCTTTTTTCTCTTCACTTTTTGTACAATTTGGTTTAGTGTATGTTCATAAAATGCAGCAGTTGCTATTATTTATGAGCCGTGTAAGAAATGTGAAATGCGGGCAAATGTGTTGTAAGTGCTGTATTCCAGCAGCTTTACTCCTGATTCAGTTTCTGATGGGATGAAGTGAGTCACACGTGCAAACTCTATACTTTACACTTTAGTTCAATAGTGTATAAAACAGTAGTGACATGCACATTTTACACAGACACACTCCCAATCATTAGAAGCGCAATGACCGGAAAAATGGTCTCTTATTTTTTTTCCATGGCTGTATATATCCATTCAGCCAACAATTTTCCTTTTGAAGAGTTACTGAATCTGTCATTGATATTTTAAATAACCCCCAGATGTTCTTTACTTTTCCGTGGGTGTGTCCATGCCCTTCCCCCTTTTGCTGTGCAAACTTTCTTTGAACTTTTTGAATAAAGGGTGTGTAAGTGGCGTCTGAATTCTATTCATGTCCTCAGGCAACAATAATGCCAAAGAATATTTTCTATTGCTTGTTCTGAGCTGCAACATGACGGCGGCTTCTATTACTTTCTTATGTTTTTGGGGAACAGGTAGAAACACGATGTTGTCAGTAATCCAAGAACACTAATCAACTACATATTCCATTACAGAGCCTAGCTCTCAGAAGATGACCTGTGTTAAAAATGTGTTCTTGTATCTCCAACAGTTTTATCCCATAGAGTGCAGCATGATAGATCTTGGCTTCAGGGCAATCTTAATAAAATGCTTTGCCACTGGCTTGTATCAAAGCCTCATCACAATGGATTAGAATAACTGAAATATTTTTAATTGCAGGGAAGTAACATTCAAATTTAGTGGAAATTACACATTGGAATGAAGATATTTTAATATTTAAATCTGTTTTAATCTGTTTCAAGATATGAAGAGAGGGCTTTTGTTGTGGTTTAATAAAAATGATCAGCCTGTGAAAACTTGTTTTAGCACTGCTAGTTAACTAGCAAGATGCTAGCCAGATCAGTTAGCTGATTTGAGGCTGTATTTTAACTTTATTGTGTGAAACATATAGGACTAAAGGACTGAAGAAGTGTGGTAATGTGATTGGTTATGTTAGCCAGGGAGTTGTGTGCTCAACCTGTTTTCATCCATTCTTGACCTTGATGGCCCGGTAATCGAGAGCAACACTAATATTTGGGTCTCTCTCTCTCTCTCTCTCTCTCTCTCTCTCTCTCTCTCTGTCTCTCTGTGAAAGTTAGACCACATGGCACTCCTTCGACAATGTCCAAAAATTGCTCATTGAATTGATAATAGAAAATAAATGAGGAGAGAAAGATGAGAGATAGGGAGAGAGAGTGCATCAGTTATTTACAAGGAGTATTGTGGTGAAGAATTACACAGGTCAAACATTTTTTTAAACCAGTTTTTTATGCTGATTTCAGATCTGCTTTCAGTTTTCGAACTATGAGTACATTTTAGATTTCGTTTGCAATAGACACAATTTTCAGTGTTGACCTGTGTTATTGGCATCCCTGCCAAAAATGTTTTACAGTAACATTCATTTGTGAAACCAGAGCAACCAGCTAGCTACACATTAGCAAACTCTGAAGCACCATTTTAACCACCTAGCAACTCCATAGCAACCACCTAGTAACAAGTTACCATGGAAACCGTGCAATTTCTCATGGAAATACAATCTATAAGACATAAAAGCAAAGGCTTTGTGCATAATTTTCCTTTAATATATTTTCTTCATTGATAAGATGAAAAATCAGCCAGTTCAGGGATAAGCCCTTGTTGTAAACTGAACTTAAAGCCCACCCGAGTCTTTGCACCGGTCTGTGCCTGGTTTTAGAAAAACAAAGCAAAACAAACCTTTGTCATCTGGGGCACCTCGCCCCATGGTGTATTTGTTAAGCCAGCCACGCTACCCTGTTATTTTTAAAGCCCACACGATAGGATTGTACCTCTCATGCTTGTGGGTTCGTTCTCAGTAGCTCAACTTGCAGAGTGCTCAGTGTTTCTACATGCGATATGCTGCAATCAGCCATTAGGCTGCAGATGGAACGTGAACCTCTCCTCTCCCCTTACGTGTTCCCCTGACCCCCCCCACCAACCCAGTCTCTGACCACTCACAGACGATTTGGCCTGGGGAAAATCTGCACAAGCAGCAGGGCTCTGTAGATGTCTGTGTTTACACTGAAACACACCAGGACAGTCTCTTTGTGGTGGCAGAGGGAGGCAGTGCTCTGCTAGAGTAGCTGTGCTCTGGGCCACGCTGCCTGTATGGTGTTTGTTTTGGATTAGCAGGGCAAAGGGAGCCAATTTCAAAGGTCAACCGGGACTTTAGAGGCTGACGTGACGGACTGAAAACACGAAAGAACTTTGGAACGTGTCCCCAGAGCGCTTCACATAAAGAGAAACCTCAGCTCACACTGGCTTCCGGGGAGGCTGCTGGGTTTACAGCTGAGTCTATCTTGTCTGTCTCCAGCTTCAGTACAAAAATACAAGCAGAAAAATAAGATGACTGCCACATGCTGGTGTAAGGAAACCCTAGAGCTTTTTGGATTTTTAGGTTTTTGTCTTTGAAGGAAGAGGCAGCTGTTTCTCTTTGGGGTTTCGAGGAGCAGCATGTGAGCGAGAGTCATGGGTAATGTTTGTGGATGTGTGAGGGGCCATAAAGAGGAGTGTTACGTTGATCCCACCAAGGCTCCCCTCAACCCCACACCCAAGGAACTCAGAGGCCGACGTTACTTCCAGAGGAGAAATAAAAGGAAGTCGGGAGAATTTCATCCCAATGACTCTGTGAGGAGCTGGGATGGAGAAAGATGCCAGAGCGAGACACTATCTGACGCCACAGACCAGACGTCCCATGGTGAGGTGGGCACTTTAACCTCAGGACAGGCATATGCTACAAGGCCCAGGCAAGGTAGTATCAGCCATGGGGTTTACGTAGGAGAAGTTCCTGTGCTCAGAATTGGCAAAAGAGCATGTGTGCGCCTCTCCGACAGGGACAAAAGCGGGTCAACTACGGAACAAAACCTCCACGGTGTTACCAAAAACTCTAGAAATATTGCCTCAAAAGATGGTCTGCTTGAGAAGAAGCTGCTTCGGAGGCAGTTGCGGAGGGCGGTGAGTTTTGGGGCAGTGGAGCACATGCTCCGGACGATTAAGGGAGAAGGCTCCCGCAGGAGCAGTACGGATCATCACCTGGAGAAGGTGAAGGGCCTCTCCAGGATTATATGTGACAGCCAAGTGCACAGGAAGAGGAGGAGGGCCAATACATGTTCGGAAGGACCCGTTTCCCACGGCTCTCTGGAAGATTTCCAAGAAAAATGGTCCTCCCCTAACCAACATGAGGTAAAATAAATACTGAATAAATTTCACATTTTGACCTAAACACCCTCCAATATCTCTTGCCATGATGTTGACCTTTCTTTTGTAACTTCTGAAAAGTCAAATCCTTGACTTTAATGATTTGTAGTGTTTTGTGCAGGATCATTTTGGTGTATTTGATCTTTGTCTTGTAACTTATATGTAGTTTGGCAAATGAGATAGGCTGTTTGTTATTACATTGCTTTCCAGTGTGCTCTCTTTGAACTGATGTTTTCTGTGGTTGGCAGTGTTTGTCATGGAACTATTTTGGTGTGTTTGGTGTGCTTGCTTCAAAGTTCAGTCCTCCCTTACCAGTAGTCTAAACACCATGTTCTCCTCCTCTTCTTGCAGGCTATAATTATACAGCAATGGCCTGTAGGTTCGTACTGAGTTTACTCAAATGTCAGTGTGCCTGGTTATTATAAAGGGTACCAAGCTGTTCATGGTTTCAAAATTTGATAACACTTCACTGCAACCCCACTATATAACATTGACATAACCATACAATTAGTATCCCATGGCAGATGTCATATGATATTGTGGGTTTTCATTATGGATTATATCTAATAAAACATTGTCATGACAGATTTGATGTTATTAAATTAGCACATGACAAATTGTCATCTGTCATGACAGCTATTGCTAAAAGTAATATGACCCTTTTATTAATGAATAACAAAAATCTGTGATGATAACTCATGTTGTGATGGGATTTTTTAGTAGTGTTATGTTGCAGGGTTAGAGTAAAGTGTTACCCTTGATTTTCACTTTGTCATGTCATGCCTCGGTGTGTAGAGCCGGATGGTGTATTCCTCCTACATGCTATTTCCTATTGAAGGGAGGGGTCAGGCTCAGAAAAGCTTAGTCATGTGAGAAGATCTCTCGCAATTTGATGAACCATGCAGTTCTAAATCAACAGCTGATTATGTGTCTGACAAAGGTTTAGACAGGCAGTTTCTTACATTTCAGTTTCCTTTCAAACATGCTCCCGAAAATGGCCTTGTTTTCCCACTTTTGCTCTTTTTTTCACTCTCTTGTTTTGACATGAACCTTATGTTATGCATATTCAGGAGAGCCTCTTGAAAAACAATCTCTTTCATTCATAGCAGTGTCTCTGTTATAATTTTTAAAAAGGTAATACAACATGAAAAATGTATATATAATGAATGTAGTATGAACAACACGTGCATCCCCCACCCTCCCCCCCGGGTTGTATGTGCCCCCCTAAAAACACACTGCACACTCTAATTCATTTTTTTAATGAGATTCACAAATACTTGAGTTTTAAAGTATTTTGTAAGCCCTACAGATTCAATTAAAATGAATGGAAATGAGTGAATAAGTGTTTTTTCCAAAGCATTCAGCAGATTTGTATTGACCGATTGTGTTCCCAGTGAGGTTTTGTATAATTGATAGATTTCATATTTGGTTGCATATGTAATTAACATAGGAGCCTTGTGGTTCTTTTCCACAGATCTCGGACATTCACGTAACTGGGGAGTCCGAGGACATGACAGCCAAGGAGAGGCTTCTGCTGTGGTCCCAGCAGATGTCCGAGGGCTACGTAGGTGTCCGCTGTGACAACTTCACTACCTCCTGGAGGGATGGAAGGCTATTCAATGCTCTTATTCACAAGTATAGGTAATAAGTGCTTCATATTTCCCTTCACTCTTTTGCTTATTCATGATTTCCAGTCTAGAAACATGGAAGCAAGCGTCCTCCTGGTGATCAGATTTTGGTGATACCTGCTTTTAAGTAATTTAAATCTCTCACCAGGAGAAACATTGTATGTGTACATCCATATCAGAGTGAAATATATCAGTGCATAGATCAGAGATGTCTGTGTAACCATGTAAGGCTTCTGTTCTGTTGAGTGACTAAGAAGAAATGACAGCAATAGCCACATTTTCACATATTCCTCCAAATGTAAAATATATTGTATAGAATATATTATGTTATAGTATATCCTCCTTGCAATGGGACACACTGACTCAGTACCCTGCCCAAATTTCTGGCTTTTTAGGACAGGTTCAGTATTCACCTGACCTGATCACACATCAGCCAGTCTAAATATAACATTCTGCCTTCATGTCCTACTTCTGTTACTGTAGATAGTCACATGTTTCCCAGTGGATTGTATTTCTGCAGTCATCAAGACCCTGTAGAATTTTACTTCACAGTCTACGGTTTTGAATGAGCAGAGAGTTAACGCTTTTGGAAAACAATGAAATTCTCTTGCTGGTTAGAAACCAACTTATGAACAACAAGCTTTTATCTAAAATTGTTTTAGCGCAGTTAATTTGCCCTTATTACAAGTTTGTCAGTATTAATATTACTTGCATCTTGCTTTTGTTTGTAGTCTTGCCCTGTCCATTGTTTTGTGGATTTGTGTTGTGTGATTCCATTCAGTAAGGTCTATGGAATTTTCCTCCTGACTTGTAAACTGTTGTCTGGGATGAACTTTCATTTCTCTTAAAAAAACACATGTTGACAGCAGAGGAAGGTCTATGACATCCCTGGCATTTCCTGTATTCTTTAAAGTTTTAAGCAATGCATCATTGCCTTGCTTTAGCTTTAACCCTCCACTGAACATTGCCTTGCATATTGATAACTGTCATTGGTAACCAAATAAAAGCAGTAGTTCCATGACCAACTGATTAAAAATGTGGAAACTTGTGATAACTTAATGTTTGCTTCATTGCTTTCTAAATATGACAGAACATTGATAAATCTGAACTTTAGTGATACCAGCTTAGCTGAAAGAGTGTTATTTCTTGCTTTAGGCCTGACCTTGTGGATATGAGCAAAATGTCAGCACAGAGTAGCAGATCAAACCTGGAACATGCGTTCTGTGTGGCTGAGCAGCTGGGAGTGGCTCGGCTGCTGGACCCAGAGGGTGAGTTTCAGAGACTAGTGCTCATGTCTGACAGTTTTGGGTTTTAGGTGCATATAAGCAAGAAATCTTGTCAGTTTGAAAAGTAAGTATTGTGTTATTCAAGGGTTTTTACTCAGTTGTCCAAAAAGTCTAATTTCCATTTTAATAAGGTTTAATCAGTGACTCACAGTGTCAGCTGATGTGTCACCTTCATAGTCATTATGTAAACTAACATTGCAAGCCAGCTAAAAATAGTGTCTGAGCATTACACCGCATGCAATCTTTTTACCTGAGTAGTCTAAATAAGGTAAAATTCTCATCTAAGCTTCATTGATTGGTCTAACTTTGTTTCTTTCTCTCTAATTAAAACAGATGTGGATGTAACGTCTCCAGATGAGAAATCAGTCATTACGTATGTATCAACGTTATACGATGTCTTCCCGAAAGTACCGGAGGGTGTCGAGGGCATCAGTGCAAATGTGAGTAGTGATAAATAGATGCAAAGGGGAAAATCACATCGTTATTATATTCTGTGAAAAGTCAAATACATTTTGGATAGTAAAAACTGAGTTGATTTGTGAGCTCTTTGGGGTATCAGGACATAGTAATAGTGCCTGTGCCATCAGTAACTCATCAATACAGCATGAGTATGGCCATGTATTATTTGTTATTTAAAGAGCAGCTCTTCTCCAGGCACTCAGGGTGATTTTAAAGTAACAGTTCATCCAAAAATCTAACTTACATGATTTTCCACTTATCTCAAATGTAGCTGATCACCCAAAAAATGTTTGGTGTCTGAAATGTACTTATTTTTGCTCTGGGCCTGTGTCTATGTAGCTAAAGAATAATGGCAGCTTATAGCCACTTAGCATTCATCTGGATTGAGTTAAGGAATCTCTAGTAGACTTGTATATGGGATATCTTTTTGTTGTATTGTTAATGGGACGTGCTTTTGTACTTTCAGCATATTTGCACTGTGCTAATTGGTGGCTATAAGCTTTTATTACTTGTGGTCTACATTTGTCTTGCAGCTTCAGAGCAAAGCAAATATTGGACATCAAACCAAAAATGTCTTTGTTGATTGACCACATTTCATTGCCCTTTCCACATTTCAGGGCAGAATTTAGGTGTGCATGAAATGAATGTGTGAGACTAGTTTGTTTGTTAGTTATCCAGAATACATTATTTAACATCATTAATATCCATTATTGCTACAATATACAGGTATGAACAGTGTATTCATAAATCCTGGTGTCAAATTCTTCTGAATATGCTATTGATATGTAAATTCTCATAAAAGCAGATGTTCCAAAGTATTTTTGGCTCTGTACGTATAAGAAAGCGGGTTTAGTTTTAAGAATGAACCTCCAAACTGCATTACTCAAAATACATCATAATTATGCCAAAGGTGGGTGGAGCTAGGCCTTCGGTAGCTACATTTTGGAAAAAGACTGCATTTTCTTAGCACAAAATATTTCACTCTGCCACACAGTATTGCAGAGCATCAACAAAACAAGTGGGCCTGCTTCAGTCCATTAAATGTGCTGTCGTGGTCTTTTTTTTTTCTGAATAGGATGTCGACGTTAAGTGGGTTGAATACCAGAATATGGTCAATTACCTCAGCCAATGGATCAAACACAATGTGTGTGTCATGTCAGACAGAAACTTTCCCTGTAGTCCTGTGGAACTTAAGGTGAGTGACAGCATGCCTTTATGCGTAGAACACTGAGGGTGAAAAGACAAAAAAGTATTGATCGTTCAAAAATATTTGAGAGACCTCTGTAACATATTTGGAGAGAGAGCGAGAATGATCGAGCCACCTTTAAAATGTCAGTGGTTAAGATACTTGCCTATGGACCATGAGGTCCTGGGTTCGAATCCTACCTCCAGCACCACCACTGGGTCCCTGAGCAAGACCCTTAACCCCAAGTTGCTCCAGGGAGACTGCCCCCTGTAGTTAGGGAATGGAAGTTGCTTTGGATAAAAGTGTCTGGTAAATGTAATAATGCATCTCGAGACACATAAAACCAATGTCTGTGTCTCCAAACCGTGGTTTTATAGCAACCACACTTCACAATTTCTCACAGAAATACATCTTTTTTGACATCCACAATGAAATATGTTTCCCTGCAATGTACCTGCAGTTTCAGCTGGTAGATGAGACCCATAAATAATGCTTACTCTCATTAAATACAGTGAGAATGCCCAGGGCAGAGTGCCTGCTTGCTTTTAAACTTAGTAGCGTCCCCTTTATGGTAACGACTCTGAAAGCCTTAATAAAGACTTACACATCAGTTTCAGATTATCAGAAAGGTGAGTACTCTGCTTGGCTGAAGTATTATTTTTCTGTAATTATACAGAGTGCAATGGAAAAGAGTGTTTTAGTCAAACCTGTTAAAGCGTTTTACCTTCTGTTTTCGCAGGCACTTTATTCGCAATACCTGCAATTTAAGGAGAGCGAAATCCCGCTGAAAGAGAACGAGAAGACCAAAATAAAGCATTTTTATAAAATGCTAGAGGTCAGTGCACTTCAATAGATTCATTTTATCTCATTTGTGAGGAACTCTCGTGCAGTGGTGTGACACATCTGAGCCGCGTGTTCTTGATGTTTTTCGGGGGCAGGTGTGGATTGAATTTGGTCGCATCCAGCTGCCCCAGGGCTACCACCCCAACGATGTGGAAAAGGAATGGGGCAAGCTGATTGTGGCCATGCTGGAGAGGGAGAAGAGCCTGAGGCCTGAGGTGGACAGGTATGAGGCACACACAGCAAGATTTGTTAGCTTTATCTCTCGATCTCAAATGCTCATTTAAAGCGCGGAGGCAGAGTGGGTAGCAGTGGTTTGTGTACATTAATGGGGTTGAAAAATTGTTGCATTCTTATATGTTCAATCAAAACCTTTAAAGGGTAGCTTTAGAGGTGAGGTAAAATGACTTGTCATTTCTTCTCCATGTAGACAAATGTAATTTGAAGCAATAAAGCAGCGAATGTATATACCAGTTTATTTTTATTCAGTAAGCCACGATATGGTTAATGTTGGTGTTACATGCGGTGTCAGAAACCACATAATGTTTAAGATGCTGGAGGCAAGTGTTAGATCATGTATTCATGCAGTGTGCAAAATGAATTGGTAGGTTAGAAGCTTCCCCTTACATTGTCTTGTAGCTTCAGTGCAAGCTGCATGCGGAGTCTCTCATAACCTCGATTCCTTATTATACATAGTGCTCACCCATTTTGAAAGTGTACCTCGAGTGTGCCACTTGGGGACAAAGCTGTTTTCACACTGGGTGTGCTGGGATGAGTTCATGAGGCATTAGTCTAAATACAGCAACATTAAGTGCTGTTCAGCAGCCATCTGAGTCATTATCAAATTCAGAGGAAATTCTCTGCTGGGTCTTGTGGTGGGAGTCTCCTCCATTACTGATATTTACTTGTGCTGTAATACTAGTCATTATAGCTCTGATGTTCAATAAACTTGTCTGTATGAGCTGGCTGATAGTGGTGGGTGTGCCTCCCTCAGTATTACATTCCATGCCCTCCTGAATACACTGTAACTGTCTGAACCTGTAGCAGCTCATCTGTCTGAGAAGAATGCAAGGTGTTTTTCACCAGAGGGAAATTTTTATTGGGGGGGCTGGCGCTTCAGTTGCTGCCACATATGAGCTTATAAATGATGGTAGCCTCAACCTGGTGCACTAAAAGGAATTGGCGCGCTCTAGCCTCTGCAAGTGCTTTGGCTCCTGGCTCCCTGTTGAGGATGGAGTTCTGGTAGATGCTGTTCTTTGTGAACTTACTGACCGGAGTGCTATCATGCAAAGAAATCGGGTTTACCGCGGTAGTGTGTCCTCTGTGAGCAACAGCACACTGACCAGCCTGGGCTCGGCTGAGAACCTGCTCTCCGGAGCACAGGAGCCTTTCTCCAGCACCCCGCTCTATCTCAACAACAACTCTGTATACGGACCCAGGTGAGGTTACAGCTCCCAGGTCAGGATCAGTGTTGAGGAACACCTCGCTGCAGGATAATTATTCATTAATTAACAGTTATTGCTGTCATTTTATTATGCGATGTAAATCAAATTACAAAAATATAGAATGATATAGATGGATCTGATGTAAATCTAATTACAAATATATAGAAAAATATTGTATGTAGTTTAATATCTGGTTAAAATCTGTACTTTGTTTTGATGCCGTACAGTTAAATGGCAAAACAGCATCTTCTGGTCAAATTCAAACTCTAAAATCTTCAACATACAAACACAAATTTTGGATTGCTAATTTAAAATCCACACTTTCAGCTGAACTCAGTGCTACATAATTGCATTTGAAGTGTATGCCCAAATAGATAAGTTGTGGCTTGACCTGAGTATTCTCTTTTCTCCTTATAACTCTAGACTTGAAATGCTGCAGCAAATTGCAAACAGAGTCCAGCGAGACTGTGTGGCTGGAGAGGACAAGCTGGCTTTAGCTCGAACGTCTTTGCAGTCCGTAAGTCCAAGGACAAAAGAAGCACCTCGTTCTTTTTTTTTTCTTTTTTTGCTTAGACGATTAATTGACCATATGTTTCTATCCCCCAGGATGCAAAGAGGTTAGAATCTGGGATCCAGTTCCAGAACGAGGCAGAGATTGCCGGATACCTGCTGGAATGTGAGAACCTGCTGAGACAACAAGTGGTGGACATCCAGATTCTACTGGATGGGAAGTTTTATTTGGCTGATCAGCTCGTTCAAAGGTTAGAAAGCTCTACAAAACCCCTGGAATGCAATACTTAGATCAGATCTACAGTCTTATTTGTGGATCCCTTAGTAGTTGTCTGGTATGTAGGTATAAAATTATTGTATAAAATCCTGTCTCCAGTCAAAGATAGTTCTAAGTAAATTTTTTATAATATTACTCCTGGTGAAAAAAATATTCAATTAAAATTATGTCATATGTTCTGAGATATACTTTATTATATTTATTCATTTTCTATGGCATTTAATAATGATGGGTTGTAACCTAGCTGATTTCTCATGCCTCAGGGTATCCAGGCTCCGTGATGACCTGCTTGCACTCAGGACAGAATGCTCATCAGTGTACAGCAAGGGGCGCACGCTGACCACAGAACAGACCAAGATCATGATCTCTGGAATCACCCAGACTTTGAACTCGGGCTTCTCTCAGGGCCTGAACCCCGGCCTGAGTCCGGCTTTCACGCCTGGAGCACTTGTCACTCCAGGGTCCACCCTGTCCTCCAGCCTCACCCCAACTTTAACCCCAGTAATGACCCCAGCCCTCACCCCCGGCCTGCAGCCTACCTTGGTTGGTCGAGGTGACATGGAAACAGGGGTACTCCAGCATCTGAAACAGATGCAAATCCGCAAGCCTATGCTCAAGTCATCGCTCGTAGATCCCAACCTTTCTGAAGAAGAGGTCAATTTGAGGTTTGTGCAGGACCTCCTTAACTGGGTGGAAGAGATGCAGGTGAGATTGCTGATGGTAAACATGTCTCCTGCTGTTGAAAATGATATGAAACTGTAATGTTCAATGAACAAAATGTTATGCTTTCAAGGTTCAGCTTGAACGAGGAGAATGGGGATCTGATCTACCAAGCGTTGAATCCCATTTAGAAAATCACAGAAACGTTCACAAAGCAATTGAAGACTTCCAGATGAGCATAAAGGAAGCACAAATGAGTGAGGTAGGACTTGATGTATGATTTACTGAAGCAGTACACTTGGAGTCACAGACATTCATGAATATATTGTCTGTACCACTATACCAATGTTGCTGTCCCTGAATTTCTGGTTGTAATTGAATTGATAGACATTTAGTTCACAAACAAATTGAACTGAAGTAAAAAAAAAAACATATAAAAATGAACACTTTCTGTTTTTAAATGAACATTTACAGTAATTAGTGTAAGATGGTACTTAGTATAATTGGGTTTCTATAGATATTTGCTATCACCTAAATATATCAAGAAAATGTAATTTCACAAAAATACTGCAAAATGCTAGTAAACTTCAAATGACTTTTCAGATTCAGATGACCCCCCCACTGAAACAAAGTTACTCAGAGAAGCTTGCCAATTTAGAGAACCAGTACGGAAGGCTACTGGTGAGTGTGTACTATTTATTTATCATGGAGAAGTCTTATAGAATTATGAATTTTATGTTTGATGTTTCCTGCTAACTTCTCCTGTATCTTCAGAACTGCTCCAGAGAGAGGCAGAAGCACCTGGACAGCCTACATGACTTTGTTTCACATGCCACGTTGGAATTAATTTGGCTTAATGAGAAAGAGGAAGAGGAGGTGGCCTTCGACTGGAGTGAGCGGAACAGTAACGTCTCTAGGAAGAAAGACTACCATGCAGTGAGTCCACCCATCAATAAAAGCCTTCAGACTGCTTTCTTCTGCTAGCTGTGTGATTCTTACTGTGTTATTTTTTAAGCTAAACTTAAAAGCAGATCAAGATTGCTTTAGATTGCTTGATAAAACCTGGGTGTGTTATGTGTAAGAAGATTTAAGTACTTTTAGATGGAAATGACCCCTGTGCTCAGGACTATATTCATGTTTCCTTGGAAGATGGTGTTTTCTTGTAAGAATGTTTTATTTTTAAGCTAAATTCTGTATATAATGTTGTCATCAAGATTATCTTTTGGAATGGCTAGAAACCTTGGCCTTTATTTTCTACATGTTCTGTATTATAAATGCTAGGAAAAACTGTCTTTTTTTTTACTCTGCTTTGCCTTCCACAGGAACTAATGAGAGAGCTGGATAAAAAAGAAGGGGTGATAAAGTCAGTGCAGGACCAGGCTGACTGCCTTCTGCAGCAGAACCACCCAGCCAGGCTTACCATTGAGGTAAAGTTTGACATTTGCCTTAACGAGCGAGAAACATATACTGGAGTTACAGCTGCTGTTGTGTCATGGTTTAATTTTAAAGAGCACATGATACGAAAAAATTTATCATTTTCTTTGTCGTTTTAAAAGTACAGGAACTTATTGGGTTATGCAACTGCTGTTAAAGGTTCAAATTACAACTTTCACAGTCTGTATATGGAATCTGCAGTACCTAGCAGCCCATATTGAATTCTTTGTTTTTGAAATGTCTATAACCAATGTAGATACATTTGGCTAATTAGTTAAACCTGTTCACATTGAAGTTATAAGAAGAGTTTGTATGTGGCACAATACAGGAAAGTCATTCATAAACATTTATCATTTACATAAACCAGTCTTAAAAGCTCAGTTAGAATAACTGCTTGATTAACAGTTATTGGTACATAACCAAAAAACTGTGAGTCATGTTGCGTAAGCCATATATGCATATCTACAAATATCCAAAATCTTTACAATTTGTTAGGGGACATGAATACTCATTAAAATGTTCATTGTTTGAAGACAATTACTTTTGTGAAATCAGTGTTGCAAATCTATTGTTGCCATAATGAATAACAATCAATATATTGTGCAACATTGTAAAAAATCAGAATAAGAAACTGAATAGCATCACATGGCTTTAAAACGTTTCTTTTTTCTTCACCATTTTTAGGCGTATAAGGCAGCCATGCAGACACAATGGAACTGGATCCTACAACTGTGCTACTGTGTGGAGCAGCATCTCAAAGAGAACATGATTTACTTTGAGGTAGGTCACAGCCTATTTTTAATAATTTTATTGTTTCTGTAATTTACTTCATCATTCGGCTTTTTCCTCTGCTTGCAGTTTTTCAATAACGCCAAAGAGTCCATGGACTATCTGAAGGGCCTTCAAGACTCCATTAGCAGAAAGTATGGGTGTGACCGTACCAGTGGATTACACAGGCTGGAGGACCTCATTCAGGAGTCCATGGTTAGAAATCTTCTGAAAACCTCAGAGTACATAATGCATCACAAGTTACCATAACTGGCATTACCATTAATGAAGATCTGGGATCTAACTGGTCTTACGGTGTCAATGCAGGATGAAAAAGAGCAGCTTCTTCAGTACCGCAGCACTGTGGCTGGATTGGTGGGGCAATCAAAGTCCGTTGTTCAGCTTAAGCCACGCAACCCAGAGACCCCTGTCCGATCCTCCATACCTGTCAAAGCCATCTGTGAATACCGTCAAATAGAGGTAAATTTCAAAACAGTTTTCAGAAATGATTAATGTACATAAACAAAAATATCGCTGCTCAAATAACATGTTATGAAAAGAAATACACATACTGGACTGTGCGCCATTTTGAAGCCACAATAAATAGCAAATATATTTAACGTTAACCTATTTTCTATCTTTTCTTGATTATTTTCTCCATAGATCACCATCTACAAAGATGATGAGTGTGTGTTGGCCAATAACTCTCACAGAGCTAAGTGGAAGGTGATCAACCCCTCAGGGAATGAGGCCATGGTGCCTTCTGTCTGTTTTAGTGTGCCCCCGCCCAATAAAGAGGCAATTGACATGGCTAGCAGGTGGGTAGAACATTGTCCTTTTGTCATCTTTCAACATAAAAAAAAAAATCTATACTATTATTCAGTTACCCTTAACCACTCCCCTCGAGCTGCAGTATTCTTTTACATTTCTTTTGAAATTAATACAATAATGCAGTGTATAAATGACCTGTGGGTTGTCTGTCCTCCTATAGTGTCTCATCTTTTTTCATGTGAATTGGTGTTTACACTCATGGTGTGTGTGTGTGTTTTTTTTTTTTTTACTGTTGTTAGGATTGAGCAGCTGTATCAGAATGTTCTAGCACTATGGCATCGCTCCCACGTCAACATGAAGAGTGTGGTGTCCTGGCACTACCTGATGATGGATATCCGTAACATCCGCAAAAGCACCGTTGCCTCAGTACGTATTTCTACATGACAATGAGCCTAAAATAAATGGTTTGGGAAGAAAAAAGAATTAGAAAGATGTACTTCAGGGCTGGGAAAGGTACAAGTATCAAGCTCTTATTTCATTTAATAACCATAAGGCAGTGTTTACCCAACAGTGGCAGCATTCATGTCTAATCATGGCCTGTCTGGACACATTTACTGTTATCCTCTCTTGCTGTGCTCAGTATAATTGCTCAAATTTGCTGGGCTGGCCATTTTTTTAACTCCATTAACTGTTCTTTTTAGATTAAGACCATGTTGCCAGGCGAGCACCAGCAGGTCCTGAGCAGCTTGCAGTCCCACTTTGAAGAGGTTCTGGAGGACAGTGAGGAATCTGAGGTGTTCACCGTGTCAGACTGTGCTCAGCTGGAGAGAGAGGTGCTGGCCTCTAAAGAGTATTACGAGGAACTGCTGAAGTCTGCAGAGAGAGGCAAGATCAATCAGTTGCCTTTCTTTTCAACACAATAACAGAAATGGCTAAACACATTACGCCTCTCAGTTAGAAAGTTACTACCTTTTGGAATTATTGTTGATCTGACCTTGATCTGACGCGTTCAGATATTCAGAGATATTCAGTGTTCAAGTGATGTAGTTACATTACACTGCCTGTGGAAAGCTTTGGGGCACTTTGCCTTCATTTGAAATGTTCACTTAGGAAAACAAACCTACACTAATTAAAAGATAAAACAGCTTGAAGCTAAAGCTTTTGTTGCTCCCAGCTTGGTGTTCATTAAGGTTCCTTCCGAGTGTTTCATATGTATGAATTTAATAGATTTTCTAATTGAAAAGAACACATCATGTGTCATTTTAAATGAACAATTACTATTTATTTACTGAATGTGACAAATAAGTGTAACTGATTTTTTCTTTTTGTAAAATTCAGGTAGATTAAAAATCATGCTCATTTGTTTGATTTTTTGTTTTTAAATGTAATATTATGGTAATTGTGCAGCTAATTAATCTTTAACAGAAAATATGAAAATTAGATGTTTTGTATTGAGTCTTTTTTACTGGCTAAATGCCAGTTTTTAAAAGCAGATGGTACATTCTGTTTATATGCAGGTTATTTCTCAGTCAAGTGTGAAAATGTCCAACTCTGCAGATTTGACCTGTGTTTTGACTTGGATGCCCTCTTGTGGTCAACAGAGGAACACGAGGAATCAGTCTACAACCTCTTTATATCAGAGGTGCGGAACTTCCGAATGCGTGTGGAGGCCCATGAGGAGCAGCTGATCCGGCACATTCGGACCCCTCTGGACCGAGACGACCTGCAGGCCAGCATGCAGCGCATCACCGAACAGGAGGTATGGCAGGCAGTTATCCTCCACTATACAGAATTTTTTAACAACAGGAGAGCCATACCAGTTTTCTCTTTTCTTTCATTAATCATATCTCTTATAAAGCAATGACCCCTGCCTGTTCTCTTCCACATGTGTAGAGGAAAAAGTCTGAATTAGATCGGCTGAAGGAGGACCTTGAGGTATTAAAGGAGAAATGTGAGGTGTTCCTGAGGCAAGCTGCCAACTCTCCTTCTGTTCCCACTCTGTCCTCTGAGCTCAGTGTCCTCACGCAGAGCATGGCTCAGGTCTACTCCATGTGCTCCATCTACCTGGAAAAGTGAGTATATCTCCGTACATAACACTACAAAATACTAACAAGTAACCTGCACTGTTGAGTATGTGCAAAGGATTCAAAGGAATCATGTATTTTTTCAAACATTCAAACATTTTTTCTGCAAGTGTGAAAGATCTACAAACTTCTCTGTCTCTCCATATATATATATATATATATATATATATATATATATATATATATATGTGTGTGTGTGTGTGTGTGTGTGTGTGTATTGTAT
>JBBMFX010000141.1:7063081-7080965 GCA_037832545.1 Rhabdalestes septentrionalis
TATTAGGGATGCACTGAAAGGGTTTTTTGGGCCGAAGCCGAAAAACGAAATAGTGAGTTTGTGTTTGTGTGTTTCCAATACATTTGTATGACAGCTGTGTCCCAAGACTTTTGTCCATATTGGAAAAGATGAGTGCAGGTCATCACCGACTGTGTTTGTGTGTCAGGGACTGAGGGATCATATGAAGTTTGGTGGGTTTCAGACAAAACGTGTCAGAGCAGGACTATCTGTAAGTTGAGGATTTAGCGGGGTCGCCAATACTTTTGCAAATTGGTTTCACTGGAAAAATGTGAATAACGCACAAATGACAAAACGCATCAAAAAGCTGCGAACAAGCCATTAACTTCAGATCGGGCCTGACATGTCAGAGTTGGGAGTGTGTCTCTATCTCGAAAGCTCTGGGAGGTGTAGGGGGCCAAAAAACGCGTGAACTGAATAATAATAAGAAAAAGAATAAAACTTGAGAAGAACAATAGAATGTTATTTGATGTTGGTCCCCTTGGCCCCACTCATGAATAACCTAAAAGCAAGAAAGCTGAAATATTATACATTTAAATATCTTCTCTTATAGAACTAGTGAATGCAATTTTAATATTCTGAGTGAAGTGCTTGACCATATTGCATTCAGAACAAGTGCTGGTGAAAGATAAACTACATTCTCTGTAGGCTTACAACAAAATAGTGCATCAAAACAAAGACTGAACTATATTAACTGAAATACTTTCTTTCCTTTTTAAAAACACAGACAAAACATGCTTATTTTGTTATACATCAGAGCTCATAGTGTGAACAGCTCAAAATTCTACCCTTGCATTTAAACCCACACAGCGAGATTCGAACATGTGATATCCTGCTCACTGGGCAAGCGCCTAACCACAGGACCACCAACGGCAGTAAGAGAGACGAGGCGATCGGGAGGTTTTATTTTATCTGATAAATGAACCCTGACATTGAGACAAACGGTTTCCGAGTGTCTTTCTTAGAAATATATGAATGCGCGGACACAGCAGACACTCAGACTCTAATCCAATCTGGCACGGGGAGGCCTTGGTTGCGTCATCTGCGTCATGATTGCGTCATCACAGTTGCGGTCCGATATACAAATAAAGTTCCTTTGTGGCCATTTTCGGCCCAAAGATTTCGGTGGCTGAATTTTCAGTGCACCTCTAATATAAATATATATATGTATACACGTAGATGAACAATAAATTCAATCTTTTTATCAGTCCTAGTCCATGCTCGGGCAATTTAGGGAAAAAAGTTTATGTTTAACCCTTCTTTTAATATTTGTGATGTGGTGGTTTCATTGTCCTGCTTATGTACCCTTGGCTTGCAGCTTCCGTTTTTTTATTAAAGCTGATTTGAAAGGTGGCCTTTCGCTGGCTTTTCCTGGAGGTGTGGGTGTCACTATTCTGTTCTTTAGCACTTACTGTCAGTGAATTTTATTTGCCTTTTTAAGACACATATTGTGCATGTTATTTTGATATAAAATACTCTGAGCCATGCCTCGCTCTTTAATTGCATAGAGAGACGAAGGAATCCGTCTTTCAGCAAAATAGATTGCTCTTCTTTTCATTAGTTTAATCTTTTAAGTGCATTGGTTCTTTACATGTAGTGATGCACTATAGGAACAAGGGAACGTAAAGGTAAAAAGGAGATGCAGATTTTATTTTTCCCTTAAGGCATTCATCTTGATACAAAATATGCAGTATTTTGTATTGAAAAAGTTAATAGTGTCATCGGAATTAGTACTCAAAAGCCTTTCATTAGGAGGGTGGAGGGGCACTTTCGCGCTTGGGTTGGTAAGTGCACCAGAGCTACATCTTCGGAAAACATTTTGGAACCTCCTGTCAAGGGTTTGGAGGATAATTTTACCTTTAATTGCAGAGGAGGGTATCTATGGAACGAACAGAATATAGGAGCTGGATGGAGAGTATGGAGATGCAGAAATCATCAAATGAGGAGGACATCTCCAGACTGAAACGGCAGGTACTGGAACTGGAGGCCACTTTATCTGACAGGCAACAGCAACTGGATATTCTTGGAGGAGAACTGGACATGCAGAAAAAGACAATTGAAGAGTTAAATATGCAAAAGTCAAAGGCAGAGTATGAAGCACAGCAATACCGTCTTGACCTAGAGGGTGCATTTAAAGGCAAAACTGCCATTGAACAAGAGTTAAAGCATTCTCGCCAGTTAATTCAACAGTCAGAGGCCAAACAAGTTTCCTTAGAAGAGAGTCTCCGCGTGTTAAAGAACAACATTGAGGACAGCACGCTGGCCCGTAGGAAGCTTGAGGAACACTTGCGTCGCAAGAACAGTGATGTACAGGATCTGGAGGAGCACAGGCGTATGTTGGAACGGGAGCTAAAAGCAAAAGAGGATGCAGAGGTAGAACTCATGAACCAGGTTAGGGCCATGGAATTAGATCTCACTCAGCAGTCTGAAGCTAGGGAGTCACGTGGGGCATTGACCAAGGAAAATATGCAGAAGTCCTTCTCAAGTAATGTTCAGTTTCTCCATTCAGAAGCAGAAGCAGAAACCCTACAGTACAAGGTGGATGAGCTCATGATGGGCAAAAAGAGAGCAGAAACTGAGATCAAGACTTTAAAATCTGAGCTGAACTCAGTGCTTATACACAAGAATATGTCGGACGAAAAAGCACAGCGATTCAAAGAGCTCCTGGATGATGCAAACAATAGACTGATGAAGCTTCAGGTGGAAATAGAATCAGATAGGAACAACATTAGGCAGAAATCTGAAGACCTCAGACAGGAAGCCTCCGAGCTTCGGAAATCCATCTACATATATCAAGAACAAGTCAAATCACTCCAACGAGACAAGTCATCTCTAGAGCAGAGAGTCCTTTTTCATAAAACAGAAGTTGATGGAATGAAAGAACAACTTAAGATCAGTCAAGGGAAGCTCCTACAGCGGAGCACTAGTGAGCAAGAAAGTTGTCAGAGGATGAGATGTCTAGAGGAAGAGCTTTCTTCTAAACAGGCTGAAACAGAGAAGTTGAAATTTAACATAAATGAATTAACTAGAATAAAACAGCTCTTGGAGGGTGATATCAGGCATCTTACGGTAAGTATTGAATCATTCCAGCAAGAAAAATCCCTTTCTGAGCAAAAGATAAAAGCACTGAAAAATGAGACAGAGAACCTTAAAGAGCAGCTGCAGAAAAGCAAAGAAGAGTTGAGCATTAAGGCAAGAAGTGAAAAGGACCTGCAGTTAAAGCTGAAAAACTTAGAACTGGAGCTCCAGAAAAGTGATTTGCAAGTCACACAATTTACAAAGAAAGTAGAAGAATTAAGAAGAATCAACATGGATAATGAACGTTCCACAAAGAATCTGAAAGCTGAGTTTGATAAAGTTAACATGGAAATTGGCAGCAAAGATCAGCAAATCAACATATTCAAGACACAGGTGGAGAGCACAAAATCTCAGTTGAAAATAATTGAGGAGGAACTAATCAATAAAACTCAAATAGCTCATGAGCTTCAAATTAAATTGCGAGACAACAGTGAGGAGGCGACAAAAACATCTGAGCTGCAGCAGAAGGTTAAATCCCTCATAACAAATGTAACCAACTATGAAAAAGAAATCAGAAACTTAAAAGCAGAGCTAACTTCCATATCAATGGAGAAGAATCTAGCTAATCAGAAGGTGCAGGAGCACAAAGTGGAGATTAACAGTCTGAATATGGCAATACAGAAAGAATCGTCGGAGGGCAAGAAAAATTTAGCAAAGTTGAGAGAACTTGAGAATGAGCTTTTAAAATGCAAGCAGACAGTAAGCAGAATGAGCGGAAGCTCTGAAAAGGCTACGGTGAACCTTAAACAGGATATTTCTACTCTTCAAAGGGAAAAGCAAGCTGCTGACCAGAAGTTACAAACTTTGAAGAGAGAATTTGATGAGCTTAATTCCACTCTCAAGAAGACGAAAGACGAGTTGCTCAGAGTGACTCAATAAGGAAAAATCAAGGAGTCCAGACTCAAAGACGTGGAGGCAGAGCTACAGGAGAATAGGTTGACCTTCAAAGAAATCAGTTCCAGTTCTGATAAATACACAATAAACCTACAACAAGAATGCTCTAAACTTCTCAAAGAAAAAGGTGCTGCTGAAGTAAAAAGCACAACTTTGGCAGCTGAAATTTCTCAGCTGAACGTGAAGTTGAAACAAACCCAAGAAGAACTACAGCAGAAGCAGAAGGACACAGCAACGGCTAAACTGAGATCACAAATGTTGGAGGACCAGTTGGAGAACTGCAAGAGAATGCTTGAGGACCTTAAAGGTAAACTTGAACTGCAAAAGAAGGGTTATGAGACTCAGCTACAATTAGTGCAGAACGAGATGGAGCAAAAGCTGACTTTGCAGGAATCACGGATGAAACTAGACTTTGACAGAAAGTCAAAGGAGCGCTCCCATACAGTTGAATCAATTGAGCGAGACAAGAAGAACCTCTCGCAAGAAATTGAGAAGCTTAAAACGTTGAATTTCAACACTATGAAAGCAAAACAAGAGGCTCAGCAACAGATGGACAGCCTACGCACTCAATTGGAGCGAACTGAGAAACAGAAAGGAGGTTTGGAACTTGAACTGCTAAAAGCAAAGTCTAAAATTGCAGAGCTGGAAACGGAAAAAATCAAGGCAAAGTCCAATATTTCTCAGATGGACAATGTCCATAAAGAGAGCTCGAAAGAAACAACAAACTTGAAACAGATGTTGACAGAGATGGAACAGAAATTAGAGATTGTGGAAAAGGAATCCAAATCATTCAAAGAACAGGTCGCTTCATACATCGAAGAAGTAAAGTCTCTACAGGAGACGAATTTGAAGCTTGAAGTGACTGTCAGTTCTTTAAACAAGCAACTGAAAGAAACGGAAACTGTCCGTCATCAGTGTTCCAAAGCTAGTGAGCTTGCAAAGCTGAAGACAGAGTTGATTTTGACGCAGAAAATTGTGTCATCGTATGAGGAGGCAAAGTGCAATCTGGAGGAGGAAGTTAAGAAAATGAAAGAGACCTCAGAGGTACAAGTGTTTAACCATTCATTTTATATACTTATTGTTTTTTCTTGGGCTGTTTTTGATAGCCATTATATAGCCATTATATTTATGTACTAAATACAAGTAAATTTACAAAGGAATAGTTTGGTAAAAAGATGTTTCACTTACCCCAGATGTACAGTAGCTGTTCAGCCAAAGCATGTTTCGTGCCAAGACTTTGCTTCTTTAGTTTAGTTGGAGCTACTAGGACAATTTTACTAACAAACACTAGATGTAAATACTCATGAATGGGGTTTAAGTGGGTTGAGAAAAGTTTTGGGGATTCATTTCTGGAAGTATTCTAGTGTATGTCAGCAACATTAAACTTGTAGTTCTACCTCTAAAATAAAGAGGCAAAATGTGTACACCAAACCATGCTTGGCTGATCAGCTACATCTTGGGTAAGTGTAAAACTGTATATTTGCTGCTGTCATCTTCTAGTTTACACTCATTATACCTGCAAGAATATTCAGTACCTAATTGTCTCAATCGATCTCATGCTTACAGATGGCTGCTCTGGAGAAAGATAAAGTGCTGGAGGACTTGAAAAAAGTAAAAAAGGACAAAATGGAAACAGGGAATTGTGGAGATCAGGAAGAAACATTGAGTCAAAACAAACATTCATCTACAAAAGAGCAACAATGGAAGCAAACAGAGTACACCCCCAGCTATAAAAATGCATCCGAATACACATCTTCAGGCAGGAAAACTTCACTTTCTGACAAAGGAAAGTCTGGGAAAAGTCCATCTGTGACATTTAACGTCATCAGTGCCAAGTCACCCACTGATATCGCTACAGATTCTTCAAAGACAGGTGTACTAAGTGAGTCGAGTTCTCTGAAGCTTCAAGGTCTTAGGGGACGTATCAGCATAAAAAAGCTGATCAAAACCAAAATAATAACTGAAGAAATTGCTTTGAAGTTACAGTCAGGCCTGATAACCATGGAGGAGGTGCAAGGATCACTAACTCTGTTCAGTGGCAAACCTGCATCAATTGCTGGAATTTACTTAGAGTCCAGCAAGAAAAAGATGTCCTTCATGGAAGCTGCAGAGGCAGGTTTGATGGCTAAGAGCTATGCCAATGAGTTTTTGGAAGCACAGGCTGCCACGGGAGCCATCATTGATCCAATCACTGGTGAAAGCTACACTGCTTTAGTTGCGTTTGAGAAAGGCATTATCAGTGAAGATTTGCGGGACAAAATAACAGAGGCTGACAAAGCAGTCAGCGGTTACCCTCATGGTGGAAAATTACTCTCTGTGTTCCAAGCTATGGAAGAAAGACTTTTAGATAGACACAGAGGGAAGCGGATACTTGAAGCACAAATTGCCACCGGAGGATTGATTCACCCATTGATTGGCATGCGGGTGCCATTGGAATGTGCCACTGACCAGGGACTCATAAATCAAACCACTCTTCAGACTCTCTGTGATCCTGTCAGTAACCCAAGGAGCTTCCATATCCCAGAATCAGGACAGAGAGCTTACTATAATGAGCTCCTGAAAATGTGTGTGTATGACGTAACTGGTGGAGTTTATGTTCTCCCCTTTGGGGACCAACAGACTTCCAGTTTCTCTCCAGCCAGCACCCATAGAGTTTCAGTCATTAACAGTGCTAATGGCACAGAGATGTCAACATATGAGGCTCACAAGGCCAGGCTCATAGACATGAGAACCTACCTGTTTCTCTCCCGACAGGAGAGTGATTGGCAGGAGACAACTGCCTTGGACTCAGGTGGAAATCCTTTACAAATTTTGATTGACAAGAAGAGTGGACGACAATTTTGCATTGAAAGTGCTCTAAGGCAGAATATCCTTCAAACAAACGAACTGCACAGCTACCGTAGTGGTGAACTGAGCATTTGGGAGCTTGCAGATCTTCTGATTTCTCGAAAGGTTGTCTTTAAAGTAGCAGGCAGTCCTATTGCAGGACTGTGGGACATAGTTTTAAAGAAAAGGCTCTCTATTCTTAAAGGATTCCAGCAAAACCTTGTGGACAGACTTACTGCATTGCGATTTCTGGAAGCTCAAGCGTGCACTGGAGGTGTCTGTGACCCAGCCTCTGGAGAAAGAGTTCAGATCGCAGAGGCACTCCAAAGAGGTCTCCTGGATGAAAGTTTTGCTCGACAGCTTCAACAATTTGAGCAAGCATACTATGGTGTCGTTCACCCACAGACAGGAAGGACGTTGACAGTGGCTCAGGCAATGCATGAGAATTTGTTCCCTAAGGATGTTGGACTTCGGTGCCTTGAGTACCAGGTTCTGGGGGGGGGTCTGATAGACCCAGAGGGCTACGACAGAATCTCAGTGGAGGAAGCAATTCAAAAGTGCCTCATTGGGAAAGCTACAGCTGCACAGTTGAAAGATGTCCACTCGTCTCACAAAAGTATCACCTGCCCAAAGACAAAGCGAAAAATATCCTACAGAGAAGCTCTGGAAAAAGGTGTCTGTGACAGTCATACTGGACTCCTGTTGCTTGATGCTACAAAGCCTCATTATACTGCGGCAACGTCGTCTTTCCAGTACATTTGGACCTATCGGCATTTCTAATGTTGTTTTTACACATCATTTGAAATATAGGGGCCAGAATATTTTTTAGAAAAAGGAGGAAGTACCTCAACAAAAAAATATTGAAAAATACTATCGAGTGTGAGTGGGGATTAATTAATATCAATCGACACCATGCTAATTTGTGGCTACTAACTTTCAATTAATTTCAGTTACATTAGTATGTTGGGATGAGCTATTCCTTTATTATAGACAGGAGTAGACAAGTTATGTGACAGGATTTTTTACTATATTTTATGTAAGTATCAAAATGTAACATGATCATATATATCTGTGTGCTTAATTTACCTGTAATGTATGTACATGTGTATCAGTAAAGCGTGTTTTAATCTAAACTTCGTCATACACACTCATCTTATATCTACACTCATTGTCCATTTTATCAGCTTCACTTATCATACAGATGCACTCTGCAGTTTATAATTATATACTCTAATCCCTCTGTTTCTCTGCATCGTTTGTTAGCCTTCCTTACCCCATTCATCTATGATCAGCACCCCCACAGAACCACCAGTCAGCAGTAGAAGCATTTTGAAAGGTCTTACACACATGTTCTGTCAAGCTTGTTGCTGCAAATATTTTCTTAAAAAAGCCAAAATTTTCCCAAATGTCTTCTTTTAAAATACTATCAGAAAAACTATCATCAAGAACTGTCATCATCAGAAGAACTGTCATCAAGCTGCATAGTGGACTGACAGGTTACATGTATCTAATAATGTGCCAGTGCAAGTGCAATAAACATGTTTGTGCCATGTCATTGACTTTTTTGTGCTGAGAATGATTCACTACCAAAATGATACTGGTACTGACTATTGATAAAAGGGTAAAAGGAGCTGACAAATGATGCACAGAAACAGACTAGTGTGTAACTACACAGTGAACCTGTATCGTCAGTAAAGCTAATAAAATAGATAATGAGTGTGTATACAAGGTAGGTGAACCCAATAAGGTGGTTTGTCTGTATATGATCCGTGTTTTATTCTTTCTCTGGCTTAATGTGTCCCTACTACACAAACTCACATAGTCATGAAGCTTGATTCCATTATATTGCACTGCTCATGCTACTGAATAAACTGGCATGAAGGCTTGCATACCCGGTAATTAAAATTGCGGCATTTGGTTTGCTTTTGTAATTCACCCCGAAATGTTTTTTTTTTCCCTGTGAAATTCAGAAGTCTGTTGAAGAGGAGAAGAAAGAGCATGTCAGTAAAGTTAACAAGTTGTTGAACTGGATGTCCAGTATGAAAACAAACCAGAACAAAGATGGAAAGGCTTTAGCTGATGATAAAGCCAACACAGAGAGCAGTAATAAGCATCAGGTAAAGAAATTGGATTTACTCAATTATTTTTCACTCTACTAATTACATTTTTAAAGAATTTTGCAGGCCACAAGAAATGTCAGGACCAACAACAAACGAGCGGTCTCAGAGCAGTGGCAAATTGTTGCAAATACTTTAAATTTGCATTGTATGTACAATATTTGGAATAAAGGATTTTACTGTTTGTTTTTAAGCATTGTTTTCCATTTCTGTTATTGAGTTGATTTTTGTTGTGTGTATTATACTATACTATATGTTTTCTGCTGTACACAGTGTTACACATTCCTCTTCAAGTGGAAGAGAAAATGTGCATTGAAAGTTTCACAAGCACACAAATCAAGCAGACAGGCATATAATAAACAGTGGCAAATATAAGATTAACACAGGATGCTGGTCTCCTAAGTGTGTGTTGTATAGAGACTCTATAAAAGCCCAGCCTAAAGGCCATTCACAGACAGACTAACACAATAACAGAAATTACTTTTCAAAATAATCTTCCCAATGATTAGAGAACCCAATACAAACGACCTGGCAGTTTGTGTTCTGTTCTGTTTACATGTTCACCATCAAAGATATCAAAGAATGTCTTTAAAGTCGCAATATAAATAAGAGAGAACAGCTTCCCTTTCACACAACGGGGTGCTTATAAAAGCCATGCATCAAGAGAAGCATTTCACTACATTTAAATTTATACTATATAATTATCTCTCTGTCCATGCTCTCCAGTCATTCAAACTAAATCGCAACCAAAGCTTAGTCAGTTACAGCAAACCTATTAATCTAGTTATTAATCTAGTTTTCATCTTTAGGGTCCTTCTGAATATCCTCCCTCTGACCAAAGCTGCAGTGTAGAACAAGGCACATGTCTTTACATTTATAATGCATGTGACACACCCTGCCAGCTGTAAAACAAATATGTTCAGTGATCTTGTCAATAAAATAAAATAAAAAGCTGAACATGCATGTGCATTAAAACATAGATGTTCAAATTATTGAGATAAATATATGTAAGTCCTCTTACTCGGGAGAGGGCACTCATCTGCACAATTCACAGTGTCTGTATATTCACTGAATTTAGCATATTTCAACAATAATGTGACCTGTACAAAGGTTATGTCACATGTATTTGTTTATTTTGCTTGTTAAACTCAGCATGGGAATAAAAATAGTTCAGTAAAAGTTTGTTTACAGCAGACTTTACATTTAACTGAGGGCTTTTGCATCAAATCATAATCAGCATACATTAAACTGATGTAAGCACATTCCTTAAGCAGTGTGGGATTCCAGTCCAGTTTATTTTACTGCTTGGGGAAAAACACTAAAAAGCATTTCTATGTAACATCCATAGTGATGATACTGTACACTGTAATGTGCAAAGGTGTTTCAGTAGGCTATGTGTAGCACAATCCACAAAAGAACAGTAAAGCACTTTTCCTGATAGCATTTCCTCTCACTCCAGGTACCAATGGAAGACGTTTTGACAAAGAAAGAGCAAATTGCAGAGGCACTGAGAGGCACGCAGCTGATGTTAACCAAACACAGCGACAAGTATGTTATTGTTTACATATGTTTCACACATCAGGTGTTTTGGCATACGTACCTCACAACTGTCCCGTTTTTTGTTGTTGTTTTCAGGCAATGACTTTCTTCAGACTCCTCAGACATAAGCGTTTGTGTTTTTTCTGTTGTTAGGATGACCGAGGAGGAAAACGATGAAATGAAAGAACAGCTAAAATCTCTCCACCAGGCCTACAGTGAACTCTCTCAGCAGACTGGAGACCAGACGCCCTCTGCTGAACAGGTGTGGTAGATAAAGTCATACAGTAGCAGCCACCTGAACGGTTTCTGGCTGTTAGTGTGTGTTTACATTCACACACTCACTGCATGGCTCCATCATATCCAGCATGATACTGTGATTGAAATCGGATAGTCACATTCACACTAACCATTCAAACTCATCCCTTCAAGTTTAGCATTGTTTATGCAGGTTTAAGAAGGATTTCTTCATACTTGTGGTACGTGGTAAACTGAGTATGCTGTAAACATTGCATAGCATGAGTCTTTAATGTCACTTGACCTAATTCTAACTTCACAGCAAACTCCAGGACCTCTTTCCTAACAGGTTTTTTGAGATAACGCCGCAATGCTCAGTGTTTTGTCTCTAACCAGCTGTGTTGTTTCGCGAATTACTGAAAGTTGTGTTCACAGATGCATGACAGCTTTTAGTTCTACTTTACTTGTTGCTGAAATTCTGACTTGCACTCATGAAATGAACTTTTGCACTCCATTGACTTGTTTAATGGGTGAGTACATGTTTAATATTACTTGAACAAGATTGACCGATTATTTGATATTGACCTATTATTTTCTATAGACATTTTCATGATGAACGCTTCTTACATTGCAGGAGTTCCAGGTCATTGAAGGGATTCTAGATGTGGGAAGTGGAGCAATCCTGTCTGTGTGCCGTTCAGTACAGAATGGCCTCATCGACCAACGCACGGGGCTCAGTCTCCTAGAAGCCCAGCTCATAACGTCTGAACTCATTTTGCCTGAATTCCATATGTGTCTGGACTTGGAGGATGCATTCAAGCACAGTCTTATTGATGAGCCTATGTATGAGCAACTGCAAGACTTGGATGGAGCCAATAAATGCATTCAGGGGCCAGTTTATGCCTCCAAGCCTTTGCCAGTGGTGGCAGCACTAACAGATGGGGCTATTTCAGAACATCAGGCCATAAAGATCATTGAGATTCAGTTAGCCACTGGTGGCTTACGAGTGTCCTACACTAGAGATTGCTTAAGTTTAGAGAGAGCCTTCCAGTTTGGCCTAATTCCGCACTCTATCTATATTCGGGTATTGCAAAGGCAGAATACGTGGAAGGATTTAATTGACCCCAACACAGCTGAAAAAATTTCTCTAATCCAGCTCATGCAGAGAAGCATTGTGCATGAGGATACAGGGCTCTGTGTGCTGCCAGTGAAGCCTGGAAAAGAAGGAACTATATCTGTGGCATCAGGGAGAGAGATCAGTATCCTGAGGGCCATGCATGAAGGTCTAATAGATCGAGAGACCATGCTCAGGTTGCTCAGTGCTCAGCTGTTTGCAGGAGGCATAGTTGACCCGAAAACAAACCGCAAGCTCACCGTTGAAGAGGCTCTTTCTGAGGGCTTTATTGATCAGGACACTGCCAGTGGAATTCTTAGCCATCAAATAAAAAATGGTGGCATTGTGAACCCGCAGAACAGCGCTAGACTGACGGTTGATGAAGCTGTCCAGTGTGACTTAATGAGCTCCAGAAGCGCTCTGTTAATTCTGGAGAAGCAAAAGTGTTTTATGGGCCTTCTATGGCCTCACTCAGGAGAAATCCTCACCGTCTCCTCATCTCTACAGCATGAAATCGTCACTGACAACCTGGCATCTGAACTTTTGTACCACCGTCAAAAGATAGCAGCACTTTATATACCAGAAAGCTCTGAGGTTGTTGATATAGACTCTGCTGCTCAGGATGGTCTGATTGACACTCACACAAAAGAGTTGTTGAAGACATTAGAGATACCAGATACATTTCCTGATGTAGAAGAACTTAATGACAGATTTTTGACTTGGCTGATTATGCGTGAGGTTCAACTCGAAGGCTCTCAAAGGTCAAATGATGGAATGGACAAAACGGATGAAAAAAACATAAATGCTCCATCCCCTTCAGAGGCAAAGCAGTTATTTATCTCCTATTTAATGATGAATAGCTACATGGACCCAACATCAGTTCGAAGGCTTTTAATCTTTGATAGGCAGTTAAATAAAATGGTTAAGGCACTGGTAGAAATGTCAGAATCAGAATCAGAAAACATTGTTTATCCCGGGAAAACATTCTTAGGGGCAAAAAGCATCAAAAGCGATGACCCTTCAAAGGTTAATATCTGTTGTTCCTCTACAGATGAGGACATTAATGAGGATGGCCATCAGTTTCAGATCACACACACCAGGGACATGGAAGTCTTGCATATTGAGGATCCCCTTATGAGTAATTCAGAAGAAAGTGATTCAGAAACCTCAATGGAAGGTGCTGATGGAAATGATGATATTAAATACTTAACTACTGGAACTGACAATCTCATGTCAGTTTCAAAAGAAAAAATCAGGGCCTCAAACAGCAGTTCTCAAAAGACATTAGTAGCTGAGATTGAAACAAATCAGAGCACTCTTTTGGGAACTACACTTTCAGATGCCTCCTCCAAGGAGTACACAATTGACCCTGGCAATACGTTAGCTCAGTCCTCTATAGAAAGGCCGGTCCATTTACATTTAGATCCACACGATTTGTCTCTGGATGAGGACAGACCTCAAGATGTGATGAAGCTTCGCATTATGCCCACAAGTAATTTAGACACCATGCACATTAACAAGTCCCTAGAAAGATTTGTAGGAGAGAGTAGTTTAGATATCTTTGTTGAGAGGACCTTTGGAAGTGTAGAAGGTATGAAATCTTTTCCCAGTGCATCTGACAGGGAAATTTCATCAGGAGAAAAATGTCAAATTAAAATTTCCTCTTATAGTGGTTCACCTGAGGCTTCAATCGCTAATATCACAACACATCATAGCTCTGAGGTTACTCCCCTTGTAAATGAATTTCCTAAAAATCTCACAGATGCCCGTACATCTCCGACAGATTTAAATGATTTGTCAGTTGATGAAGACATTCCACAGGTTGTGAATGAGTGTCCTATTGTACACACTGGTGATTTAGGAATTTCAGGGGAGCGCTGCGTAGCTGAAGACTGTGGGAACAGGCAAGCGTTAGGTTCAGTAGAAATGTGTAGCAGTTCCTCAGATAGTGGTTCACACAAGACTTCAGTTAATTCAGTTACAAATCAGAGTGTCCCTACAGAAACTACACTTTTAAATGTACCCTATACGCACCACACAGACTACAATGCTAGTACATTTGCTCAGACTTCTATTTCACATTCAGATTTGCATGATTTGTCTCTGGAGGAGGATGTAAATGAACATAATTTTACACATACAAGTGATTTAGATTTCATGCACACTTATACGCCCTTAGTAAGAATTCCAGAAGAGAGTAGTTTAGAGATCTCTAGAGATGGTGCTGATGGACATGAAGATAATATAGAATGTGTAACTCAGAGAGTATCAGACAATCTGACTTCAGGTTCAATAGAAAAACCGATCACATCCCCAGAAAGTGGTTCACATAAGGCTGTAAATGAGTCTGTTGGTACATCGGCTCAGGCTTCCACAAGATTACAGATTTTGCATTCAGATTTGAGTGATTCATCTCTAGAGGAGGATGTGAATGTGTTTCATGTTATGCACAAAAGTGATTTAGAAATTGTGCATAATGGTGATCCCCTTTCAGGAGTTTCACAAGAGAGTGCTTTAGTAACATCTATAAAGATTACTGATGGAAACAAAGATTGCACAGAGTCTGAAAGTTTCACCTCGGCTGCCTCAACCAACCATTCACACAAGGTTTCAGCCTCAGAGATCAGTCTAAATCAAGTTGACACGGAGGAAACTACACTTTCAGATGCATCCTCTAGGTACCACCCAAATGACCCAGTCAGTACATTACCTCTGCCTCCTGTTGGGATGCAGATGAAATTAAGTACTGGATTGGAACCTCTAATTTCAACATCAGGAGAAATATATTGTACATCCTCAGACAATATTTCACATAAGGCCTCAGTTATCTACATTAAAACAAATCAAAGTGCAAAAGAGGAGACAACATTTTCAGATGACTTCTATAAGTACCAACCAAATGAAAACATCCAACAATCTGAAGGAATGCAGAATTCACACACATTGGTTTCTGAAACAGCCTTGCTTCCAGAGAACCAAGAACATAGAAAGTGTGACCACAGAGAAAGTGTATATCAAGCAGACGATGAAGATCCCATAGACTGTTCTGTACTGTCCTCAAAAGTAAATGAAAATGTAGAGATGACCTATGAAGACCAACAGTGTAAAAGCATGTGGAATGACAAGATTGAGAGAGCCCATGCAGTTCATCTTCTAAGGACCCAAGTAGAAGAAGGAGGTGTTTTAGATGTCACATCTGGAAAGCGATATGACCTCAGTGCTGCTCTTGATAAAGGCCTCATTGATGAGGAGACCGTGTTAGAAGTGCTCGCACTACAGCTTCAAAAGGAAGATGTCGTAGGAAATAAGTCAGTCACAATTTCGGTACTACAACAAGCCCTGCTGCAAGGCTCCATATCCTCTCCGGTGGCCTTGCAGATCATGGTGCAGCAGAAACTACAAGAGGTGGATTTGATGACTGATACCCATGGCCTTTGCTTCCAGGTAGAGGAGGAGACTGGGAATGTACAACAAGAAGAGTCTGACAAAAATGTAGTCATTCCTGCACTTACCTTCACAGATAAGCAGTTTAGTGAAAGACCAAGTCCAGAAAATGAACTGGAAAAAGATGATGCCCTAAAGACCCTTCCTGAGATTATATCCTCAGACAATGATACAAGGATAGAGAATGTAATTGATCAAAGTACACTTCCTCATGATTTACAGGTTGTCAAGAATGTGGAATTTGAAAATAGAAATTCTGCAATGTTGGTGAATATTGCACAAAAAGAAAATGAAATGGATGCAACTGATACCTTGAATGAAGTTCCTTTAGGGAGATTTGTGCATGTGGGAAACAATGAGACAGCAGTAAACCAGATGGTAAGCCCTGTTCAGAGCGACTCTGGCGTGTCCTGCTCATCACAAAGTGAAATCTACTCAGATGAAAGGAAATCTGACAGTTTGCAGAACTTGAGTCAGTGGCGTAGTGTATCACAACAGGTGCCAAGTACATCCACCAGCGATGGACCTTCAGTGAATTGGAACACTTTGCTTTCAGGGCATGAAGATATCAATACAACCCTAGAACTGCCAACAGCTTTAGAAAAAATGAGCATGAACTCAAGTCAAAAGGTCCAATATCAGGATCAGAAAGTATCGTCTCACTCTGTAGTTTCATTTGAAGATAGTCAAACAATGATAGATAAGAACGTTTCTGATGAATTTACCATTACAGAGGGTAGCATGAGCATGGAAAGCCCTGAGCATGTAGGCAGGTCAGAAGCGGTTAAAAGCTTAATGTTGGTGCCAGATGTAACTGAAAATAACGCTGAGAATGAAGATGCCAATAACACACAGCGAATATTAGCACTAGTGGGGTTGCCAACCCAGTCTACCTCCCAGGTCACAGATAAAACCGATCACTCCTGGAGTCCTAAGTCAGGCTCTTCTGGGTCCAATAATAGTGGACATGAAATTACAGGCTCACAGATTGCGTCAGATAAAAATGCACACTCAGCATCTTCCTTTGGACACTGTGAGGGAAAGCAGCCGTCAAAGCCTGCAGGATTAAAGGCAGCCGTTATGTCACCAAATTCATCGGACAAAATCCAGCTGAATTTTAATACACCGCAAAACACAGACAGTGCCGGACAGCCACACAGCAGAGATGTTTTGTGTACCAATCCCTCAGAGACACACGATTTGAAGTACATTCCCACGGTATTAAACCTTAATAGCGATATTGGCAACAATTCCAGTGAAGCACCCAAGACACAACTGGAAGCTGCTAATCAAGAAATCAAGAGAAGAGAAAGCCAAGCCACAGATGACACCATCAAACTCGTCCAGCATATCTCGCTGTCTACCACCACACAAGGTGGCTTGAAAGAAAATGAAGTCCCTCAAGGTCTTGGGGAAATCAGAGATCCAGATTTGCTCCTAGACTGCAAAAAGCATCAGAAAGTTAACCCAGAGAAGTGTCTACCTAATAAGTGTCCTGATCATGAACAAAGTCTTCCGACTCATCCAGTGCAAACACAGTCACAGCTCCTGGATGCTATTCAGGAAAGTTCTATGTGCAAAGACCCAATTTTTGGGAACCTAAGTGGTCTCGTAGGAAGCATCCCTCAGAGAGATGAAGGCCTGCTTGCAGACAGTGCTGAGAATGTGGCCTCAGTTGCTACAAGTGAGGACTGTAAAGATCAAGTCTTTCAGTCCCTTTTGTTTCACCTGCAGCCCTCTGAGTTGAAAGTCCCTACCACAGAGGAAGTGATGGTCAAAGTTAAACCCAGAGTAAGTCAGATTTCAACTTAAAGTAAATATAGGAATAGCCTGCATGTTATAGTAATTTTGTATGTAGTTTTAATAATTTGGTAGTAATATGTTTAAGGTCAGTTTCCCAGACAAGGATTTAAGTGGAAAATCTCTATTCACAAAACAACAAAATCCAGGACTAGTGTTAATCTCTGTTTTTGAAACAGACACATTATCATTAAGGCCTGTTTCAGTCGTGAAATTTTAGCTGAGCATTAACGGCAATATTAACTATTTCAATGAATAATCTAATAGTTGTTTAGCTTCTCAAGCTATTAAAAGAACAGGGTTAAATTGGGCAGATTAATTAATTCACTTCACCTAACAGTATCTTGTGCTTATATGAAATCATAATCTGTTCATTACCACATACAAAGCTCATACCTTTCTCTTGAAGCTATGAAAAAAAACTTGAGTGTTGGTGTCCAAAACAATTCGGTAGTTTCCGTCTCATGCAGTCACTAAATGCCCAAACTGTGCTGAACACTGGTCCACCAGGACAGGAGTTAGAGATCCTGTGTCTACATGCTAATAACACTTCCGTTAGCTAACTACCGTATTTTTCGCCGTGTAAGACGCTCCGGAATATAAGACGCACCCAATTTTAAAGGAGGAAAATCTAGAAAACTTTTGTCCACTCTAGAAACATTTCATTTACATAAGAGCCCAGATTGGGCCCAAAAAATGAAAACCGACATGACCCAAACCCGTGCACTTGTGTCCGAAACCAACCCGGCCCGACAAATTGACTGTAATTATTTACATTTTATACGTGGGCCGTTATAACACACGCTCTGAACTGTGGGTG
>JBBMFX010000141.1:7093225-7107172 GCA_037832545.1 Rhabdalestes septentrionalis
ATGCCATGTCACGAAGAGTATAACAATATGTGTGTGTACTGCCACCGCCGTATATTACAGAGAAGAGGATGTTTCGTCTTGCAAGGACCAGCTGGATGAGTTCAAAGCAGCCGCAGGGGTGCTAATAAAGTGGCTGGAGGAGACAAAAGAGCAAGTGCCTGTGGTTCAGCCCTACTGCAGTGAACAGGGCCTGGGAAAGGACCTACAGAGAGTCAATGTGAGTGAGCACTGCTATACACATGGCAAAAAAACAGGGTGTGTGTACATATGTACATAAAAAAGTAGGCAATGCACACATACATACAAAACAAAGCACATGAAAGATGATCTCAAAGTGGATTACTACTCTTCAAGACTTTAAACATCCAGTTGTCTTTAACCTTGCTGAGTACAGTTGTCTGTTGTGCAAATTCAACACTGAAAAACTAATTTAACACCACAGAACTGGATGAGAATTTTAAACAAAATCTGGTGTCTGACTAAATAGTCACCATAATAATAAAAGCTAAAATTAACCAATTACAAAAGGTTTTCTGAAGACCACCCACATACACTGCCATGAAAAAAATAAGACGTCACTTTTCCCTATGTTCTGTTTACTTTTTGTATCATTTGTGGCAGTGTGTGTGTGTAAAATGTACAGATTGGTATGAACTATTGTGGTGTCTAGCTGTGAAAAAAATTGCATCTGTGTAAAAAATGTAAAATGCCTACATAGTGTTTGTATAGAAGCTGTTCTATGTCCTGTATTCCAGCAGCTTCTCTCCTGATAGATAATAATATAACAGGTATAATAAATTATTATGTATTATGGTATTTTCTCCAATTTTTTTTTTTTTGTTTAAAAATGTGGTTTGTGATGTATAAAACAACAGTGACACACACTTTTACACAGATACACTTCTACAATTCACAAAAGCAACAAGCAGAAAAAATGATGCCAGGTCTTTCTTTATTCCATGGCTGTATTATATTTGTTTATCTGTTTGTAACCCTAAATCTAACAGTAACCTTGGTGATGAAGAAAAAAAGATTTCTTTCTTGAATATTTCTGTCTTGAAATGTATGAAAAATGTATGCAGGGTGTATGCGTAGCTGGAGGTTAACCTGTAGCAAATTATAGATTCAAACTCAATTTCTTGTTTTAAATGAAGCTAAACATGTACAAAAATATAGCTATGAGTGATCCAACAACTATAGGTCAAACATCAAATAGAATTATTTTTATTCCCTAGACTAAATATATACTTTTACATATACTGGACTAAAACTAAAACAATTTTAATCAATGACAGTTTCAGTCTCAGTTCTGTTTTGAAAGAGAATAGTCATAAATGAATTTGAATTGGCTCTTTCTTGATACTGCTTTAGCAAGTCCTATTTCTCAGAGTAGCATTGGCAAAGAAATAACATGTGCATAGTTTGCATTTTTGTTGTGTATGGTGCTTTACAAGCCAGATTTGTTTCCCTACAGGGCTTGCTGGAAGAATGGACTGCTAAGGCTCCCGCTGTCCAAGATATTAATAGCAAAGGTTCTGCACTGTGTAGCCTAATCAGTGTTTTGACATCCCCAGCCAAAGCCAAAATGCATCACAAATCAGGTATTGCTAAAGAGTATTTTTAGGAGTTTATGAGCACATGCATTTCATGTGTCATTTTGGCATGATCACGCAGTGCAATTTATCCAGCATGCTCTCAAGCAGACAAAAAAAATGACATGTTCTTTTTTCCCCTCCTAGTCATAAATGGCTCGGGTCCAGGAGGCCACACCTATTTGACAAATAAAGGTAAAAGTTCTCTCATTGTTAGATTTCATTGTAGGTCCTACTGCCTCTCCACAGAGATTTATAAATTCCATACCATCCACTTGCTCTAGCAAACTGGAATATTAAGTGGCTGGTGGGTGGGAGATTTGTGTACAGTCGTAAGACACAAACCATTAGGGTGCCCCTGTTGTGTTTGCCCTTTTTGGCATTTTTACAGTGAGTTGTGGCTTTAATTTATGATGATAACAGGATTTTGTTTGGTTTTTGGCTGTCCGCAGAGCTCATGCTGGTGCAGCAGAACATGTCATATGTCAGTGAGGGTTACAGGACTCTGGGTGAGTTGCTGAAGACCATGTCCTCAGAGTTAAGTGATTTACTTCTGAGGGTGCGAGGAGCTCACAATGAAGCAGATTCCATGCTACAGTGGCTGGAGGACATGAAGAAGACATCAGCATCTTGGCACTCTGAGGCCACAGACTCTGTGAAAGCACAACTAGATCTGCAAAAGGTAGATACACTGCTGTTATACGTTTCAATACACGAATTAGTATATATTTTTGTCCCCTAATATTAACCCAGTCATTTATGTGCATTAAATAAATTCAGAGGAGAAATAAAATTGATCTGTGATGGTTTACTTAGATCAAAAATGCCTACATTTCATGTCTTTTCATACAGACATGTGAGGAAAATATGAAACAAAAGCAGCAGGAGTACCAGCAACTGAGAGAGAAGATGCTCCACCTGATAGAGGAAAACCCTGATTCACCTGAGGCCGCAAAGTGGAAGCATATGCTGGAACAGATAGGTATGCATCTGTAACCGCCAAAACCCATTATTCTAAAACCAAGAATCTATTTCTGTACCCCAATGCTGACCAGGTGCAAATTTGAACACCAGCTATCTTCTGCATCAGATCTGGACTCAAGTGAAACCATATGAGAGCTTATTTCTGTAGCTCAGCATTGCTTCTCCATGTTGTCTAATTCAGTACCATCCTGACATTGAGTTAATGAACATGTGTTGCCATATACAGATAAAGAATGGAAGGAGGTCATGGAGTCTGTGGAGATCAGGAAGCAGCACTTGGAGGAATCTTCACGCACACAGGAGTTGTTCCAGATGACACAGACACAACTTTCTCAGTGGCTCCAAGAGAAAGAACTAATGATGAGTGTTTTGGGGCCCCTGTCTGTGGACCTCAACATGCTCAACACACAGAAGCAGCAAGTACAGGTAATGTTATGTTACAGGAGCAAATTTCTAATTGTCTCATTTTTCTCCACACCCTAGATAACATATTGTTTTTGGGATTGATCATAACTGGAAACTGCCCTCAAAGGGCCTACATTTTCTGTGCTTTTGTCCAGTTAATGATGGTGGTGCTATGATGAAAATAAACGCTGTCATCTATAAATGTACCACTTGTGGGACTAAAACAGGTTTATCTTATGATAATTTTGAGTAATGATCATTTGCACACTGATAGTTACAGAAGTATTAGCATCTTAGCAGTATTAAGACTTTTTAATCCAGTGCATAATAAAAGAAGCAAGCAAACCTCAAACACCAAACTTGTTTTGTCTATTTGCTTGCAAACGAACTATTCATTTAAAATATAGCATTGATTTTGCCATGTAATCCTAACTAACATTATCAAATGTTATCACATCCCTTTAGATTCTCCTAAAAGAGTTTGAAGGCCGCAAACCTCAGTATGACCAGCTGAACGAGGCTGCCAAGACTCTCAGTAGCACATCTGTAAAGCAAGAGAAGGTGAAGGAACAGCTAGCGGCCATAACCAAGCAGTGGCAGGGCCTGACGGGTCAGCTGTCTCAGCGCAGTGCCCTCATTGAGCAAGCTGTGGGTAAGACCACACAGTTCCAAGAGCTTCTACGCAGCCTGAGTGAGAGTGCAGCTGTTCTAGAGTCTCAGCTGGGCCAGCAAGCCCTCAGCACCCAGCCTGATGCAGTCAAGAAGCAGCTGGAAGACATGAATGCAACACTTGCTCAGCTGTGTGAGGAGAAGAAGAAGCTGAAGGATGCAGAAAGGCTCTGCTCTGAGCTTTCAAATCTGGTGACTGAAGAGTACCTCAGAGCAAACCTCACCAAACAGCTGGAAAATGTCACCAAAACTTTCAAATTGCTTGAAGACAAAGCAGGTGGGTTGGATTTTTTAAATTCATGCAGAACAGTATGTTCTATAAAATACTGTACCTGAAAACCAATAATTAAATATATTAAGTATATATGAAAAATACATTTGAATGGCATACAGTGGAAAAACGTGTGGTTACAGAGACATAAACCTGTCAAATATCTATCCACACTATGCTATTTTATTGAATTTTTGTTTGTTTGTTTGTTTTGCATTAAGGCATTTCAGGATGTAACTTTTAGTGTCATAGCATTTCTTCAAAACTTCTTCAACATTAGCAGGTGTTTCCTTTTAAAATGGCTACCACAATTGGGATGCTTAACAACTGTGAAAGTGTAGGGATAATTTTAGGTTTTTTTTTTTCCATTTGAACACCAGGAAAGCAGATTCGCCAGCTCAACTCTGCCTTTGCCAGCTCCCAGCAATTCCAACAGACATCCAAAAACTTCCAGGTTTGGCTAGACCAAAAGCTCCAGGAACAGGCTAAGCCTCAGTTGATCTCAGCCAAGATAGGGACTTTGAGACAGAGCGTGAAGGAGCACAGTGCAGTCCAGAAGGCCCTTAGTGAACGTGAGGAGCCATACACTACTATTATGAGGGAGGGAGAGGCTCTACTACAGAGTACGGAAGGAGCAGAAAAGGTGGCACTTCAAGGACAGCTCTCGGCCCTCCGGTCAAACTGGGAGGAAGTGAAGAGAAGTGCTGCAGAGCATTCGGAGAAGCTCAACACTGCTGTGGAGAGGGCCCAGAAGTATAAGGAGCATGCAGAGAACTTGAGCTCTTGGCTGCAGGAATGCGAAGACAAGCAGAATAAAGTGAAGTTCAGCATCAATCCTCTGGAAGTGGAGAGCTCCCTCTCGCAGGTAAAGGCAATGCAAAAAGATGTGGACAAGCACAGAGGTCAGATGGAGCTTCTGAGCACCGCAGCTGATAGCCTTCTTGAGGTAGCCACAGCAGATATGGATTCTGTAAAAGAAGAAAAGATGGTCATTGGAAACAACATGGATAAATTCTCAGAAAATTTACAACTCAAGAAGGAATCGCTTGATAAGCTGTCACAGAAGGTGAAGGAGTTTAGTGACATGCACAAAGAACTCAAATGCCAGCTTGAGGGTGCTAAGAAGCAATTAGAAAGTCATTCTAGCCTTGGTACCCAGGCTTACAGTAGCAAGAACCTGACTAATATAAAGGCCCAGCAGACAAGCTTGGAAGGTGTCCAAAACCAGATAGAGCACCTTAAAAATATAGCTCAAGGCTTGGTGGTGGATGTACCTGATACTGAGGGCATACTAGATCTCCTCCTTCTGACGGACAGCCTGGAGAAAGAGCACACTTCCATCAGCAAAGCATTTGAAGACACCTGTTCCACATTAGAGGACAAGCTGCAAGGCATTGGCCAGTTTCAGAACACCATTCGAGAGATGTTCAGCAGCTTTGCAGACTTGGATGATGAGCTTGACAGCATGACACCAGTGGGCAGAGACCTGGAAACCCTTAGACATCAACAAGGCACCATCAAGAGTTTTATATCTAAACTCCAGGACCTGAGGAGAAACACAGCCAGTGCTAGAGACAACTGCAAGAAGATGTTAGAGTCTGAGGCCTCACCAGATCTACCAGGTCTGAAGAGAGACCTGGAGGCCCTGAGCAAACAGAGTGGCAAGCTGATGGACAGGGCCAACAGCAGGGAAGAGCAGGTGGAAGACACATTGAAACATCTTGAGGAGTTCTACAGCAAGATGAAGGTTTTCACACAGGCACTGGCTGGGGCAGAAGAGCAAGAGGAATCCCAAGGGCCCGTTGGCATGGAGACAGAGGTCATCAATCAACAACTCGAGACATTCAAGGTAAGATAACTTTTCTTTGCCTTTGTTACTCTCTACTGCCCATGAAGTTCCAAGTGTTACTCTAGTTCAGTGTTTTCCAATTATGGTGCTGAATCTCCCCAGTGTACCTGATCCCACAAATCACCTAATAATATGTGTTTACCAGATTTAACTAAATAACCATTATAGGTCTTGGTTCTGGAGGCCTGCTGCTTGCATTACTTCTATGCTGTAAACTGTTTAAAACTAGCATGTGGTTTGAATTAATTGTCCAGTGAATACCTCCATCAGCACTTGACATATATTCAGCAAACAGATATATTTCATGTTTACTGAATTTAGTTGCTGATTATGAATATCTTAGAGTCTGTCTCAGTTCTACACTCGCTTCCAGCTGTATATTGTTGTGACAGCTTACATTATGTAAGGGAACACATACAAAATATTTTAAAGATACAAATGTAGTGAGCAAATGGATTCCTGTGTTCTCCCATGAGCCTTTAAAATGTTAATCTAGAATTAATCTAATTATAGTGATACTACAATATTTGATGTATTAAAATTCAACGAAAAAAAATATGTTTACTTCAAATATGCGCTCACTTCATTCAGCTCTGCTTTGTCAATTCATTATCAATTAACACATAATCCCTTTTTCTAATTCATGGTTTTCTTAATATGTTTTAGTTCCATTGTTCCAGACAGGATCTCATAAGAATAGTACCTGTCTTAGGACAACTTTTTAAACCCTTGATGCTGCCAAAAACAAGGATACCACATCTGATAATCCGCCTCCAAATTGTTTTAGTTCTTGCCCATTTATTATCCATGCAGTTTTAATGTCACAGTCGTTTATCTTGATTACAAATCTGATGATCAGTTTCTGATGTTTGTAACCATACATATATGGTCCTTCGAGACAGAAAGGCATAATTTCTGAAAGGCATTGTGTTGTAGCATTTTCATTTTCTCTGCAGTTTGGCTGTTTGTATTTTGGCACAATGTGCTTATAATGTTCTTCCTAAGAATTTGCCATCAAATTTACTATGTATCATTTCTTCCTTATTTAGCGTTGTAGAATACTTTGGCATTCCTGTGTGGGAACAGAGCTTTTTGAAAAACAGTGTTGGCACGGACTGGACATTTTATTGATTGGTTGGTCAAAACAATTCAGATATTCCAAAACATGTGTGAATGAACCCTGGAATGTGTTGAAAAATAATCTTTGTGATGCATTGCCAACAAAGACTAAAGACTTTTTATGGTTATAGAATGCATTAGAATAGGAGTACATCACTGCAAACCAAAGGAAACTTGGTGTCAGTAAACACACACATTTCAATCAATTGTGATATTCTTATATGTAAATAATGAACATTTTACTGTCGGTATACTCTCCAAATTAAACATGACCCGAGCCTGTGTGGGTTAAGCAACATTTATTCAGCCTGTTAGCAACGTGCTAGCCTGTCCTGTTGGGACCAGCCTGTTCATGTATTGGTGAGCATCTGGTGGTAAAAAAAAAGCCCCAGCACATGGACTCTTTGTTGTGGGTGAGTAGTCAGCCAGCTGGGAGTCAGCAGGGCTCTGTGTACCATTGAGCTGGTGAAAAGCAGAGTTTGACTCGTGCTCTTTTTGTCCATCTGAGAGAGCAGAGGTATGCCTTTTCCAGCAGCCTGTAACAAAAGAATCAGAAGCTCTTCAATGCAGCGTTTCAGCCCCTCAGCTAAATCACTGCATTCTCCAGTATCAGTTCTTGTTTTGACACAGGCCCTTACTGGAAGTATTAGCTATGATGGCTCATTCTAGAAGTGGCAAAAATTCAGTATGGAGGATTGTTTTCTGGTTGTTATCAGCAGAAAATACTGGACTGAGCATTAAAGGTAAAAATATTGGATTGGATCATATAACAACCCTACCTTGAAAAAGGACAAACACACACACACACACACACACACACACACACACACACACACACACACACACACACACACACACACAAACTGTATGTTGTAATGCTGATTCTCTTAGAGAAGAACCTTCAATCAGAGTTCGTCATTGTGTCCTCAGGGCATTTTTAATTGACATTTTTCCATCTTTTTTTGGGCTCACTCCCTGTAAGAGGTCAAATGCTACCCATATTCCAGTTCAATGTCTTGGTGGCAATGCACCCAATTTGATATTCCAGCTTTTCCCTATGAATTCAAGTTCTGCTCCCTAGCGTTCTTACACCTCCAATTGGGGTAATTTAATCCTGCCAGTTACTACAGAATTATATATTTGATGAACTCTGTTTTGAATGGCTAGCCTGTATTTTCCCTCTATCAAAAAGCAGTCCAACTTTTTATAACCTTTTATAACCATTCTGAACGTGCTAGCATAAAGCACTGTGCTCTGAATAAGGGCATATGTAAATGAGAAGATTTTTGTGACAAATAATATGATGACAAATAAGAGCTTAGTGTGATGAATTACATGAATTACATGTTTTAAAACTTTAAACAGTGCTGCATCATATTCCTTTATTATTTTTATTACTTTATTATCTACTATCTAGGACCATGTTTTCCTACCTGGGGAAAATAAAATGTTAAAAATTCATGAGCTGAACAAAAATGTATAGGCTGATTTAAAGCCTCCACCCTACCTTTACGGCAAAAATGCATAGCTGCTTAGCTGCCTTCTCATCTGCCTTTAATAAAAGAAGCTGGAACAAATGTATGGCTGTTTTATATGTTGTTAGTTTTGGGCCTTGTGGAAAGCTGAAAACAAATGTTTAACCATTGAAACAAAGTCTTAAAGACAATCCATATGACTGTTTACCATATCGGTTCTGTGTATTATTAAGAATTATAGTAGTATATTATAATGTCCTCAGAGCTTTTAGATGCCCATGGAGCTGAAAGAGGCTTAACCTATATTTCACTGTGCAATATTAAAATGACTATTTATAAACAAATATCGGTTTATAAGAAAATCTCACAATTTAAGCAATTTCAGCATCATATTGCATGAAAAATAAAATATATAGGCCACAGAAAATGAGAGTTTATTTCATAAAAGGCACTGGCCGGGTGACATTAAGGGGCATCAGCTGCAGCTGATCGTTCGGGCCCCATGCTGCTTGTACTCTCGCTCTTTTGTCTTGCTGATGTGTCTGAAAGGCTCCTAAGCGCTACCTCAGCTGCTGGGTCAAAATCATCATTGTTCTCAGCGACATGGTCATTTAACACAGGGAAATTAAGCTGATCTATAAATCACAAAAAGACATTGCTGGATTGTGAATTTTAATTAGGTGCCTGCTCTCGATTCTTCAGGACTATACTTCTAAAGTCTTCTAATGTTTATGAGGCAAAATTCAGGAGCGAGTCACTGTTCTCCAAGTTTTGTGGTACTTATCAGTGAAAAACACACAGTCGGGCAATTCTAATCGTATTTTAGGCTTTCTTGTCTAATCTGGCCATTCAGAACAATTAGGGTGCAGTGGATCCATTGAGTCTGTTTCAATGCCTTTGTGAGCTTTTTGGCCTCCTCATGCCAGTTTTCTTATCCCCCCCCTGATGGTTTGTAAGACTTCTCTCATACTTACAGTTTGAAATACTTGTGGGAGGTGTGTGGGTGATGATGATGTGTGAGTGCATGTTTTCTTTCCACTACTTGGCCATGACCTCAGCATCTTATGTGAACCTAAAGGAATTTGTCTCCTCTGAATCATGGTCCTTACTAATGACCGGGAAAAGAGTGTTAGGAACCCAGGCATAGTTTAGCTTAGTCACTACATTTTTTTTTGTGAGAAGCCCCAAGTGGAAACGTGAGACCCTTTTGTGCCAGAACACCCAGCTTTTTTTGCACATTGTTGTGGGACGATGGCCTTACCATTTTATAGGGATCCTGTTTCTTGAGTTTCAACGGAGGAACACCTAATATTCATGTGCAGTTGATCTTAACCATGAGAGCACTGTCAGGGGACTCTGAGGCTGCGTTCAGAACAACCTTTGTTCTCTCCTGAATAATAGTTGTGTCTTTCATTGGCTAGGTCTATTGTTTGTGCGAGTGATGAGAGATAATGTTGACAGAGGGGTTTTTCCCTCCCCACATAGACCGATGTCCCTGTCCTGTTTGTCTGTTCAGGCATGCGTTCTCTCAAATAACTAGTTAAAGCAAATGCTGTCATGCATGCAATATCAAATCACAATGGGACATTCCTTCTCATACATGTTCCTGTTTTCACACAGCATAGTGTGAAACACTTAAATCAGCAAATGAAGGAAAAGGATCTTGAAATTTATTTTAGAGTTTGTTTTAGTTTATGGCACCTCTTGATGTTTTAAAAGAAAAATTGTGAACAAGCAAGTTCAAGCCAGGAGACAAGAAAATCTGTGCCCTCGGAAGGGAGAAGGAGACGAATTCAATGCCTGGATTATGTCAGAAGTATGTGGGGTTCAGCTGCTAAAGATCCTTTCCCTAAATCCTGCAGATCTCTTTAACCGCTTACTCGTCTTTGCCAGCTTCCCACTTTTCTCTCCTCATGAGCATGGAGATGAGCAGCAGACTATGACTGAATCCCTGTGGGCTGTCCTGTTCCTCTGGATTTGACAGTAAAAGAAACAAAAGAGCACTCTTCCTTTTATACATAGTTTTGTTCTTTTTTTTCTCCCAGCTAGGTCATTTACCATAAAAATCTTGTTTTGCACTTGGCTGGACTGTGTGCTTTTATTACCTGGGCCCTCTACCTCCCCAAGCATTCCAGAGTAATTAAGAGAATATACAGACTCCTCGACATCTCGCCACACGATAACGTTAGACAGGGAAAGAGAGAGAAGAAAGGGAGTGAGTGAGTATCTATTTCTGCCTGGTGTGATGTCATCTCAAAGGGAGCTGTTCTCTTTTTTCCCCCCACTTTCCCCCCTCGTTGCTGAAGGAGGAGGGCTACTATCAGAGCAGAATATGACTAAGAAGTTAAGTCGAATAGGCCACAGTGGCAGAGGGGGAGCATTAAAATAGGGTCAAGCATCCACCAATCAACATGTGCTCTCAGCGCAAATGGAGCTGTGGCAGATGTTGCTGGAATAATGAGAAGGGGGCGGGGCCTTGAGCCCATTGCCAGGAGGGTGTCTGTCATTGCCGGTTGGACCACAAGCGAGGCAGGAGCAGCTTTATGTTTATCCTGGAGCCTCATGTCTTTGTTTTCACAAACTGGAGGATTTTTTATCAGGATACGGCACCTTGCACCGGAGATACTTTTGCGGATAACCTTTGAGAACGTCTCCGGAGAATGTGATTATTTGGCCAGTTTTGTTTGCAGGATATGTGTGATGGAACTTAAGACCACGGAAACAAGCAACAATGAGCAAGTTCTGACAATGAGGATACTACAGGCAATAACTAAAGGAAGTAGGATATTCTGAAGGAAGGGAAAGTATTAATAAAAGTGTTATATATCCTGATTGTAACTTTTTATTCACTTAGTTGTCATAAAACTGAAATTATTCTGTCTTATTTTTTTATACCAAAAGATTATTTTTTTATAAATTGAAACTATATATGTGCACATGATACTGAAGGTTATATTCTTTATATTTATTTTCTAACTTCTTATTTTTAAGCACAATTAATGATCTCTAGAGCTCAGCATACAAACTGATGCATGTTCCATATATGTACGTCATAAAGTCTTTTTGCTTGTGAAAGAATATTTGCACTAAAAACGGGTACCTCCTATTTTAAGCGTAATGTTTACACATTAAAGTGTTTGTCAGAATGGGTAAACCACTTAGCAGACCTGACTGCCTGCGCAAGAACCCATCCTGTGTGGGGAAGGGTGAAGAAGAAGACCTCAACATTGATGACTGTTATGTTCCCCAGAGGTCCATTTATGACACTGTGCGGCTCAATGAGCAAATAGACTCAGGTTCAAAGGGCAGCCTGGCCTCCAGACATTTTGTTGGCACTTTGCCTTATACCCACCGCACCCTGGACATGAGTGCACTCTGTGGGAATGGTGTGCTGGTTTCATCCAGTGCCTTTGATTTGCGTGGCAAACAGGAAGAGCGAGTGGTGTTTAATGGAGATGTTATTCGGGGAACAAGCACCATCCTGAGTAAACCACGGATTCAAGGAGACAAAAAGGAGCCCTTGCAACACCGGCGCTCATGGCGAACCTTTGCACCAGCCAACTTTAGTGAGTATGGCAGCTGCAGTGGAACACTAGGCACCGATGCAGTGGACCGACAAGTCTTGGTCGGACAAGTAGGCCGAGGGCGGACCAATTCCTTGACCTCTGAGGATGACTCCGGCCTTTGCAGCCCCATGGTAGAACGAGAACGACGGAAGCAACAATCTCAGAGGAGACCAGGGCCAAGCACCAGAAGCCTGTCCTCTTCCGAAGCAGTACATATGTCTGGGGAGCTGAAACCAGGGCAGTCCCTCAGCTCCGGGCAAGAAGAGTTTCCCTTTTCCCCAATCAGGGACTCTTCAAAGGCACCAACTGCAAAATACTGCATGGGCTCTGTGGTGCCAGAAGCTCAACAGTTTAAAGATACAGGTGTCACAGACACCTATGCTGAACATTTTGCTTTTGATGATGATTGCCCTGATGGACAAGGCAGAACAGCAGCAGGGCAAGCAAACAGGAAGCAGAATTTGCACTTTGACAGCCGGCCAAGGATGATCTCAGGTTTTAGTGAGTTGCCCACAGCTGAGCTTTTGGAGGACACTTCATCTCAGGAGGAGTTTGAGCTTTTAAGTGTGGTCGTCACACAGCCTCTGGAATCACAGGCTCTGGAGGAACATGTGACTAAAGATGCAGAGTCTTATGACAATGAACGAAGAGCCACAGAGTTCAAAATGGCTGATTTGGAGGAGTTTTTGTTGGCTGTGGAAAGAGAGACTGGTGTTGCCAATGGAATGAAAAGGACTATTACATACATGGGAGATGAGGAGATAGAAAGCTTGTTAACATCTTTAGCGGCGTGTTCCCAGATGGATTTCATGAGATTGCCATCTTCACAGGTATCCCAAAATATCCTACGCCTAAGCCTGTAACAATAACACATTTTGCTGGACGATAAATTGTCCCAGAAATGATTGCGATAAAAGATAATATTGTCATTGTTTCTGTTTCTACTGATGTAATGATAATGGCATAATAATGCAAATGCACCCTTTCAAAGATCCATAAACCTTGACTTCTAAAGATCACATAACCCTGGGAGTGGAAGACATTGTAAGACAGTCGGCATACCTTAATGCTTAAGGCAGGACCTCTCAGGAGTAGCAATGTGTCCAGCTGTGCTAAATTCTAACAGTGTCCCTATATTTTTCTCCAAGGCGATCGTCTTCGTCATAATAACTCCGGTTCGGCGGGGGTATTATGGCAAACAAGGGGTCTTTGGAAAGCTCTCATTGAGCCCTATTTAACTGTGAAGTTAAGACTCGGAGGTTCTGGTACGTTCTCAAAGAAGTGCCGATCTCTGGAGAAAAAAAACATCCCGTCCTGTAAGTGAGACGGCCGTACGCAGTGGTATAAGTGGTATTCACAGCGTATGTGTGCCTAGTTAGCATTTTCTCGCCAGGCGGCTAGCTAGCTATTAGGCTAACCCACAAGAGATCAATGTACAACAGTAAAGTCCGTTGGAAAGTAAACAAATGAAAACGGAAAATTATCGACCTCATTTTAATTAGCATTCAATTAATTGATTTATTGTTTATCGTGACAGGCCTACATCCATCCACTACATCTTCACTCGAGAGATTTTAACCAGAGGTAGTATTTGTCTTTATTTCCCTGAGTCAAGCTGTGTTGGGAATTTTGTCTCCTCCGTGGGACCCCTGTGTGGAGACACGTGTCCCTCAGCCGGACAGGGAGGCTCATCTTCAGGATCTCAGCTGGGTTTTCAAGGGAGGATGTTAGATGCGAAGTCCGGCAAAAATCTCTCTCTCTCTCTCACTCTGATAATCAAGGACTTTTCAAGCTCATGACGCTAACACTATATCACCAGATGTTGCCATGGCAGCAGTGCCATAAAAAACCAAAGGGAAAATAAACTCGTTTTCCTACGCTTCACTCCATTTCTTTGTTTATCTGTCTATTTATCTATCAGACAGTCTTTTGGTCTGTCTGTTTACTATCTAGGTATACAATTGGCCGTTTATCTGTCTCTCTGCTGGTCTATCTGTCTACACATCTGTGGTCATAT
>JBBMFX010000141.1:7133015-7154633 GCA_037832545.1 Rhabdalestes septentrionalis
GTGTAGTGTACTGTGTACTTTCATATATTATACTGTTTTGTTGTGCAATTTATATTATATATATTATATTGATTATGCTGCTTCTACTTTTTCTTTTGTATTATCGTTGTTGCTGTAATAAGGGCTTATTTTATGCTATCTTATCTTTACTACCCATAAGCACCCAAAATTACTTAAAAGTACTAAGTATCATGTGTGTGTGTGTGTGTGTTACAGGTGTTTCAAAAGGAGCTGGGGAAAAGGACGGGCTCATTGCAGGCTCTGAAGCGCTCGGCCCGTGAGCTGATTGAGAACAGACATGACGACTCCTCGTGGGTGAAAGTGCAGATGCAAGAGCTAAGCACACGCTGGGAGACAGTGTGTGCTCTCTCAGTCTCGAAACAGACAAGGCTGGAGCAGGCCCTGTGTCAGGTACAATGTATTCTGCACCATCACGCTGCACTATAAAAGGCCAAACACATAGTACAGCATGTCCTGTCCCGATAAACAACATGTCAGTTCCACACTCATACTTTGTGACTTAACATATTAGTTTAAAGGAGTTATCAACTTGTATATTGTAGGTACTGAAAAATCTTAAGCTTACCTAAGTGATAAGGCTCTATTTATGGGTTCTTTTATGTCCTACCTGATGTTTTGGTAAAGATGTAGTTACTGACACAGGTGTATCATGTTAAATGTGGGGCTTTATCTTGTTTTGTGTCTGATGTAGAATTCTCTTACCGATACATATTTTATGATGGAAATTAAGCTGCACATAAGCAGCAACTTTAATTTAATGATATATTGATGTTGGATACAGAGGTTCCATGAAAAGAAGTTTGAAAACACGCTCACAAAATCATCACATTTGTATTTGTTCCCTCATTCTTATATAACTCAAATAAAGTAATTGTTCAGATGAATAGCTTTATATATTTTCTCAGATTCCCAAGTATTTTGTCCAGTACTGTAGGTTCACCTGTTCAGCTTACAGCAGTTTAATTTACTTGTTCACAGTGCAGGATGTGTGAGCCTAGGGCGCTTTTTGAATGAGGCACAACACAAAGCAGCCAGAGGTCTTGAAGTTACAGTGACAGGAAGAGCCTTTTATCCCAGTGGCATATGTTCTCTATGTTTCCTAGGCAGAGGAATTCCACTCAACGGTTCACATTCTGCTGGAGTGGCTGGCTGAAGCAGAGCAGAGCCTCCGTTTCCATGGTTCCTTGCCTGATGATGAGGAAGATCTCCGAAGTCTAATCGAGCAGCACAAAGCAAGTTTCCATGCAGCACACAATAAATTCAAAAGGAGCATTTCCTCTGAGTGATCATACATTTGCCTGCAAAAAAATAAAAGCTCTGGAGCTATATTTTCAAAGAAAATATACACAGAACATGATGATAATATTTGTCTACAGTTCCATTCTTTTCTTGTTACCTCCCTGTAAAACTGAATTTGGACATCTCCAAACCAGCCCGTACTGACGCTCTATGGTTGCCCATCAGGGTTTTCAGTAGAGTAACACAAACCATACATGGCCTCTCAAGGTTTATGAACTAGTGCAGGCCAAAACAGGACTCAGACCCTATTATTGCCAAACCTTTAAGCATGATCTCATCTTTGAACTATAAATGATTTGTTCTCATACTTTTTATCCGACATTATTCACATGCAAACCTTGTTGGAACATCAGGGTGAATTCTCTTTGTTTTGCCTTTGTGTGGGCATGTGACTAATCTGAGCACTCTTATCTGAGCAGGAATTCATGAAGAAGCTGGAGGAGAAGAGAGTATCTCTCGGCAAGGCCATCAGCATGGGCGAAGCTATTTTAGCAATCTGCCACCCGGACTCAATCACCACTGTCAAACACTGGAACACCATCATTAAAGCACGCTTCGAGGAGGTCTTTGCCCAACCCTTTAACCACTTCATTCACACTTTTCCTGTTGGATATACATCAGTATACATACGTATTGAAGAGTTTTTCAAAGCATGATGCCTTTTTATTGTACAATTCATAATTCTTGCTACTTGATTACAAACTATTCATAAGCACATACAGTGAGGAAACGAAATACAGTTTTTCAGTAAATATATCAGTGAGGCTATTCACATTTTTACCAAACTCAAGAAAGACACAACTCTAAAGCATCACAACATTAAAGTACATATATAAGGTTATGTACAATTAAGAGGATTGTCGCATTGCATCAAGGCAAGTCAATCTGTAAGTTGTTAGAATGCAATTCTGCCCTCTATCTGTGCAAATTAACATCAGCTGGCTCTAAAAGGTTTTTTGTTACCAAGTTGTCACTCAAGAAACATCTCATGATGGGGAAAGGCAAAGATCTCTCCTAAGACCTTTGCAACCTGATTGTTACAAAACAAAATGGTTACAGACATATTTCATAACTTCTGAAGCTTCCAGTTAGCACCACTGGGGCTCGCCACAAACTTTCTGGCCATGGAGTCAAAGGGGAAGTTAGAAGAGTAGCCCAAGAGAAAAAGATCATTCAGAAAGATCTCCAGAAATACTTGAAGGCAGCAATTGTTACAGAGAAAACAGGCAATACACTCCACAATCATGCCATGTATTCCCTCCACTGACATGGCATATATATTTATTCTGTTGGAATGGCCTGCACACAATGCAAGACTCCTTTACTGAAGAAAAGGTGATTTGAAGCTCATTTGAATGTTGCTACATATTATTTGGTCAAGCCTATAAAATACTGGGAGAACATAGTCTGATCAGTTGTGAACAAAGTTGTCTGTCATACTACACACAATCTTTGGAGGAGAAATGGCACAAAAAATCACCTGAAAACATGATATCCACTGTGAAGTTTTCTCTTTACATTTGCGTATTTCTTGAGTTAATACTGTGGCAAACATTTTATGTGAATAACCTCATTGGAAAAATATTTACTTTAAAACTTTTTGATGTGTTTAATACTACCCCCTCCCCCCACTGTCTGTGTATATATGTGTATACATTTCTTTTGCTGTTTTGAGAGAGTTATTTCCCTAGGATAAATATGTCCTCATTCATTTGCTTTCTGCCTGGGTGTCCACTATTCTTCAGGTCACAGCTTGGGCGCGTCAGCATCAGCAGAGGCTGTCCACTGCTCTCACTGAGCTTCTGGCCACTCAGGAGCTGTTGGAGAGTCTTCTCAGTTGGCTGCAGTGGGCTGAGACCACACTCACGGAAAAAGACAAGGAGGTCCTACCTCAGGAGCTAGAAGAGCTCAAAGTGCTCATCGCTGAGCATCAGGTACCACTACCTATAGGGGTTCTGCATACACACCATGGATAGTTTGATAAGAGGATTGCATTGAAGCCTTATAATTATGTTTATTCAGACCTTCATGGAGGATATGACCAGGAAGCAACCAGATGTGGACAAAGTTACAAAAATTCATAAAAGAAAAGCCTCTGCCGACCCTCCAATTCAGTCTCAGATTCCTGTACTGGAAAAAGGAAGAACAGGCCGTATGTTTTTCACATTTCAAAATTAAATTTGCTGACTATTTAATTTGCAGCATATGTCTTACTTTTAGCTTGTCTGAAAGGGAACAAATTATGCAAAACTCACATTTTGCATCCTTTCGTATTTCCTTTTGGGTCTCTACTGCTCCTATATACAGTCCAAGTGTGAAAGAAAACATCCATCCATTTTTGTGAATCAACTGAAATATTGTGGTGTCAGGAATTATGTGCTTCTATGAGCCGTTTGGACGGCCCCCCATTGTGATGTAATAATGGAGAAATTAGCATAGAACCACCCCTCATCTGTTGAGCCACCCACTAGATTAATTGACGATTCGCCATTTTTTCTGCTGGTTTGACGATCACCCATTAGATGCCGAGCACTATGTCTACAGACAAGTCACACATGAATTGTTATGTTCATCTTGCTCTGGGGGCTGGGTACCACCTCTGTTTCACATGTGTTAAATGCACAGCATTTGCGTGGGATAGGTGGGGCGTTGCCAGCCACAGCTTATATGCATTAAAGTGACCGAACACTTAAATGGCTCATTTTGAAATGGACTGAAATTTTCAAGAATAAAGTTGGTGAGATCTCTTTATGTGAGAGTGATTTTGTGCAAAGACCTTGTATTGTATAGTCCATAGAACTATTATAACTAAAGTGAGTTTTGCATAATATGTCCCCTTTAATTATATTTGATGAAATAAACATTACTGACCGCTACACTTCCCAATCAATGCAAGTGATGTTAAGATGCTCGTGGCACATACTGTGTTTTCATATTCAGGAAAAAGATCACCAACCCAGCCCTTGTATCCAACCTCAGCTCAGGCTCAAATTGAGACAAAGAACCCCAGAGTTAACCTGCTGGTCAGTAAGTGGCAGCAAGTTTGGCTTTTGGCCTTGGACAGGAGAAGAAAACTCAATGATGCCCTGGACCGACTGGAAGAGGTCAGTTAAATTTGAATTATTTTACAAGGATGTCACAAGGATTAAGCATGACATTTGTGAGATTGAAACCTACTTCTTTACAAAATCTTCTCAGCTGAAAGAGTTTGCCAATTTCGACTTCGATGTCTGGAGGAAGCGTTATATGCGATGGATGAACCACAAGAAGTCAAGAGTCATGGATTTCTTCCGCCGCATCGATAAGGACCAGGATGGCAAGGTCACCAGACAGGAGTTCATTGAAGGCATTCTTTCCTCAAGTGAGTAAATTTATAAATTTTTTTATTCTTAGGCTTAAGCCTGACTGAGATGCAAAATAAATATTTCCACATAATAAGCCCAAATATGTCCAGACTACCCTGTACAGTATTTTGGCCCATTGCTCTATACAAATGTTTGAGTCAATGGAGACCCAACTAGAAATGGCACAGGTCCAATACGAAATATTTGGTTAATATCAGCAGAAGATTCTGAATCAGATGAATGCATTCAGTCCCAAAACAAATCTATCCTGAAATACCAACCACCAGCACAGTGTTGTGGAATGTCTTTGCCTGTGGTGTTGTATTTTGGTGAGAGGGCTATTGGGTAAGTTGAGTGAGATACTTTCAGACATTCATCGATGTAACTCCCTTTATAAACAGCCAGTGAGTGAAATAACTGATTTTAAAGTGTTAACACATTCAGTGTAGACTTTGCTCTACAATTTAAATATTTTTTTTTATTTATCTAGAATTTATTAGGGGTGTAACGGTTCACAAAAATCACGGTTCGGTTTGATGCGACGCAGTGGTGTCATGGTTCGGTATGTTTTCAGTACAGCAAAAATAAATATTTTAAAAAGCCAGATAATTTCTTTTACTTTTTTTTCACTTTTTATTTATTAAGAAAATAAAAAAGTGTTATCTTGTTTTTTTCTTTTACTTCAAACAATGATGGAGCTATTCTTTACCCTTTTCTCAGCTTTCTTTTCAGCAGCAAATAAAACAAAACCTCCTTCATAACCAAAACCAAAAAGGTCCTGATAAAAACAAATTGACAACCCCAACTTCCATCAGCAAAGAAGCAAAGCAGAAAAACCTATATATACCAAACTAAGACCCAACATCGTATTAACCCAAATACCACCCAGCTGGTCCCTTAATTTAATAAAACAAGACCTGCTGTCAAAATCCAAACCGAACACAAAAGCAAAACTGTCCCAGCATGCACTGCTCCCACAAGGGACGTTCTAATTGTTGTTGTTTATTGTTGTTGTGGGGGTTATTTTGTGTACTCCGGGGGAAATGGTGTTGTTGTGGTTATTTGGTGTGTTATTGTGTGTTTGGTAATGTGTTTTGGGGGGATTTGATTTAGTGGTACAAAGGCTACCATGGACGTGAATCCTGGTAGTCCTGTGTACCTAAGCTTAGTTCCAGCATTGTGGTGAAGTACATGCTGCTAGTGTGCCACGCTGCTGTTCAGTTCCAATGTTTGGAAAACTTCTGCAAGGATGTGTAAAGAGTAAATGTGACTCCATCCCAATGACGTCGGAAGCAAATTTCCGCTACAATACTTTGTTTTTTTATTTAAACATAAAAGTACTTTTTATGAATTGTTCAGTTTGAATTGTGTACCGAAACGAAAGTCTCGTACCGAACAGTTCAAAAGGAATACGCGTATCATTACTCCCCTAGAATTTACTGCCTCTCCGTTCTCTCTTTACCGTTTTCACTCTTTATCTCAAAGTTAATCTGACGATTTGTGCATTATTGAGAAAAGCACTGTTTGTCTTATGTTTAATCATTTCTCTTGGGGCTAAGTATTATCAAGGACTTGGTAATTTTTAAGGTTTTATTTTTAGAATAACTTAGTGACGATCTTTCTCACCTAGAATTAGTCAAGAGTTTAAATACTAGCACTGTTATTCCATTGATGAATAATACCATACAGATTGTGTTTCTCACTTTGGGTGCTTGAACATTGGCTTACATTTCCTTTGTGTTCTTCATTAATTTTATTAATGTATAATCTATAAAGAATGTAAATAATTGTGTGTGATATTTTCTAATTAAATAAATGACATTGTTGCTTTAGAACAAGTGCTTCAAATAGAAATTAAGTTCATTTTAAAGCTAAAGAAAATATCTGATTGTTTTCAGCTAATACCAAAGATTTCAGTATTGGTATTGGAAAAAAGGAGCATTGCACCATTTCAACTCCAACAAATGACACTTCCTTAACATGCTTCACATGATCTTTTTTCACCAGCTTTGGTTTATTTCTTCATTTTCTGTTTTTTATGGCTCTCTGCAGAGTTTCCCACTAGTCGACTGGAGATGAGTGCTGTAGCAGACATTTTTGATCGGGATGGCGATGGTTACATAGACTACTATGAATTTGTGGCTGCACTGCACCCCAATAAAGATGCCTACAAACCACTCACTGATGCTGACAAGATTGAAGATGAAGTATGCTTTGCTTTAGTTCCCAGCCACTGGGATTTAATTGATTCATTACCTTGCATTTCTGGGATTTTCACTGATGTATTGATTATATTTCTTTAGGTGACTCGCCAAGTGGCGAAATGCAAGTGTCCTAAACGGTTCCAAGTGGAGCAAATTGGTGCCAACAAATACCGGGTAAGAAACTGACCACATTACCTTTCAGTGTGAGTGCAAGTCTGATGCTTTTATATGTGAAGATTGATGCGAGATTAAGGCCAAAACAAACATAACGGCCTCTAGCTCGTATTTTGTCAGGTGTTGAAAAGAGCTTTTACAGTTTTTTTAAACTGTAAAGAGCACATATATGTATTACACATTATCACTGTAAATGAAATGTTTTTACCTTAATTCTTTTAACTTCTTCTATGTTAAATGTATATTGAAAAAATCATGAAGAAATTAATCAAATTTATAAAAATTTCCCCTTACCCCAGATCTAGTCACAGTTTGGACTTCAAATATTTTTCATTAATCTTACTAAGTTGACGCAGACAAATTACCAAAACGCACAGTGTATCTTAATGCTCCAAACATTTTTGACAACAGGGGAGTGCTGATCTGGATTGTAGATTTTGTTGCAATGACAAAAAAAAGCGAGAATCTGATCCAAATCTGATCAGTCCTGTTGCTGTCTGAAAAGGCTGCTAGTAGTGGTGGAGTTTACATCAATTTAGTTGCAGTAAGTCTTTGGTCCTAAACCACATTCACAAATCTGTGCTGCCTTCATGAAATCTGAATGTGGATTGAGAGGTTAATGGAGTTTTTGAGGTTTAAGGAGGTAGTGAATTTTGGTGATAGCTATCTAGAATTCTAGACTTCCAAACTGAAAATACAATATTTGGAACCCAAACAGGTCTTGACTTATCTGGGATAAGTGACAATGAGAAATCATTTTTGCTAAGAGATTCCATGACGGCAAACTGTACATACAATGTATTCTAATGTTGTTTTCTAATTTTTTTCCACTGTTCAGTTCTACCTTGGAAATCAGGTATATAAACTGTTTTTTTCTAGTGTTATGCTTATCTTTTTGGGGGGTTTAACTAATCCTTTCAATGTTTCTGCTTCTCCAGAATTTAAGTCAGTCTTGAACTCAGAAGCGGATAAGCATACTTAATCTCAGGAATGCTCTTTTCAGAAAGTGCTTGTTTTTCTGTGATTGTGGCAAAGTCCACAGACTCACATTGATTTCATATCTGGTCCTTTTAGTATGAGAAAGCAAATAATAGTATAAGAGAACAGAGAGAAAAAGAGAAAGTGGGAGTGCCTTCTAAAAACTTCCTCTGGTTCCTACTCAGTATTAATAATGTTCAGATGTTTTAGTGCTGAAGAACAATACCAAAAATGGTGCGGACCACTAGAGGGTAAAAATAAAAAAAGATATCCATCAAGGTTCTGGAATGGAAAGGATCAGTGTACTTTTAGGCTGATTGTAAGTGTCACATTAAGTGCAAGAAAGTGGTAGTTCTCCACCTTAGCTGTGTTCAAATTGTGTGGGAACAATTGGAATATAAGAGACCTTTTTTTGGAAGTATCAGATTTAGATTTTTTATGGTCAAGCCCTGCATATCTGCTTTTGAGTTACAGTGCATTTTTAACCACCTGCATCCCGTCTTTGATGAGTTCTTCTTTTGGGAGCTTTGAAGTATAACACCAAGTGTGTGCTTGCCTTCTGTAGTCTTGGAATGATTTAACTTCCAGCTCAAAAGGACTTTAACCCACGCTGAGGCAATAACTGATGCTTGAAGTTTTTTTCCCTCCTTTTTCTGAATCTCAAACACAAGACTGGGCTACAGATAAACTTGGAAAATTGCTGCCATGGTTTTGTTTGTTTGCTTGTTTGTTTGAAAACAGCATAAATCACATGAAATCATGGGCTACATGCTTTCTCTGGGTCATGTTTTGGGAAGATACCAGATAACTCTTAGCTGGTGGGATTGACTCATGCAAAACTCATTGCTTTCCCTTGCTTGTTGTCCAGCTTTTTTATGTTGTCATGTGCACCAATCTGTTCCGTTTTTTGCTGTTCCACATCAACTGAAACAATTCTTTCGACAGTTTGGTCTCGTTCACTGCTTACATGACCCCTTAATCGCCGATGAGAGTATAACAAACAGGGACAATCAAAATCTAAACCCCCAACTGCACGTTGCTGTTTTGGAAAGCTGTATCCTGGTAAATGGACGTTTTTAAGCCATTTGTTGTGACCTCTTTTTACTATTTTGACCATGCTTCAAAAATCATCCCCCTTCCCTCCTATCACCAAATTCACCAGTGGCATTGAATCATTCTGGTTATCACATAGACAGAGCGGAGGCCAAAGAGAGGCTCAGCCAGAGGGTCATCAGTGTGTTGATCATGTTCAGTGTTAAGAGAGTGGAGTCCAGTCATCTTTCCATACTCTTCCTAATGTGTCATTGGAGTCTAGCCATATTGGTTCTGCATCAGTGTCAACACGCACACATCCTGGTTTTGTAGCTCTAGAGACTGCAACCTTTGTATGTATTGTTGATTTGTGGAAAGATCTGTGTTTGTTTACACATAATTAATTATTTTATTTATTTTAAACAGAAAGCATGAGGCCATAATTTTTGTATGTGTGTTGTGAATTCAGCTGCACCATGGCCACATCCAACTGGCAGACTTCTTTTAGACAGAAAGCCTCTGGTTTGTTGAGCCCCTATTATTGGCATTTGGCTTGGGGATGACTTCCTCTAGACTTCTTCCAATCCGATGCCATAAATAGCTTCCCGCCGTCTTTATTTGCTGTAGTGGTTCCACCAGCATGGGTTGACAACACCACAGCGCACTCTAGTGGTGTCAGCCTAGTGTTAAACCCATCTGGAATACACTGTCCACCAGTTCTACCTTCTGCCTGACCAACACGCCTTGATTCCACACATGCCAGCACACTAAAAATCTGACCGCTTTAAAGCACATCACTTATCTCAAATGAATGATAAATTCACATAAAATAGGGGTAAAACCAGTTGGATTGACCATTCATTTGTATGTTCTCTGGAATGAATCTGATGTTGTCTTGATCAAAAAATTGTCCTTCCTCGCTTCAGCTGGGCAGCAAGCACCAACAGGTTCCTTAGACAGACCTGAATAGAAAAAAATGAAACAAAAGTGACCAAGTGTGGCCACATTAACTGATAAATGTATCACAGACTTATACATAGCACATGAAAAAAACTCTAGACATGCTCACTAAAGGTCTGTGCAAGGTTCGGTTTGCGCTGTTACTCTGCTGTGCGGTTTTCTCATTGTTACTGTGACTTATCATGTCGGTACTGACTTATTGTTCTCTGCCTCTTGCCCAGTTTGGAGACTCCCAGCAGCTTAGGTTGGTGCGGATCTTGCGCAGTACTGTCATGGTGAGAGTGGGAGGAGGCTGGATGGCCCTGGACGAGTTCTTGGTCAAGAATGACCCTTGCAGAGGTAATTATTTTAAACCTTTACATCACACAAAAGGTTGACTGGCAATGTAAGTATAGTAGCCAAACAGGGACATTTTTAGTAGTTTTTTTGGGGATATTTTAAAATATATTTACTGTGTCATTATACACGTATACACTTATTTCTGGCCATTTTACAGTGTTATTAAGAAACTGAATATTAAAAAATAGCATTTATGTTTAAACCAAGTTTTTAAATGTTCCTCTAGCATTATATAATGTCTTTTCTGCCTCTGACTGGCTGTGTATGATGTTCTGAAAGCTTTGCTGCAATGTTCCTACTAAGCTTCTCTTGCTGTATTCTTCTGTCTCTCCTTTTACTGTTCTCCTGCTGAATGTACCTGCTGTTTTCTTCGTGTTATGAACCCGACTATGATTTCTTCTAGTTCATCACCACGGGAGTAAAATGTTACGCTCGGAATCAAACTCGTCAATTACTCAGTCTCCTATAGGTTGGCAACTCTCACACTTTCTCTCCTTGCTCCATCCCAGTGGTATGTGTGCATCCCCGTGTGAGTGAGTCTGTTAGTGTGTGTGTGGGTGTGTGTGTGTGTGTGTGTTCCTGCTGCAGTGATGGTATTCTCATTAACATTAACCTCACACTACTCCCTGAGATTTCTCTTGCATGCAGCTGGTTGTTGCATCGTGTTTCCGGCTGCTTTTCTGTTCAGCCTCTGCCGTGTTTTTGTTTTCAGCTCATTGCCTGTTTGACAATTTCACTTGGTTTAGGTCTTCCAAGTTAAATGCTTGGACGGTTTTGGTTGTCTTAGTATAATGCAGTTGGAACTGTAGGCTTTAACATGTCTTTAGAATGTCAGTTACCAATAGCCTTGTTTCATTACTGTTTAAAAGAATTCTGGAGGAAGAGTAACTGGTCAACTGGTTTGCAGGACACGGTCAATATTCTGTATCATTTTCTCAGAAGATTTTTTGTCATATTTTGCCATTATACCTCAATTGCATGTGGCCTGCTCATGTCATAGAGTCACAATCACAGAATCCACTGCTTCCACTGCCAGTTTCATGTCAACCATTTATAAGATGGGACTCATTATCTCAAATCACTCTCACCGTACAATCAGCACCCTCCCACTCCCACCCCACCATGTACTCCTGATGGCTCTCGACTCATCGTTGTATGTGCTCTCTCCTCAGCTAAAGGTAGGACCAACGTGGAGCTGCGAGAAAAGTTCATCCTTCCAGAGGGCACCACCCAGGTGATGGCCAGCTTTCGCTACCGAGGCCGAAGGTCACGGCCGTCATCGAGGGGCAACTCCCCGAACAGGTCAAACTCAAGCCACAGCTGTCCTGCACAGGCTAACCCAGCTGCAGCATGTGCATCCAAGGTAAGAGCAATTCTTTCATTTCTTAGCTAGTCTATCTAAAAGTAAAAACATTCTAACTAGTTTTGTTGTTTGTATACATAGCCATGCTGTGTCATTGACTAGTCTATTATCTGTAGTTTTCATACCATTGTTTGTTGAGTTTTCCCATTTTGTCCATTTTGTCCTTTCTACAAAAAAGGGGTTCACTACTTTTTTTCAAATTTTTACAGATCAAATTTGATAAGCCTTTATTGGTTTGATCTAATCCCCAGGTAACCCAAGACTGTGTTTTCTTTCTAAGAAGGTTCATTTTGATCTCGTAGGCAAACTGAATTCATCTTTAGAATTCCTTTATCTTTAGTGTTCTCAAAATAGCCAAAAATATTTTGCTACACCCATTTGATTGAGAGCGTGTGGTTTTAATCTGAAGTAATGCTTGCATAAGTCTTGCATGGCTTATGCTGTCTCTGTTAAATTCAGAGAAACTTAGCAGTGGCTGAATGAAAGCTAATGTCTGATGAAAATCCTTTTATCTGTTTATTCAAAGTTTATTTATTTATCATTCATTCGTTTATTTTTTTAACTTTTGTAAAATTTTGATTAAATGGTGAACTCCTTCCATTTGAACCCTTTTTGTGTATTTATGTATTTCACCTACCATTGTTCCTCACAGACTCCCCAGCATTTAACACGCAATTATGATAAACCCTGGCTGACAAACAGCAAATCAGCTACTCCTCTAAAATCATCTGACTCGTTTGAAAGCCAAGGGTCATCCAATGAGGTATAGTGAATTAAGGGGAGTGCCGAAATCCAGCATATCAGCACTGATCTAACCTTGGTCTCGAATTCACTATCAGTTTCTCGCTGTCTATGTTAAGTTAACACTCTGTGGGAAAAGTCCAGTTTCACGCTTGCTGTAATGCATGGTGGTTGTCAGTTGCATAAAAAAAAGCTGTAATTCAGTTTTCTTCTTTCACTTGGGTTGTGCCAACATACTTATTTTAATGGGGACATATTATGCAAAACTCACTTTTTGCAGCCTTTTTTATTTCCATTTGGGTCTCTACTAGGCATGGGCCGGTATAAGATTCTGACGGTATGGTAACTTTGGATGAAAATATCACGGTTTCACGGTATCATGGTATTGTAGTTTTTTCCCCAACTGAACACAGTATATTTTATTTTAGGAAACATATAGAACATTTTGTAACATTGAACATCAGCGAAAATAATTAAAATAAATAATTGAATCTTCTTAATTTAATTAAATTGCAGTCACTTGTGTGAGGCTAAACCTGCAGCTCAACAATAATCAAAATAAAGAAACAAATAAAATTTTCAAAAACAAATCCTTCCTTTGACGACACAAACAATGCACATATCATAGGAACGGTATACATTTTTTTTGCGGTTTTAAAACCTTGACTTTTTAAAACCGCGGTATACCTTGAAACCGGTTATCATCCCATGTCTAGTCTCTACTGCTCCTGTAAGCCCACAGACCTAATATAACTTGTTTTAAAAAAGGTAGAGTATGTCCCCTTTAAACGACTAACAGCAAAAAAAACAATTTCTCTTGTAACTAGACCTGTCTGACTAAATGTTTGTGTTCGTGGTGCTTGCTCCACTAAAATACTAAATGGTTTGTATAAAAAATTGTCCAAATATTACCCTGTATGTTGGAATGACACACTTTAGTACTCAGTATTAATGTGACAGTTTATCAATTGTTTTATAATATTAAATCTCTCTCATTTGAAATACTTCTCCTGAAGTGATCTGAGAATTGGTGCTCTGGCCATGAAATAACTGACCAAATGGTGTCTGCGGGATATATTAACCTTTCAGAATAAGCTCACATCCTCGGCATGAGTCCCTCCTTTGGATAAGATAAAACAATATCCTTGATTAAAGAATTGGGCTGCTGTTTATTTCTGATTGGTTTTTAATTAAGCCTTTGTTCTTGACAGAATACTCCTATCCAAGGCAGCAAGCTCCGTCTGCCTGGCTATTTGTCAGGGAAAGGCTTCCAGTCTGGAGAAGAGGGCACCCTGATCAATGCTGCAGTTCTGAAGGCCAAAGGTCAGGCCATTGGTGAGTTAGAGTTGATTCAGGACTAAAGTGACAGTTTTGCAAAAAGTCTGATTTACACAAACTTCATTTTATCCAAAGTTTTAGTGTCTGTAGCCATTTCTGTATACAATACCAGGGCTAAGTCATTTAAAGTCATTTACTATAAATTAAGCTGTAGCTGTTTTTCCAGCGAGAATTGTCAATTGGACAATGTAAGATAAATAAAATTGGTAACTGATTTCAAAATATAAAGACTAATCAATCAGGCCAAGATAATATTATGTCATCCAATCTCACAAATCTCATTGTGGAGTCTGAGATTACTTTACAGTTTAACGTTATTTAAGGCATATGTGTGTGATCATTTCGATTTGCCCTTGCTAAATAGTGGTTGTTAGATACGGAAGCAAACTTGGGAAGCAAAATGCATTTTGTCTGTTAAACCTTATTAGAAAATGTCAGAAAGAGAATTCCACACATATTTCAAACTGAATTGTTGAGATAAACAAAGTCTTTCATAGTGATCTAATGTGAAATGGTTAATTGTGGAGAAACCTGACACCTTAGATTATTTACAGTAGTGGTGGCAGGAACCGGCGGTCATGAGGAGGACACAAATATAGCCATTGTGTATTCCTTCAAAGAAGGCCAGTGAATCTACACATTACACTCTCTTAAGTTTTCAAATAGTTGTAGATCTGCATACTTGAGTTTTCTGTCTGGAATATTTAATCTTATGAAGTTTCTCATAATAAAGACACTGTACAACGTACTGAAAATGTCCCTCTTTCCAGGTTCCAGTAAAACTCCAAGCAGGCCAGGCAGTAAAGCAGGTAGCCGCGGGAGCAGCCGCAGAGGTAGCGACGCCTCAGATTTCGACATCTCCGACATCCAGTCTGTCTGCTCGGACATGTCAGAGACGGTGACAGACTCAGGGAGGCCTACTCTCCGGTCATCCTCCCGACAACATGGGAGCAAACCCTCCAAAATCCCCACCCCGCAAAGGAGGAGCACACCCACCAGCAAACTGGCCAAGACCACCAAAAGATAGTCAGTAGCTTTTGGTGATTGTGAGGACCAGCGTAGACCTCCACAGCACTGTGCTGGCACACACTGGACAGAGACTGGACACACGTAGACACTAAAGACTGTAAAACACTTATTTAAAACAAAACAAAAAAAAAGTGTAGCAAGATGTAAATTATTCTGTGGCAAAATGTGGAGAACGAAGAGTGTGAGTGGAATGTAATGGTTTTGTGTATTTGTCCTGTATTTGTATTTTTTTTTGTGAATAACGTCACGTCAGATTATTATTTTATTTTATCGCTGCTATACCCAGAGAGGTTAGCACCAGTGGGAAAGCCAGACTGTACATTGTGTTGCAAACTAACAGTTTTCTGCACTGTCTGAGCTGATAGAGAAGCTGAATGTACTGTAACCTCCTCAAGCTGACATGCTTGTGAGCAATGGTATGCCACTGTATTCTGCCAGGGCACCACAACTATTTATTCATCTATTTAAAGTGCAATGATGTGCTGCTGATAATGCATTTTAAAGGGCAATACAATACCTTCAAGTGTAACCATAGCAACTTGCCCGTCTTAAAACACTACAGAGAACCTTGGTCATGGCCTTCCAGCAATCCGTCAAACCCACCTGCTGCATTCGCAAAATAATGTTTTTAAGTTCATCAACTCCTAGCATTGTGTGCCATTTAACCATGACCAGAATTTTCTGGGTTCTGATTAGTAGATACTCATAAGTGCATTCATGTCTTCTGTGTACTGTACTTTCTTTTTGCCTGAGTGACAATGGCTTACTCACAACCTTTTTGTAATAAATCTGCTTGCAAAAAGCTATGACGGTAGATGAAAGGGAAGCCCCCTCATCTGTTTTCATCTGTTCTGCATGTTTATGATGTCTGCACAGCATCCATAACAGAGACGTATTGTGTCGGAAAATATGTTTTAGGCTTATGCTTTAATAAGTCTTCAGCAGTAAATCAGATGATTTTATGAGATGCACAGTACAAAATACAAGGTCAGCATTCTAGTGCTTCTGGTGTGCATTCTGCCAGGTCCCGTAAAGGGAAAAAAGGGGGACTTCCCGACTAAAGCGTGCCAGATGGTCTTTGCTGTGCTCTGGATTAACAGTAGCATGTGAGAGAATGAGCTAAAGCTTAATCATCTGAGATGAAAGCAGGATCAGTACCGGTCTCACACATAAAACCATGCCAAGCTTCAAATGGGTGATTCCAGTTCGAAGAACAACTACAAGGTTTTCAGCTTCAAACAAAGTTAAGACATAGCCTCATTTATAAACCATGACATGCATGAAATGTTTTGACCTGAATCGTACTATTGTTTAGTCTGCAAATGACTGAACAGACTTGCCAGGTCACAAGCATTTGATTTATACACCTTTAAACAGGACCACTTTCTAAAGTACCTTATATTCATAATAAGACACCATGCATATGTATCCAGCAGTTGTGCTCCTTACAGCATTACTGATTGCTCTTTGTTTTTGCTTTGTTTCAAACCATTTACTACTATAGTGAATAATATTATTTTATTACAGTGTCACTTGTCAGTGGGTGGGATGAATTAGGAAGCATGACAGCAGTCAATTCTTTATGTTTCAGAAGCAAGAAAAATGGGTGAACACAAGAATCTGTGTGACTTTGACAAAAGCCAAACTGTAATAGACTACTGGGTCAGAGCCTCTCAGAACAATGACAGGTCCTATGGGGTTTCCCTGTATGCAGTGGTGAATGCTTACCAAGTGGGCAGAGGAGGGACGACTGGTGAAGCCTTCACCCCCCACATGCCTTAATGAGATGTGGGCGGCCTTGTCCCATTCACCAGTCACCATCCGTTCACCGGTGAAACAAATTGCTGAAAAAGTTAATGTAGCCCATTACAGAAAGGTGTATGAACACGTAGTGCACATAGTTCTACAATGGTCAGTTCATCAGAACTGGTCTGATGAATCTTGTACATCAATAGGAGGGCGAGTGTGCATGTGCCACTAACCTTTGGAAGAGATGGCAGCAGACAGAGACCTTGATTTCATGTGGGTATTACTTTGACACACCACCTCCTTAAACATCTGTCAACGGAATAATATACCCTACCTCACTGCAAATGTTTTGAGGAACTGGACAAAGAGCTTAAATTGGCTAACAAATTTGAACATCTGTAGGATTTACTTTATAAACTAGCCCAATCCATTGAGGCACCATCTTGCAACTTAGAGAACTTCAAGGATCTGCTGCTTGGTGCCAGATACCACAGTGCACTTGTCAGAGCTGTTTTGGCAGCAGCTGCATAATATTAGGCAGGTAATATGTTGTTTTCTTTTATTCTATTCAAATATTTCTTCATTAACATTTACTGCTTTTACTTTGCATTGTCTAGTTCTCAGATGATGTCTGTTTACATTAGCCTAGTTTCTGCTCAGCATGTTTGCAGAACTCCAGTAGTGCCTATCCGTGACATTCTGCATCTTTCTATGAATGGCCTCTCTCAGTGGATCCACTGTCCTTAGTAAAGCTTCAGCCTTTCAGCCTTTCAACAGCAGCTTCAATACTTCCAGTGTTAGCTATCCCCACTTTACAGTATTAGTCCAGAGATTGGCCCTCTGATGATTCTGATCAACACAAATGCAATGCTGTACGATCTTCTGGCTGCTCTATAAGGGTCACCTGTCTACAGCTGTGTTCCAGCATCCAGCAAAGGACTTCAACAGAGACTTGAGACACTGAGCAAAGGCTACTTCCAAATAGTTTTATGGCGTAGTGTTTGCTTATGATAATTTGTCCCGATGACCACATACCCCGGGGGTATTGGTTCCTAGGGAGCGGGCAGATCCCTCTGGACCGAAGGTGGAGTGGAGCGCAGGGGTCAGCTTCTCTTCCAGTTCAGGGCCGGCAGTTCAGGCTGCTGTAACGGGGTTTAAGGCTGGACTCAGACAAGCGATGCTGGACATGGAACTTTAAATTGGCTTTAACTTCACCAAAGGAACTCCTGAGGATCTGCCTGCATCCAGCAAACATAAACTGGTCTCTGAAGAATATGTAAGTTAACAGTGTCATGATTTTTATTTCAGTATATGTAAGCCTAACAGTGGCATTAATGAAATGCCTCCACATTAAAGTATAGGAGGTCTGGGGCATTTTGTACAGATTTGACTATGTCCTCTTATATTTTTAAGGAACTGCATGTAGCCTCAGACTTTAGCCTTTATCTGTCTATTAAATACCAGAATTTATCTCCCTCTCTTTATGTGTGTGTATGTGTGTGCTAAACAAATATTTTGTGTGAAAAACCTTAATATGTACAATTTTAAGAGCAAATATTTGGTGTTCTATAAAGACATTTTGCAACAAGATATTTTATCATGTTTATTACTTTCATTTTTAACAAATAAACAATCGATATTTATATTTTTGAAGATTTCAACAGTGCGGTTATGTATGTGCACACTATTTATACAAAAACAATGTGTTGTTTTTTGTGAATATTTTGCTTGTTGTTTTGTGTAGTGTCTATAACAAAAAGAATTATAGGTAAGCTGCAATGTTTGGACTGCTGAGTGAAGTTCTCTGTAGAAAACTAGACCAGCTTACTCGCTAGAAGTTTCAGCTGAATGTGAAACGCAGCGCAAACTCCACAGAGTGGCCTTAAATATCCCTCACCACAGTACAGCTGTTTAATTAACAAGACTGTCCACTTCATGAGCTAATGAACCAATAAGTGCTCTCTCATTTTATTTCTCATTCTCTCTTCTCTCCCTCTTGAACTTTTTTCTCTTTCTCTCTCATTTTCTCTCTCTTTCTCTCTTCTCTCTCGCGCATTGACTTTTTGTCTTTCTCTCTCATTCTTTCTGTTTTCCTTCTCTCTTCTGTTCTCTCTCTTTTCTCTCTTTTTTTTCTCTTCCCATTTTTTCTATTTCTCTCTCTATCTTATTCTCTCTCTCTCATTCTCTTTCTCTTGCTCTCATTCTCTCTTCTTTATATCTCTCTCTCACACACCTTTTTTTCTGCAGGTACTATAAGTAACTGGTAGACAGATATTCTTACAATGCCAGCTGTGAAGAAAATGCTGGCTCTTCATTTTCTGCTGGCTTTCCTGGGCCTCATCAGATGCCAAGAGTTGCCAAGTAAGTGACCAGCTTGACAGCCATCAGATCTAACATTTCTGCAACCAGGTTTGAAGAGATTGTTTCATGAATGAGGCTAAAAGGTGTGTATAAGGCCAAATAAAGGTCATATCTTGTGTTTCTTCATCTTTACCCTTGCCTCACAACACCTGCCCCAGTTCAACACTGCCTTGTCTGGATCCAGGTCTGCTGAGAAACGGGAAGAAATGGAAGTGCTGATATGATCACATTCACATCTTAATGTTCTTTCTGTTATTTGACCAGCAGAGGGCAGTAGAAAGCCACGTTACAGCGTCACGAGCTTCTCTCACATACGACAGAAATGTCTAATTCAACACATCATCTCTAATTTTCAGATCCTAAAATTCACGCTTTCGTCCAAAAACCAAGAGATTAAGCTGCTTTGACCAGAGAGATTACACAGTGTTGGCTGTGAGCAGTTCTGTTTCCGTTTTTCCTGAGTAGCCTACAGATATAGCATGCAGCTCTTGGCTGTCTTTAATGTTTTTTGGCCCTTAAACTGATTGCAATGATCTTGCCAAGACTCTTGTCCAATTGTGCATAAAAATATTTCCATAAACTGAGCACAAACGATTATAGTCTCATTTAGAACAACAGAATAATTGTATTTAAAACAAAGGGAAGCTTGGCTCCTCCAGAAGTCTTCTAAAAACAACAGGCCACACAGTTAAACCTGTTACACATTCTCTATTCAGAGAGGCATACGCCAGTTCACTTGATTTCCATAAGCTCTGTATTGCTACCGCCTAGACTGGCTTGGGGTAGCATGTGTCACTAGTCAGTACAGAAGACTACAATGACTGGGCTCTTAAAATATTGGTACGATCGACTCTGTGTATGTTTATTTTTAGGCTATGACCTGCTTGAAGAGTTCGGCCTGTCTGAGTCCAGAGGAGTGAGGAGGGTGGAGGGGTCGGAACCAGATGCAGTGGCGTACCGCGTTAACCCCTCCCTTCACCTCAGAAAGAGCTTGAGGTACTCTTACGGCAACCGACACATACAGGTTAAAGCGACAGTTTGTATGACATACTCTTACCCATAACAACGGACAAAAACGCAGAATTAGCTTCTAGTGGCTAGTGGCTACTAGTTAAGGAGTAAGAATGATTCAAGATTCAAGGTTATCAGCAGCTGTGTATACAGACATTGTGTGATGAAACTACTTTTGTCCATGGACCATGGTACAACACATAGCACCATTCAACAGAGAGCAGGTTACAACAAAAACAATAGACAACACAATAATGATACAACATATGTAATGGTAGTGCATAAAACAGTAGCGTGTGGATGTAATGTAAACCTTTCACAAGGATTAGTGTGGTAATAACTAAGTATAATTATTGCACAAGCGGCAGTTAGCAGCAGTTAACAAAGTGCAGGGCATGACCGAAACAGAACAATGAACAATATAGTAATGTGAGAGTAGTGTGAATGGGATGTAAAACTAAAACAATGTAGTCGATAGACAGTTTAGCAGGACTAATGCATTAAAAGATGTTGAAATCACAGTGTAGGCAATTGTAAACACGTGACAATGCATAATGGTGAATAAGCATTCTATATGTTATATTTGATGTAACTGCATTGTTTATGGTGCAAATCTACAATCGAGTCCCACAAATTTATATCACCAGGAACTGTGAGCCCCACACTGTGTATCAAACTGAATCATGAGTTGATAATATTGTTATGCCCCAAGCTACAACAGTTTTTATCTATGGAACATTCTATTGTCTATTTTCACAAATAACCTGATGGTTAGGGAATTGCCCCTTTGATCAGGTGGTTTGAATCCCAGGGTTGTCAATGGCACCACTGAGGTACCCTTAAGCAAAATTCCATCACCACACACTTATATCCCCGGGTGTTTCTGGCTGCCCACCGCTTCACTTGGTTAAACATAGAGAAAAATCTCACATTGTTCACATGGGAGCTGTGGTGTGTTCACATGTGACAATACATATATTTAAGCAATTGTAATACAATTTGCACAATGCTAACTAAACAGAGCTTTCTTGTTAACTCCATGAACCTTGAGGTTCTCAAAACTATTGACAGCATTTAGGATATTAGGGCAATTGTGTCATTTTGATTTATTTGTTTTGTTTTAAACATTCTGACTTTACAGGACAATGAAGGTCACTTGACCTAATTTTTGGGATGTATGTTTCCTATAGACTACATTATTTTAATTTTTCTACATTCTTCTTCTTCTTCAATAGACTATGTTATTATTCTCAATTTCATGGTGTTCAGGATGACTTTTGTTTTCAACCAGTGAACTTCCTGCTAGGCTTGCTTTTTGCACTGAATGTGGTAAATCCTTCTATTTCACAATAGCTTTGATTTGCTCCTTCTGAACAAAATTGGGGCTTTATTATAGATTTCAAGGATTCAAACTGTGACTTTATATACAGTACCTGATTGCTTGTAGTGGTGTGGTTGTGGGCTGTCCTGGAATGCCCCCTCAGATTCACAATCCTAAGTACATTTTAATGTGTTGTTGGGGCCACAGCATGTTACAGTGTGATAGTGTCATGCCTCCCAGGCACAGCAGTAGTTTCTCCATGTACTGGGTCTTTCCTTTTTGTGTATGGGCCAACCAAGCTGTCCTCAGTGAACTCCCCCAGCTTGACAACCAAGCTATGTTTACATACGGGGA
>JBBMFX010000141.1:7161003-7174678 GCA_037832545.1 Rhabdalestes septentrionalis
CCCCCCCCCCCCCCCCCCCCCCAAACTAACAGGGCCAATTACACATCTGGCTTCGCTGGTTCAACACTTAAAGCCTTTTTTATCAGTTACATGCCACTGAAACATTCTAATAGATGCTCAGTTTGGATCACGAACACATAAAAAACGATAGGAGCTTTCTACCCACCCAAGCTGAGAGGCTCCAGTTGCTGCTGCGTCGGTATTATAGATTTGACTTCATAATCATTAAACAGGTATAACAGGATGTCAGTGACACATTTATGACTTTTCAGAATTAGGAACACCTTATTCATTGACTAATGTCCACGCTCATAAACATTCAGTACGATCATTCTCAAAACAGCCTGGCAGCTGTGTTCCTTTGTATAAGCTGGGAGACGTCCTTAAGGCAGCTGTAGGCAGCCTTTTATACACAAATTCTTAACTGAGGCATTGCTGTGAGCATAATTGTGCTGTAAATCCGAATTATTTACATTGTTGGTCAACATTATTGGCCAATTAGGACCAACATTTATACCCCCAGCTGTTGTTACTTGTTTGTGTTTATCCTACTCAATGAAGTATTGCAATATGATAGTGCTTTATTTTAGCCTGTGTATTTCTGTGCTTCCTTGCTGTAGGGGTCACGTGGAGAAACGGGAGACTATGGAAACATAGGAGAGCCTGGTCCTAAGGTAAAGTCTCCAGTGCTAATATTCTTTGTTCTGTGGTTTGTTGCACACAGACTTGTGCTTCTGTTTATTATCTTCACTAATTATTATATTTGTATGCATTTTTCCTTTCTGTCATTGGTCTGCATGAGGCTCATCTGTAATAGTACCTAATGCAGATATGTCTATAGAGAGTAAAGTGAACCGGATTACATGTGTCCCTCTAGGGCGGAGCCGGGATCAAAGGAGGGAAAGGAATGAGAGGTCTGCGTGGCCCAGAGGTAAGTGATCATAATCATCGTGGCCTTTGCCATTCTGCTTCTATGGATTAGTGATGACAGTGAGTCTTCATCTTGCAGGGTGACAGGGGATCTAAAGGCCTAAAAGGTTTACCAGGCGCAGCAGGCCATAAGGTAAGAAGCACAGCCCAGAGGTATTCTCAGTTTCCATACAGGTTTGAGAAATGGTCAAAATGTGTAGTGTAGTGGTTTTCATATATTTTACTTTTTCCATCCTTGTATTTAACATTTGATGCATGAAGTTTTAAATGCCACATGTATGTATTGTACCACTCAGTATTCTCTATAGTTCTTACCATACAATGTTCTCTTAACAACTACAGGGAGTTCGAGGGCCTCCTGGAGAGATGGGTGAGACAGGAGTGGCTGGAGAGAAGGTACATTTCACCAAAATTCAAGACATTTTTAACATTTAAAGCAGCTATTTTGCTGTGGATATCCAGTGACTCATTCAGCCGTTGTTATCTCTTTCAGGGTTCATTAGGGGATAGGGGATACAAGGGGATTCTCGGATATGAAGGAGTGAAGGTACATTTGTTGCCTTTGTTTGTTTTTGTCCCAAAAGCAATGTATCTACTCTGTGTGGTCCAAATGTCTCATCGTTCCCATTTATTCCCCTCTAAAGGGAGATCGGGGTTTGTCCGGAGCTGAAGGACCTCCAGGACCACGGGGCCTGCAGGTATACAAACCCCTTCACCTTCTGCACTGGTACTTTCAACAATGATATTTAAGACCCCTGGGCCACTCTTAAAACCAAAACCTGTCACTTCTGAAGTCACCCATGCATGCATCACTAGCCAAATGATTCATTTTAATGTTGTTCAGCACACAGAGGAATGCCCCAAAGCATTTTTGGCTCTGGCTCTCGCAAAACAAATAGCAAACAGCGTCAGAGGTGGGGTTACTGAATATGTTTTATCAAACAAATTACTTCAGCAAAGAGTGCAAACGAAATATATTGGAACACAGTAAGTGCGCACCTCTACAGGCCTCGTGCAATGAGTTGTGCAGTATTGTCAGTACTTCCTAATCTGCGGCATTCTTACATAATGTCAGATCACATTACTGGAAACGTGCTTTAAACTACTATCTAGAGCTGTGTAATTAGACACTATTTATTATTATTTGTTCTCATTCCTAAAACACAGAACAACTGCATGTTTTATTATAAAAAATGCATTCGTCTCTTTAACAGGTTTTAGTGCAGTGTGTGAAATATTCAGTCTTTTTTTTTCCTTCAGATTAGTAACTCATATCTTGTCTCTTACTGATTACCTGATTGTAATGAAAAAATGTCTTGTTGCTTTTGTCATATTCCAGAGAAGTTATAAGCAAAGTTATTTCCAAAACGTACTTTTAGTTTTTCTTTAATGCCTCATGCCAGAGGACTCTGACCCATAGGAGTGTTCTCTGTTTGCTCTGTGATAGGGTATTGTGGGAGATCCTGGGGACAGAGGAAAAGCTGGAGAAAAAGGAAAGCCTGTACATATTCTACCTATTATAATTATTTTATTACTTGGAGTAAATGTAGCACATTTTACAATTTATTACACTGTTTGTGCAGTCCATACTGTTCACTATTATACACTTTTCATAGGGTATTCAAGGTCTAAAAGGAGGTCCTGGAGGCATGGGAGAGAAGGTAGATTTGATTTAGCCTTTTTGCCTAACATCATAATTTACAACTAGATAAATGTGTTCTCATTGCCGTTCATTTCCTAGGGCATCATAGGTGATCCAGGTTTGCCTGGGAGGGACGGAGATGCTGGTATTGAGGTCTGTTCTGTCAACTGACTGAACTGTGCAACATCCTTCTCACTTCTCCACGTCTTTGCTCACATTTTCCGGCTTGCTGGTAATCTCAGACTTGTGTCCTCACAGGCCTATCAAGGACCGCAGGGGCCTGAGGGTAGAAGTGGAAAAGTTGGCGAGAGGGTAACATCAGTCTCTCTCATAAAACTTCTTCCTGACTGAATGTAGTTGTAAATGGCTGTATAATCTTGGCAACTGTATTTCATACAGGGTGAGAAAGGTGCTCAGGGGCCTCCAGGGAACATGGGCCCTCAAGGACGCACTGTAAGTAACTTTCAGAATTCACTGCCACGATCTACTATCAAACATGATATCTTTAAGCATCGGCTGAATGTTTTTGCCACTCCCTTGAGGTTCTGAGGCACAGAGAACCATAAAACTTGCCTTCTGGTAAATTTATAAAATGTTACACTCTTCAGGGCCTGCAAGGTTATAAGGGCTCTGCCGGAAAGCCTGGAAGACCAGGATTTATTGGGCCTCCAGGAAGAATTGTGAGTGTTAAGGAAAGATACTCCAAAGCCATGTGAAATGCAAGTTTGTTTTCTATTAAAAGTGAATCTCATCCTGAAATACGGTATTTTGTCACCAGGGACATGTGGGATTAGCTGGACGACCGGGGCCAAAGGTAATTAACTCTGCTCATTCCACCACTGCACACACATGCTCACATGCTCCAGCATGTATGTCAGTCAGAGGTGTGTTGGAAAGATGTCTAGTTATATCTGCACTAGCGTGTGCAGAAGATGCCCTCGAAATTCACATAGAGGTAGCAACCTCTTAAATTCTGTTACCTTGTGATCTACAGTGTAATCTCATAACAAAGACAATTACAGTGGGACACATGGCAAGCAGAGTTTGTATATCCAGACAGGGTCAGATGAAGAGCTTCAAGTAAATCAACGTCCTGTAAATCTTTAACATCAACTACATTTTTCTGCTGTCATGAGCAGACTCCATGGAGGGTTCACTCGATGTGTTGGGTCATATAAAAGAACACGGTTTCAGTATTCAGACATGCTTAAGTCCTCTTTCCATACAGCCTTGAAAGCCAATCTCTGTGAATCAAATGAAAAAAAAAAACATTCTCCACGTTGCAAACTTCATTCTGTATGACTCACACTTTCAGTCTCAAATGTTTTCAGGTAGAACATACGCATCTCAACACAAAATATTTTAAACACAACACCAACAGGAACATCCTCAAGTCATTTTCTGTGAGAGAACTGCCAAAATACTATCGATTTAGCCGACATTTACGCATGGCAATGACTTCGATTAATCATTGGCACATTATCTATTTCAGTAGTTTTGACAAGCAGGCGCTGAATCCAAGACCACAGAAGTGCAGACACACATGCTGGCAGTCCGCGCATGAACACGCACGTGGTCATCTGACAGTTCGGAACCCCCGAGTTTTTTAACGGTGGTGTCATGTCTGTCCGTCTCTGCACTCCACCGCTTAGCACTCCAGCATTTGGCTGCACGCAGCCAGCTGGCTCGGAGAGCAGTCGCACTACAAAGTAGCTGTGACTGAAACCATTGCCTCCTGTGTTCTCATTCCAATGTCAGCTCTCTACTTTAGTCTAACCTTTTGTTATTTTCCACACTATGAATTCAGTCATTTTTCCACAGTTTGTGCATCTTGTCATGTGTTATCATATGGCATATACCGTGTGCTCTCTTTTCAAGATATTACAGAATAAGCCAGATTGTTCCAATTTATGTACATTGCAGTCAGAGTCAGCATATTAATACAAACCAACCTGATACCAACCTGAACCAACCCTGACCAAAAAACTCAAAAAAGACCACAATAATTCTACAAAATATTTATTGTAGATCCCTTATATAAAAGAATTTGGCAGCCCCATACTGATTTCATGTCAGTGACCATTATAAGAGCACTTAATTTGTTCCACTTATTATAGACAAAAGTCTTCTGGTTTAAAGTTGTATGATAACATGACATGGCCTTTCTGTCTTACAGGGAGCTACTGGTATTCTAGGAATTCAAGGCGTAAAAGGACAGAAGGTAGTAAAGCACAAATTTATTACATTTTCTGTGCACATTTTCTGTCTTTCGTGTTGCTCACTTTTAATTTTGTGTTTTTATACAGGGAGAGAATGGACGAAAGGGGCCGAAAGGCAGGGTAAGGTTCTCTCTACATATTGCCATGATTGGTGAGCAGTCTACTGATATATATCATTTATACTCTTTAATAAGATATCACTGTGACTACAGAGTACACAATCAAGAATCTATCCCAATCTAAGTAAGTGGGGTGACAAATGCAGAATTGCAGTTAGACTATTCTGAGAAATGTGTATGTGCACAGATGTAACAAATGGCAGCAACTTTGCTTAAACATCTGTGTATGTCTCTGGAGTTCCAATGCTGCCATTTGTTGCCAGGATGAATGTGACTTTCAGAGCTGACTTAATATTGTGTATACTGTATAATATTGATGTTTGTGTGTGTTGAAGCCTGGGGATAGGGGTGTGCCAGGACCAAAGGGAAGCCAGGGGAAGCGAGGACCAGCTGGAGAGTCTGGTCGTAAAGGCCGTGTGGGGACCAAGGGGGTCAGAGGAGATGGAGGACCAGTGGGCTTTCAGGGACCTACAGGACCACCAGTGAGTTAATTTATTCCATAATAGTTCTGCTTTTCTAAATTTCTTACTCTGAAATTACACAAGGGGGTTGAGACTTACTCTCACTCACAATTAAAAGAAAAAATTGAGTAAGACAAAGACATCTGTTGTGTGGCTTAATGAGCTCCAGAGGGAATGAAGGGTTCCGAGTATAACGCTTCACTCAAGACAGTGGGCTGTCTGACTGAAGGCCCTATTAGCAAAAAAGCCTCTATAGCACCCTTTAACCAAGTCAAGGTTCTATTGATGGTTTCATAGTCTGTTCCTTTACATTCTCACAAATCAGTTACCAGTTGCAGCACAGACAACTTCAAAGATTGAGTCACTGTGCCACTTGGCGTCACACGCATAAAATGTGTGGTAATCGTTTTGTGTCGAGAGCGCTAGTAAACGCTTTCTCGTTAGTGTGGCTCAGCAGCCCAGGGCGAGGGTTGTAAATCTATAATGAGCCCGGCAAAATATTTTTGGCCGTGTTTGTTTCTCCTTTCTTACACAGCTACCCATTTCCTCTCTAAGCCTCTAAGCCTACTACAGGGCAGAGCATCCTAAAGCTGGTTGTTTTGTTTCAACTCTGGGTTTGAGCTAGTTATGAATGTGGTATTGATATTTTTCTCTCTCTCTCTCTCTTTCTCTCTCAGGGTCCAACACTCCCTGCCCAACATGTTATCGAGGTTTGCAAAAAGGTGGTCCTGGAGCAAATGTCCACCTTCGCCAACTCAGTGAAGCGAACGTGTGCGGCTGTTTGCCCGCTCTATGGGGAAGTGCCAATGGGTGCCCCGGGACCTCCAGGACTAAAAGGACCACCTGGACCTCCTGTGAGTCACTCCTCTCTGACTGGGACAACACCAAAAGCAGTATTTAAAAAATGGAATGATCTTCAGCTAGTGTCTGGAAACCTCAACCTTCAGATGGCTCAGATATAACTAACAAGTAATTTATGCTTTTCGGCTTCACTGGATTTCAAGATACATTTTTGTTTTGCAAATAGCCCACAAAGGAAGAACATGCTCCATACATCAAATGTCTCAGCATCCCCTGAGCCAACTTTAATATGAACATAGTGTGTAGGCCTCTGGAGAGCATGCAGCAGTGCTTGGCACTATTGATTGGAATTACAGCATTCAGAATTTCCAAGTCTCTGTGAAGACAAATAGGAAGTTAGAGACGAGGCACTTGCTCTGTGTTGAATAGTTCTTGGAGTGAATCCCTTCTGTACACTGGAGTGCAAAAACATTTCCATATTCCTCCAGCAGACCTTTTTCAAGCACCTCAAACATTTTGACTTGGGAGGCCGAAAGGCCGATAAAAGTTCACTACCTCAAATGCAGACATGTTATAAGTAGAGAGTTGTAAAAATGACTGTGTCGGTGTTGTGGAAAGCCCTCAGCAGGACAGTTACAGTGCTTTTCAAGCCATCCATTTCATAATCTGGGACTGGTAAAATGAAAGACCTGAGAACTTGAGGCTCTGCATTTACCAGGCAGTGCACAAGGCATCTAAGAAAATGATAATGTTAGGACTAACATCAAAATAAATACAAACAACACACTGTGATTGTGGCAGTTTGTGGGTTAGCTGAACCATTTACAAAAGTCCCCTGAAGAAAGCGCCATATTTGATCCAGATCTAGTGTGCTGAAGATGGAACTTTTCTTGATTGGACAGTGTGTGAGAGTGAGAGTGAGAGTGAAACTACATGCTTTAAGACATCACTGTTCAGTGGTTAATGTTGATGTACTATTGATAACTGAACTCACATAAACATATGTATGATGTGCTTTTTGATGCTTTGACTTTAGGGTGACCCTGGTATTGATGGTGCTGATGGAGAAGTGGGACAGCAAGGGTTCTACGGAGAGGCCGGTGATCCAGGACGACTAGGGGAGCGAGGTAATACATAACTATCAAATGGTTATCAGTGCGGTTATCAGATAGTAATGAAAAGCCTTTAAAATGAATGTGAATTATAAAACAGTTTCTCTCTGTACTATGATTTTTTTTCTGAGCAACTCACTGTATGAGGGAGAGAGGAGCTATCTGAGTGTTTTGCTCGATGATAGGTGGGACACAATTATTAATGATGGTGGGACATTATTATTGGTCAGGATTTTTCTCACTGGGACACACTATCAAATAAAGGAAGATTTGTGGGCAAAGGCCATTTTGATGGAAACTAAGGGAGAAGCAGAATTGTATCTTTTAATTGACACATTATTGTGCATAATCAGTCAAGGTAATAAGTCTATTGATTTTGGCTTAACTTTAATGGGGTAATCAGCATTAGCAATGGTCTCATACACAGCCCTTCTTAGTTAGGTAGCATGGTTTGTTCCTTGTAATGAGAAGTTGAGAGACCGGAAACTACGATATTTTGGGATTCCTCTTTCAGTAGTTGTCTCTATTACTTCATTTTCAGGTATAATGTGATAAAACATCTTCTTGGCTGGTTCAAAATGCTGATTCAGTCAGCCACATAAATGAATAATTCACTCAGACTCGGAGAGCCTGTCTCTCATAAGGGTGCATCTATCAGGTATAGAAGCCATACTAGTGAGATTCACAACTGGATCCGTTTCCTTCAGTAAAGATTGCCAACATCTGTCAGCAGAGTAAGAGTAATAAGATTATTAAGCATAACCAGCTGTGTGGCTTGCATGCCAAAGAACATTAACATGACTGATGAGAGCACAGATGCAGTCAAAGGATGTTCAAAAGTGGAGTGTCTGAAGAAGAATTACCCCCAATATTACCTTGGTTTGTTTTCACACAGCATGAGATATGCAAGTTGAAAAATGAAAGGAGTGCATGCAGCTGGTTAGGTTTAAATGTTTACTGTAATCATGCTAAGAACCTGAATGTTGATGTCTATAGCATGAGATACTGGATACACCTGTAGAACTGAGACAGGTCAGCATTAGAGAAGTTTTGACAAGTTAACTTGGAATTGCTGCAAAATATGACAGTAATGGGGCTGTTTCTCCAACTCCTCTTCACCACCCTGCAAACATACTGTCTCTTGCAAGACCTAACAGAGTGCGGAGAGTGGATTTTATCCAGTTCTACATATTAATGTATAATACATTTCAGTGCTGATGAAATGGTAATGGGCCATGTTGTATTCATACTTCATCATAGTGATTAAAGGTATTTTTCACATACTGTCTTGTGTCCAATCTATGGTACAGTCCCCAGCCAAGCTAATGAAACTGAAGAGTATTTACAAGAAGTTTTATAAACTTATTCCACAATTACCTCAGCATTACACATGGTCATTAATAAGTATGAACAGCATGTTCTCGTATGGTTGCTCTTACACCCAGATTATGGTTTGGTTTAATACGTTTTTGTTGCTCTTTTTTTTTCTCCCAGGTGATACAGGAGAGAGAGGAGACAGGGGTCCTAAGGGCTATGGCTTACCTGGTCACATTGGAGACCAGGGACAAAAAGGTAATTTATACCGACATCAGCATATCAATTGATCTAAGAATTCTATTTGTTTAGACCTGGATCCCTCCCCCGTACAGGTAGGCTACAGGAAGTGAGTGCTTAAATTTGTCATTGTCATTACCGTGATGAGTAATAAGAATGATAAGATGAAATATAACATACTTCCAGGTCAGCGTGGACGGCCTGGCAGAGCATTTGATGGACGTCCTGGTAAAATGGGTGAAAGAGGCCATGTCGGGCGGCCAGGACTGAGAGGTCATCTCGGACTACGTGGAGTTCCTGGAGTTTGCCTGACCTCAGGCTGTGCTTTGCTCAATGCCACTGCCAAAGGAGCATCCCAGCAGGTTCCCCAGTGGGAACCAGAGTGGGCATACAAAGGTTCTTCTCAGCGCACACCTCAGCGGGCCCCACAAAGATCCTCCCAGAGGTCCTCCCAGAGGTCCCCACAGCGCTCATCCCAGTGGACATCCCAGAGACAGAGGACACGCCAGTGAATGCAGCCGTATGCAAACACACACTGTCTGTATGCTGAGATACAAAAAAATTGGTTAATTGTAATTGTGTGGTGAGACAATAATTTATACAAACACACACACACACACACACACACACACACATACATGCAAGTAAGACTGTAAGATACCAGATATTTAGTAAATGACTGTAAAAAGTTTTACTGTATTGTTTTGAAATTAAATAAAAAATCATAAAATAAATTGCAAGCATTTTGATGAAAAATGTGTGAAAGGTTACCTTTTTACAGACCTTTTATCATCGATCATTTGTTTTCAATCAATGTTGTTTCTAATAAAACTGAGAAAATTATACATTCTTTATCGCAAGTAAATGTTACTATTTCCACTGTTTTGCGATGATCATTTTTTTGTTTGTTTGTTTTGTTTTATTTGAATGAAATCAGTTCTCTGGCCATAACTTGTCTCTTCAAACATCTAGACTGTAAGCAGTTTGTGTGAGGAGCTTCACTGATTTGTACAATATTACATACGTAAAGTTTTGTTATGTGAAGCATTTTTGTTAATCTGAACTCGAGGAACTTTATCATTTGATGGAAAACAGAAGCACACCCAGAAATGTACAATGTAAACCAACAACATTGATGTGTTTATTATGCTCAAAAGGTGTAAATTCAAAGTAAAGATTGGCATAGCATGCAAAACATGAAATAATGATGTTGGAATACAATAAATGAAAGCTGAACCTATAGCACCTGGAAGACGAGGTATATTGTAAACTGGCTGTAGCCTGCTAGTTCTGCATGATATGGACAACATATTAGTTCTGTGATTATCCAGCATCATACTGCCATTTCTATAAGTTTATAATATAATATATAAAATGGCCCTGTACCTTCACTTTTGCAAACTTGAGAGGGATTGAAGTATATTTGTAATCATTGTTTTCTAAATGTACATTTACTCGACCCATCTATACAGTTTATATATCTTTACAGCACAGTGACAAAAACAGTGAAGATCTTGATTAATCAGAACACCCAGTAACTCAACAACTGTGATTGGTCACCCTTTCAGAAACACTGATTGGATAGACACTAAATGGCCAAAGCGCATGCATGTTCTGAAATAGGCATCATAAATATGAGACATGGAATAGGTACCTAGTCCAGAAGCAGTGAAATGAAATACAAAGATTGTATTATTCTTACAAATTTGCGTGAAATATGTGTAATGATTATTGCCTTATAATGGCATTTTTATGGGTTTGCCATACGGTAACAGAATGTAACACCAGATCTGTAATCTATATGCACACAACCATAGAGAACCATTTCACTGGTATCAGACACAATATTCACCATCCAGTTATTTAAAAGCAAAAAAATTAATATGAAGAAATGAATATGAAGAAATGAATATGACCATCGTAAAAATTGATGAATGGACATAGCCGTGTATCTTGTGTCAAGTGGAAGTGTATTAATTTACTCTCATTGTGTGCATTGCTGTTTCAAATTCCATAGTCACATGCTGTTCCCATGGGAACTAATACTTCATAAATAAAAGCTGTACTGGGTTGTTTATGAAAGTGAGATTATAACGTCTCACAGACTAGAATTTTTTAGAATGTTGTGTATAAATTCCTAATTTTGTGCACATTTTATGGGCAATTATATGCACAGTGCAACAGGAAGGCATACATCATGTAAAAGTAAACCATTTTACTCAGAAAGCTTTCAGTTTCCCAAAGGAGACGGAAAAAACCTTTTATATTGTTGTTATAAAGCCAGAATAAGTCATTGTTGCCATATGGCAATGCCCTGCGGTAAGGGTTAAATTTCTTTCATATGTTCCACAATTACCTGTTCCTGGGTACCCATTTGATCAACCTTACATAACGGTCACATAAGAGCTCAAAGGAAGTTCAAAAAGTGGGATATCAAGCAGTCAAGACTGTCATTATTGATAGAAAGGAGTCTGGAATCACTGTTGAAGGAAATTATCTGAAATTCCCCTGAACTGTGGAGGAGCCCACCATTAAGTGTAGCCTTGTCATTAATAGAAGGGGATTAAGGCAGTATCTGAGCTATTAAAAAACACTTTCCTAGCTGTCTTGTGTGTCCGCAGTGGACCCCTCTGTCCCAGACAGAGTCAGGAAGCAGAGTGGCGTTTCCCCTTAATGCTGAACCTATTCCTTCCATGGAAACTCTTATGATTTCTCTCCATCTCTCCTTCTCATTTTCTCCCTGTCAGTCCAATCACTTGTTTGAGCCGCACATCACACTAATCTCCCAAGCTCACCGCAGGAGTGATCATGTAATTACTATTTAAATGTGTGGAATTGTAAAACCTTACAACGTAGGCAAAGGGATCTGCCAAATGAAGAAGAAGTATTTATGTGCCTGACATCTCAAGATGGGTGTAAAAAAAGAAAGCAAGGAAAACCATGCAACATGGCAATCCACATTCAGTGCTATTGTGGCACAGCACAAATACTTCACACATCCTTCTCTTGCTGCTATCTTTACAAATGTTTACTCTCTTTAAAAGTGAAAAGCATCTCTCAACAGAAAATTCAGATTTTAAACAGGCAAATTCAGACTTTCTCAAGCATTCCGCAAATATTCCGCTCAATAACAGCAGACCGAAGTCCAATTTACACACATACATAATTCATTATTTTCACTGATGGACCCCACTGTTATTTTTTCCTCATTCTGGAAACAAGCATGGCCTTTACCTTGCAGGCCTGACTTACCAATCAAATTTACGTGGAACATGCAGCTAGCTTGCGAAGCCAGCTGTACCTTTCGATTTACCAGGAATCTGGTGAGAGGGCTCCCCGGAACACGCAGAGAGGAATCTCCAGTTTTCCAGACGTTCCCTTTTAAGTTCATCAATCTCTACTCCCAAATCCTCTTATTAAACATTTGCCAAGGGGGCAGCTGCACCCGCCAGGGTCAGCAGGTGGGCTTGTGCAGAGGGGAGTCTAAGGATGCAACTTCAGAACGTTTGTGACAGGATTTGGGATTAAGATCGCCAGATTAAATGAAGTTCCATCACTACAGCAACTGAATGGCTGGGTCTAGGAGTAAATATCCATGCTTAATTTGCTTCCTGTCAGGCCTCAGTAAGCCTTCACGGAACTGAAGCCTAGAGGAGCGGAGGATGAGCCCCAGAGGACTGGAGTGATGATTCTGTAGAATTTGAGAAGATGGAGGCACTGAGACTGTGGGTGGAGAGGAGAACAGAGCTTTTGCTCTCTGGCATGTTCATCATTCCCACATGTCTGTTCAATCAAGCAGTGACCAACAGGCACACACTGTGCACAGGATTCATTAAATAATGGGCTCTCAATAAACCTGTTTCAGCACACATCCATGTTAACTTCAGGTCATGTTACAAATTTTAGCCTCATAGACTAGGCGAATTCCAAGACATATTCAAGATGAATATGCAAGGACATATATTGTGCTGTTGTCTTACGTCTCTACTTGTCTGAGGAAATGTGCGTGATCCAGATAACTATAAAACACATTTTACCTTGGAAATGTATGTCATTTGGCTCTATATTTGATTAAATATGAGGTTCTGTTATCCATGATTTACAGATTCTCATTAAATGGAGTACTTCTTCCGGTTTGCCAAGAATTTTTTGCCCCATGAGACTTTCCAGAACATCTCAATTCCCTGCTCAAGTTCACTGCTCATGACAGTACTAAGAGGTCCAAAATCCCACCACAAACAAGTGAGTTTGTCTTGCATACATATTTCACCAATTTTGGCTAAATATTGGAACGTTTGGAGCCTAACCTCAAGACCTCACGAAGATATCATTCATAATTTGCAAAATGATTAGACAGTTGTCTACTTCCGCTCCTTTTATATGGAAAAGTTATTCAGAGGAAGAGAGAAAGGGCCGAATCTACATGGGCTTAAACTGGACGAGATATCTGAAAGCATGCCCCTTATCTAATGTTGTGTATGATTCCAGAAACCCTCACACACTGTTCTCTGCAGGCATAACTAATCCAAATCCCTACAGCTTAGATGCACATTGCCAGTGTTACTAATATTTTCCTTTCCCTATTTCAAAATGTGGTTGGATTCTCTTTTGCTATTTTTTATGGAGCTTTCCTTATCTGCATGTGTTTCCACCCCTTGGTAATTGAAAGTGGCTGCCTGCCAGAGAGAGAGAGAGAGAAAGAGAGACAGAGAGAGAGAGAAAGAGAGACAGAGAGAGAGAGACAGAGAGAGAGAGAGAGAGAGAGAGAGAGAAAGAGAGAAAAAGAGAGAGAGAGAGAAAGAGAGAGAGAGAGAGAGGGAGAGAGAGAGAGAAAGAG
>JBBMFX010000141.1:7174778-7196571 GCA_037832545.1 Rhabdalestes septentrionalis
GAGAGAGAGAGAGAGAGAGAGAGAGAGAGAGAGAGAGAGAGAGGGTGAGACAGAGTGTGGGGGGGACAAAGAGTTGGAAAGTAGATGGAGAGGGCAGGCCCATTCACTGGAGGAACATCTGTGACTCTGCAGCCTCCCCTAACCCACCTCCTCCAGTCTAGTGCTTTGCTAAATCCTGGCCATGGAACACCTATGAGGGCGTAAGGGAGGACTTCATTCAGCAGGAGTTCAGCTCCACACACTCTTAGTTCTGGTAAACCCTTCCCTTTTCTCTCTTAAAGTTTTGTAATGCAATGATTTATAAGTGCATGTTCTTTTTTTTTCATTTGGCGTTGGTATTTTTTTGCATTTTTTGTGTGTGTACCACTCTGGCTGCATCTGAGAAAATCAGCATGATTGAGATACGGTTTCATGTTTCATTCTGTAGCTGCTATCACTGATGAACTATAATGGTTTGCTTGTTCAAAAAAGTCATGTGGAATGTCTTGAGCAATTTGGAATTGTTTTTATTGGACAAGTCGTGCGTGCAGCATTTTACAGAGCGTTCCATCTTTGCTGAGATTTGGTACCTTTTGAGAACATTGCATACAAAACCACAATGAACGAAACTGAAGCATGTGCTGTAGCAGAACCTTATGCTTTCTGCATTTTGGTTTCATGTCTTCACAAATCATTGAGCATGTAGGCTTCCACAGGCTGACAGGCTCACCAGAGGCAGTATACTGAAGACATTAGGAAAAGTTATCAGTCCCTTGTTTGTGCCACTGTCACAAGTAATGAATTAAATGATTAAATGTTGTTTACCAAAGAGAAGATCTCTATATTACTCCAATGAGATTTGTTCTGGGGTCCTTCTGAGTGGCTGCTTTAAAAGGCAGGGAAAGGGGTGGAGGAAGCCTTGTAATCAAAAAAGGGGGATCCCCGACATGGACACAATGTTACTCTCTATGGTTACGCATGATGTGAGGGGTAGAGGAAACCCCCTGGATAGTTATAATGGTTCAGTCCTGTTAAAATTCTGGGTTACGTTTTTGATTATTTGAAATCAATTCAGTGGGCTCTCTGATATAATGCTTTGGCTCTTCCTTGGTGCCTGAGGAACTTGGCTGTTCATTAATTTTCCCCTCATTTTGGAAAACTAAGTGAAAATGTTAAACAGCAGTTGAAACTGGAATTATCTTTGCATTGCAAACAAGCTTTTCTAAATGGGTAAAAGATGCCTCTAGGTACAAAAAATTCCCTATAAAAAAGAATTCCATTACAGAATTCAATAAGGCCAAACATACACATACTCTACATGGAACAGAAAGTTTAATCTGTCTGCAGATTCAAGTTTAATATACAGAGAAAAAAAAACACATTATCAACTTTTACAAAGGCCACAGTTAATGAATTCCCCCCTATTTGTTCAATTCAGAAATTATGCTGTAAATGTTTCACTCAATCTGTTAAATTCAGCAAATAAACAGCAATATAAAAACCTAATAAGTATAAGCTTAAAGTAACTGCACTGTGCTACAGGAAAGGTGCTGCGAAATTAACACTCAGTATGAGCAACACCTCATCTGGAGAACAGGGAGGAATCAGCTGTTCAACAAGGGTTTCCCATCTCCCACATCTATTTGGACGAAACTCCCTCGGCTGAAATAAATCTTAAACAAGTATCCCTGCAAACAGGCAAATTACTCACCACCAAATTCCACAGAGATTTCCATGTCATGTTTTGGATGATACACGCTGAGGATGCGTTGTGTGGATTTCAGGGTCTAATTCTGCAATGTCGCATAAGAAATTTAAACATGTCGCATTCCATCTACATTACTGTTCTCTATACGTCATGCTGACCCGGGGAAGGAACCGTAAAGTGTCTGGAGAGCCCCAATAACTTCAGAGGTCAATGAAAGGGTTATGGAGCAGAAAAATGCCATATGGCAAGAGGCACTGGCCAGCAGACACATATGTACAACTAGTTTTAGCAGAGTTTAGCTCAACGTTTACGCTAGCAGCAGAAGCCTTTAGTTTCAGAAAAGACTTAGGTTGCATAACGGCAACGCCAAATCAAACGCACTCTACTTTGGTTGGACCGAAGTTGCCTTCACATTGTCATGACTACATGTGTTTGGTCACTGTCCAGAACTGGAATTTCACTGTCTGACACTGTAAATGGATTCCATGTGTGATTGGCAGAGAAGTCGAAATATCCAGTTCTGAGAAAAAGCAAGTAGGAGGGTGTATGGCGACTGGGTCGTGCAAATACTGGTGAGTTCCAGATGACTTCCCCCCACGCTGGGATTTGGGAAAGCACTGGAGTGAGAGGCCAGCTCTGTCATGGCAGGGGAATTCTATGTGGATTCATGCTTCAATTTTCACCTCCAACAGATAAGACAATGCATAGCCCAAATGAGTGAATGGTGTTCTTGTGTGACCTCTGGTATAGTTAATCTTATCTTTCAGTTGGCACAGCTGGTCAATATCTTTAATAGCAGCTCATCTTTGTTTGACCACAGACACAGTGGTCTTCAGGCCAAAAAGGCGAAAACCCCGCTCTTTCTGAAATATCTGGTACTCATTTATTACTGTTTTTGTAATGTCTGCAGTTCTGTCTCTTTCTGGAAACTGCAATAAAATACATGGTTTTGCAAAGAAGCCAGAGTTCCTTTGAAAATGCAATTCTGCTTGCATGTATAGTTGAGCCAAACCATGTTCACTTTTGTATCCAATATGTTTGATTAATGAGGTTGTAAACATTCTACCATTCACTTAAGCATAAACTGCTTAGCTGGCTTTGATCAGCCTTCCTTTACTTCTATTCCTTGTATGCCGTAGACATGTTTGATCCTTCATGTTCATGTTTGCTGGCATGGACTCCATTAACCTTGCTGCATCCCGTGCACCCAAAATGGAATGAAAGATCTTGTTGTAAAACACAACAGCATGCTGTTCATGTAACAAGCCATCAAAACACTGCTTTAACATCCACAAGATGTCATTTGTGTGAGGTCATCTAAGAAATGCATGTCTTGTCTTCATTTCTCTTTAGGTGCAAAAACTGGAGCTTGGCACTTCAGGAACATGGGTTGTAAAACAAGATCCATGCATTTTGTGTTTTGGTGTCTATACTCCATGCTCCTCCCCTTATTTTGCACAGCACAAGATGAGGACATGAGACTGAGTAAGATGCTTCTCTCATCCCCATTACCACTGCATGTAGATTTCTGTCTCAGATAACATCACCTAATTAATCATGTTAAATTAATCAAGCGATTAATGAATTCTGGATCGACTTTGCTTTAAAAAAAAAAGAAAGTCTCATTTATGCAAACGTCCGCTGGTGTGGTTGATCAGCAAAGGTGTTTCTATGTGTCTTACTACAATGCTTGCAAACTAACACTAGAAGTCAAAAGTCATCAAAATTGTCTATGTAAATTTATCTACAACACTGTCTGTCAACAGACTCAAAACCCATCCAGCTCTTCAGGATGTTGCGGATTTTGTGACAGCCATTGTCATAGAACAGATCAGACCCAAGATCAGTCTTCTCCAGACCTGTCCTACAAAGGTCCTACAAGAGCAGTGACGTTTTGCTAATTCAAAATAAGTCATGTATCCTAAACCAAGTCTGCCCCACCTTAACAAAGAGCTGGATGTGATTTTAGTGAATTGAGAGAAGTTTGGGGATGAAAATATTTGGGTAACAATTTACCTCTAGTATTTGTTTGTCTTGTAACTAAACCTCCTGTTTGGTCAACCAAACAATGTCTTGGCTGATTGATCACATAAGTGGACAACTGTGCACATTTGAAATCATTTCTTTCTTAAATTCAGTGTTAACAGCCTGTTCAGAACACATTGGGTAAAGATATCATGTGCTTGCTTCTTTGCTTTTCCAGGTTGTAGAACAGCCCCCAGTGATTTAGTATTCATACTTGACGGCTCATGGAGTGTGGATGACACAAATTTTGAGATAGTTAAACGATGGCTGGTAAACATCACAACGAGCTTCAATATTGGTCAGAAATTCACCCAGATTGGTGTGGTCCAGTACAGTGATGACCCTGTGTTGCATATTCCACTGGGAAAACATCTGTCAACCAGAGACCTCATCAGAGGTATGGAGTCCATAGAATATATGGGGGGCAACACAAACACAGGAAAAGCCATAAAGTTTGCAAACGACAAGCTGTTTGCCCTATCTGAGCGTGGTCCGAATGGGATTGCAAAAATTGCTGTGGTTCTAACGGATGGGAAGTCACAAGATGTAGTGCTGGAAGCTGCAGAGGCCGCAAGGAAAAAAGGGATAATCCTGTTTGCAATTGGCGTTGGCGCTGAGACAGAGGACACGGAGCTGAGGGCAATTGCCAACAAGCCATCCTCAACCTATGTCTTCTATGTTGAAGACTATAAAGCCATCTCCAAGATCCGTGAGGTTATTCGACAGAAGCTTTGTGAAGGTAAGCGTTCTCCTGATGGCCACATTTCTGATGCAAATATTCTGATGGAATATTATGAATATTATGATGTGCAATTTACGTTGGTGCATTAATACTGTTTCTGCTGCATTTTTGTCAATGAAAATATATATCCACAATGTTCTTACATACATTTATATATCCACTCTGTACATCTGCTCAGTGTGCACATACATACATATACTTGAGTTTACATAAGCATGCTGTATATACAAATATGCTTTTCATTACGTGTCCATATATATATTTTTAGATTATTTGCTTAGTGCACTATTTATACTGTACTGCGTGGTATAGTTGTTTTAACCTAATCTATTGTTTTGCTGTTCTTACCTGTGTCCAGTCCACTTTCTGCTGTGGCAAAGCACATTTCCAAATTGTCGGACTAATAAAGGTTTACATTAAGTTAATCTTATCTTATGTAAAATGTCTCGATTTTGTTATGTGCTTGAACTGGCACAGCCTGTGCAGTGTGTTCTGCATGCCTTGTAAATTTGTACATTTGTACATGTACAGTTGTACATTTTTGGGGGGGCTGAGCCTTCATAGAAGGAGAATATGTTAACAGTCTACCTGTAGAGATAGATTCACCTCCCAGCATGAGCTGCATGCTTAAGTTGGCCCATTTTGCAGCATAGATCAGCAGCTGATTTACACTCCAGACGGTTCAGGTGTAAACCTGGATAGTAGTAAAGGCAAAGTGTGAAATGAGGACTATGTTTCACACAATTTTTGCATCAACTTCCTGGAAAAGGTTGAGAAAATAATTCTTTAACCCCAGTCTGAGATTGCTTTCGGTTCCTCTACACTGACAGGCCATGTATGACTCTGGCAAACAGGAATGAATTCCTTCTGCCCAAAAGTTTCTCTTCAGCCTAAGCCTTGCATTTCAGCAGCAACACATTAGATGAAGTAACACTTTTTAGACTTTTTAGCTGTTCATGAACAAACAAGCAAACCAACCCACGAAACTCCACATAAAACTGCACTGAATATATGAAACACATTAAAGTGACTGTCTCAGCAATTTGTTGTCTCAGCAAATTTGTTAGAGGGGAAGAAAAACAAGTTGCACTGTGATGTATGGAAGAGTCTATGATGTCTCATAGAAAAAAGGAAGCGGTCAAAGCTGATGTTTTCCATTTATTGAAAATCAGATGGGTGAACCCATTCATGAGGGGAATTTTCTGCTCTAACAATAACTTGTTAACGGAAGAGAAAAAATATGTAGAGAAATATAGCTATTATGTTGGAAAACCTGACATCTATAAAAAATAGGGCTCGTTTTAAGATTAGATTATGTAGTTTTTCTAGATATTGTCATAGTTAATGGTTAAGATATGTTTTGCTTTGGAAGTAATGGTCATTTCTTTCTCCATTTTTTTCTCTCTGTGAAATGGCCGGGATGTTCTTTAGACAGCCTGCATAGTTGCAAAATGTCCAGGGTTCCGTGCCAGGGCCTTTTACTACAGATTCTTTACTTCTGTCCAAGGCCAAATGAAATAAAGCCCAGCATTCTTTGAATGTTTAACGTTTCCCAACCATTCTTCCTGGCAGTACAGGAAATATCATTTTGATATCAATGAGAAATCGGCCAGCTATGACTATACAAATGAACAAAAACTGAAGTAGATTTGGATGAGGATAAAGTGTTCAAATCTGGTGTCATATATGTATAATATAGATATATATTCTTTCTCTCTAATGTACCACAGAGACTGTATGTCCAACAAAGATTCCGATTGATTCTCGAGATGAGAAGGGATTTGACATACTACTGCATCTGAACTTGTCCAAAAAAACCAAAAAGACACAAGGATCATTTTACGGAACCAAAGCCTACCAAGTGACCTCCAAAGTTGATCTAAGTGAGAACACAAGGTATGATTTGAAAAGCATATATTTAAATATATATTTAGGTTCCTTCAGTACTCAATACTTCAATATTTACAGGAGTTTGTTTCCTGATGGACTTCCACCATCCTACGTGTTTGTGGCCACGCTTAAGTACAAGGGCTCTGTGCTGAGTGAGGAGTGGGATCTGTGGCGGATTCAGACGATGGATGGGAAGCCTCAAATGGCAGTCTCTCTAAATGGCTTAGACAGAACAGTCCTGTTCACAACTACAAGCGAAGCACCTAGTGGAGTACAGACGGTGGTTTTCACTAAGTCACCAGCAAGGGTAAAAATGAAACAGCAAATCTCATACAGATATTTTAAGCTAGCCTCAATCCTCTACTCTAACTACTGTTTATACAGCAGTAAATATTAGCTCAATAAAACTTGAACAAGAGCCTGTAATGGTACAAATTTCATGGCAACCATAGAGGACTCATTCAATAGAACAAAATTGAAAAATAAAAGTTTGCTGGACATGGCCAATTATAAGGCTGATGAGAAAGAAACCCAATGCCTGGACAGCAGAAAGATTGTATCATAGAAGTTATATCATAGAAATAAGGTAAATTAATGTTCATCCATAGCAGTATCCTGTTCCCAGTATCATTTTCATGCCTCAGTAGGAATATTTTACAACCTTAAAGCTTTCACAACAGATTTGTTGTGGAAGTAAAGAATCTCATTGCCAGCTCAATAAAATTAGTTGACCTGAAACTACCACATTTACATGCAGTACATTTAGAAGAAGTTTACCACTAGAAACTTCAGTCTGTGGTGATGATTTTGGAAATCTGAATCAACAATAATTAAATACATACAAGATCATAACATTCTCTTTTGTGTTTAATGGAAGTAAATCTAAATGCAGGAAGTAAGATTAGAGCATCTGAAATAAAATAAAAAAAGACGACTGCTTTCACTGTCAAGGATTTCTTGCAAACCTCCACTTGATTCCTCTTGGCTCTGGATTGGTAATGATTCAGCAGTATGTGAAGAGCGTGAAATTACAGATTGCTGTAAAATTCAGATTTACTACTGACCACAGATGGTAAAACAACCGTTCAGAAGACAGTGAACCTAGTTTTGATTTTTTTTTTTGCGTACATAATGTCCGTAAATCAACAGACTATTTCCTAGCATCAGGGCAAACTAGGTATTTTTTGCTTTTCCCAAAGACAGTCCATTATATCACTGCAAGCAGAAGCACAAAGATGCATGCTGTTAGTAATTAGTTCTTATTCTGTTCTGTGCTTGATCCTGAAATGTTCAATTCAAAGATTTCAGAGCCAAACCCTTTTTATTTTATGTCTGGGCAGAAACTTTTTGATGAAAAATGGCATCAGCTGCGTCTCCTGGTAACAGAGGAGTATGTCACCCTCTATGTCGATGACTTAGAAATTGAAACCTTGGCACTAGAACCTCCTGTGGGCATTTTCATCAATGGAAAGACACAAGTTGGGAAATACGTCAGCAAGGAAACTACTGTTCCGGTAAGGCAATCAACCTTGTTCACCTCACAGTATTTTGTGACTGAGGGACTGTCACAAAATATTGAAGCACTTGTAAATTAAAGGGGACATATTATGCAAAACTAAAAAAAACCTCCAGCTATTTTCTGTAAATCAATTAAAAGATTGTGTTGTCAGGAATCATATGCTTCTATGAGCCACCCCATTGTGACTTAATAATGTGGAAATTTGCATAAAACCACCCCTCACCTGTCGAGCCCCCACCCACTAGATCAATTTTGTCTACCAGTTTTACCAGCACGCATAAGACGCTGAGCACTATGGCTACATGCAAAGGCAAGTCTCACTCTGGGTCCGACTTGGGGTCGAACATACAGTGCTGGATAGTGCCTCTGTTTCACATGTGTTAAATGCACTGCATTAGCAGGGGATGGATGGCGCAGGGCCAGCATGAGCTCATTTGCATAAAAGGAACAGAGCCCTTAATTGGCTCATTTTAAACAGGACTGAAAGCTGGAGAGATGTCTTTATGTGAGAGTAAGTAGTGCAAAGAAGATTTTTGCATAACTTGTCCCCTTTACAGCCCTTGTCATCTCATCTTCTTACATGTCCACAGTTATGGATCACTGTGATCCATTGGAGAAGTTGGTCTTTCTGCTGATATATTTTTTAGTGCTTTATCACCATTTTCTTTCTGTCAGTTTGAGTTGGGCAGGACAAAATCTGTTGCATGTGACATCAGACCAGCCAAAGGATCAAGCGGTTAGTTTGGAGTTGATGACTTTGAGGACACTCTGTGGGTTGTGCTCTTCTGAAATAAAGGCACCACAAATGTTGTCCAATTTTTCTCAGCCTTTCGTAATGTGGGTAATTCTGAGAACCAGACCACAACTGAAACACTTTTTGGCTACAGCACTGAGGCACTGAGACAGCTCTTATAATGTGTGCACCTCGGTTCTTATTCACATTTTCTGGTTCAACTTAAAACACTTCCATGGTACCAGCATTTCGTTTAGCCTGAAATTGGCTGCATCCAGAAACCCCAGAAGTTTCCACATTTTCCTACTCATCCTCCTTCTCTTCTCTATCAGAAACTGATGTTTGTGATGCCAGTTTGCCATTCAAATTGGAGAGAAGATGGAGGACACAAGAGTATTAGACACTTAGGAAGGCATTTATTGATGTTTAGAATTATATTGCTATATTCCCTACCAGAAAACACGGACAACTAGTTCTCTCCATTTCTCCCTCTTCTCTCCTCCCCTTGGTTCCCACATGTCCTTCTGAAGTAGAACCGAAGCCGTAGTAATAGTTTCTGGAGGCAGCCATCAGTGGATGGCAAGTTAGCTAATTGTTTTGGCTGATATCCTGCATCATATGAATAACTGGAAACCTTTACAAATTTGTACAATGCTCATTAGCCCTGAATGAGCTTTATGTTTATTTATTGAAGTTATTTCAATTGCAATGGAGCAGGCTGGAGTGCTGAAGTTTTGAGGCACTACATTGTATAAATAATGTTTATAGTTTTTAAAATATAATTTTGGTAAATTCTTTTTCTGTGGAACATCTTTATTATAAGAATGCACATATAAAGATTTTAGAAAAGGTTGAGAGGAACCATAAGGGTGTCTCTAGAACATATTTATTCCAAATAAATACAGTCATACATATCGATGATTCGTGGCTGTTATAGTGTTGAAAAAAAGTTCACATGACATTTTAAGACAAAATAATATGTCACTATAACACTATGTAGGATATCTGTAACACTAGAAAAGGATGGTGCAACATACAAAGCATATCACTTGGAAGTAATTCTGATTACTTTTAATTATATTTCACTGCAATTTTATATGGCGATATTACATAGAGAAACAGGGAGATATTGTTTAGTTTACACAGAATAATTTGTACAAATAATGCTCTCTTTTCACAGTTTGAAATTCAGAAACTACGAATCTACTGTGACCCTGAGCAGAATAACAGAGAGACAGCTTGTGAAATACCTGGTGTTGTGAGTACAAGAATCTTGGATGTTCATATTTTGGCCCAGACCAATATATTCCAACCATTAATGTCACATTATTTTTTCCAGTATAACCCATACTGTGATACCAATTATATGAGTGACTCGGTATGTAAGGTTGTGTCAACCAATGAGTTCACAATAATTGTTCCTCTTCTATTTACAGAAAAGACTTAAAGTTGCAGACTTTTTGTATATAAATGCATGTCTATGCTTCCAGCAACATTTCTTTTTGCCTGCTATTCTTTCTCAGTTATAAAAATGCATTAAAACTAACCTCACATGTCTAGCTGTTTCAGGTTTACTAACCAAGCTTGCCTGAAAATGTTTTTCACTTGCATCTGAGAGTCATTGTTAAATTTAGGCCTGCAGAGACCTTGCAGAAATCCCTTGAAAGTAATCCATGCTGAATTGCTGCATTTTGGCTGATTACGTCATTTCGCTCCTTTCATTTGTAGGATGGAGAGGTATGTATTTTGACCAATGGCTTTGCTCGCTTTCAAAAGTAACTGCTAAGCTCATTTTCAGCTGCAGAGGTAAGACTCCCCGTGTTGCTCATAGAAAGTGCCAAAGCATACTCCAATTAGCCATCTTAACCAAGTAATATCTGTGTATTTATTGAGGTTAGAATAGCTAACAGAATTTGCTGTAGCCTCTTAAATCTGGCAACATGTCTTAAGAAGCTTTGGCAATACGCCCTTCAAAGCTTAATTTAAGCCTGCCCTGCATCTCTTTTGGTTCTTCACTTTTGGTTACCTCATAACTGGCAAGTCACCCAGTTGGAAAGTTATGGAGTTAGATCTAAGTCTAAGATTTAATAATCCCTTAAGTGTTCAATCCTCTCTGTGGGATGGCTGACATTTCATGCAACCAATGCAATGCTACTAGGCTGTACTTTTGAATGCTAGTATAATAAAAGCTCTTCAGAAACTCAAGATGGAACACAATTGTGTGACTCCACACTGTACTTTCTTTTTAACATGTATGATAGGAATCTTAGGGACCTGAGAGTTTAAGAAGTGCAAAATAATGGCAGGTTTCTTTTGGACTCTTTCAGTGTCCTGGTGTACCAGCTGATATTGATCCAACCCCCGAGCCTTGTGTCTGTCCTCCAGGACCACCTGGTGCTCCAGGCTTAAAGGTTAAACATTTACCATCTTTCCACATCCGTAAAACATAAAGCCATTCCTGAGCATAGGCCACCGAATAGTGCAGACTTCATCAAAGGTTAAAGATATTTACATCTAGACTCTGGTGCAGCGACTCAGAATACCACACTAATCTTCACTCTATTAAATTCACACAAAACCCTCCTCAAGGAATGTTTGAAGTTTATAAGGTCATGTCTATGCTTGAAAACATGTGCTGCTTTTCTGCAGGTGATCACTATAAAAGTTAATCAGCTTTCCAAAATGCTTGAGGCTGATTTTCTTTGTTTAAAAAAGACAGACAGTCCACAGCTCAATGAGGCAAAAAATGTATTGACTATTAATGTTATTTATTATAGATATTATGTAAATAAACCCACAGATGGAATTTTGATTCAGGAAGAACTTCATGTGTTCATATTATAATAGTTGATAGTTCGCCACTAACTAACTGGTTACTGCCTAATCTATGTTGTCTCTAGGGGGAGGCAGGAAGACCTGGAGATTCTGGTAAACCTGGTCTTGCTGGTGCTGATGGTAAGCCTGTGAGTACTATGAAGTTTAATACAAACCTCAAATCAAAGCACATGTAGTGCTGGGTAGGGGGCTTTCTTTATTCTACTAAATATGTCGAGTCATGATGACTTTGTTCGTTGTTCAAGTCAAGATTCCAGAGAAGCAAATAAGAAATAAAAGGGTTTAGTTTTCTATAGTGCTGAAAACTAAAATGGTGCTTCTCAAATTTAAAGCAGATGAAGTCCATTTAAACAGTCATGATCAAGAAAAGAAACTTTTAGAAATTTTAGAAGCAGTATTTCAGCCTGTGAAGTTTTGCCTCAAGTGTGAAATGCAATATTTTATTTACAATTTGAACATGGAACCTACACGTTATTATATAGTTTCCATCTGTAACACAGTCAACTGTGAGCCCCATGGTCCATGGCAGTTTGTCAAGCACATTTACAGTTTTACAGCTGGCATGCTGTACCTGTATGTTAATGGAAGACACTTTACAATGTAGCAATAGGAGTCTGTCCAAAGTATAGAATGGTGTGCTTGCCCGGACAGAGGGCTGAATCCCACTCAGCAGCATTTTGGCAGCACTTAGTCACCCTACTACACCAACGGCTTTATAGGATGCTTCATCAGTACATAATGTCTCCCTGGAACTTTGCAAACCAATTGCTCAGATTTAGACTACACTCTATGTTACATAAACCACTGATTATTTTAATCTATAAATATCTATCCAATTTCTGGAATCAGACTTAAAAGACATTTATGACAGATACAGATTTTAAGGGGCTAAAAATATGAATATTACAAAATATCAGAGCGTATCACAGCAGAAACTTGCAAAGTCCCACTTACTAAAAATATCACAGCACACAATATTAATTTTTTGTGCTACAACATGATTATCCTAAATGTTAAATTAGTCATTGCTAATTCTGTAGATGCAGTTTTCCTCGTGGCAGAGTTTCATATGCTGGCTGGATAGAAAACCAGTTTGATTTTCTAAATAATTTGATTCCACCCAAGCATGCATCTGGTTAGGCAGGAATCAAACACATGCAATAATGTTTGGTAACAGAAACTTTGGAAGTGAGCAGAGTAGATCTGATTGGGTATGTTCCCATTATTTCCTTCGGCTGTTTTCACAAGTATGCTGGATTAAGTCAGACCATTTAGAAAATAACAGGAACATTAACTGAATTCCTGATTTTAGTGGAAAAAACATTGACAAAAAGAAAAAGGAGGGGTTTGACATCCTGTCCAGGCAACTCCATATATAAAGCACATAATTTCTATATAAAAAGACAAAGCCACATTAACCCTTAGAACATTAGCAGCACAGATCCAGAAGAGTAATACATAGAAAATTATTGGTATATGGCCAAACAACTACTTATATGGAGTTCCCCTGGATTTTCCGGATGTTCAAGGTGTCAGATGTATTGCTGAGCTGTGTTTGGTGCTTGTATGCCATGTAGTTTAAAACATGTAATAATAATAACTGCTACTGGAGTTTTAAGGTGGTGAAACATGCAAATGCCCATTAAGAACAACAATGCCCAAATTTCTTTCACCCCAATTGGGTGGGAAAGCCCAGTAGAGGGAGGGGGTTCCAGAGAACTCAAAATATTAGGGCTGGGTTCAAAAAATCGGTTCACCGATCAATATCGATTCTCGTTCAAAAAATACGATATCGAAAAAAAAAATTTGCGGATCAATCTTTTCCTGTCTCATTTACTGCTCGCGACCGCACAAGGAAAGCTATAAAACACTCACTCCAAGACCGACAGCAACCTCTGAGGTACTGAGTGCGGTACCGTCCTCACACACTGCTTCCCTGGTACCGAGTGATGGTTCGCTGCCTCACTCCGTGAACGGGATAAATGCCAAGGAGGCATTTCATGCTGTTCACACTGTGTACAGTGGTGTGTTCACGTAGATCACTTTCACTTTTCCTCCAGAAAAATCTCTTAATACCTGAAGGGTAAGATAGTCTTATCAGTCAAGCAAAATGTCCTAGAGTGTATTTGCCGTGGTTGCTGAGCTACTAGTTTTTAGTCATTGTTGCAGTCATTGTTGTTTGTTTATTTTTATTCACCCAATTTTGTATTTACAGTTGTTCAGCCATTTTTGTGGTTAACATGTCTTTGTACAGTTCGTCAACATAGGGATATCCTCCACTCAAGTCAATTTATAGCCAAGCCAAACTAGTATTAACACAAAGAGATCTGCAAATGAATCGACATCGAATCGAATCGGATCGAGAATCGAATCGGATCGTGACCTTGTGAATCGGAATCGGATCGATTCAGGAAATCGGCAACAAAACCAAGCCCTACTAAATATCAATCACTTGTTTTAGATTTGGCTAGAATACCTAGTTTTTGTTTGTTGCAATCAGAGCTTATTAATTCAGTGTGAGTTCTATGGATTAGGAGTCCTGGGAAAGGCTCCCAGTGTTGCTTTCACTTACTGCTAAGAGTGCATTATGAACAATGCATATGCATAATAAAATAAACAGATAATGTACAATAATGCTCTGATATATTTTGTTGTGTCATATCTATAGAAAAGGAATCCGTGACACAAATTGTGTTACGTTCACTGCACTTATGAAATACTTTTGTACATTTATTTTGAAGTTATTCCAGCAATGATGTTTAATATCATTACTATGGTTGTCATAATTATCTAATCATGATTATTTCAGATGGCTAATTAAGATGACTACACCAAGATTACATTTTACATATGATGTGGTTTGTGTTTCCACACATTCAGTAGCTTTGCTTGACTTTACACATGAGACTTTTTCTCTGTAGACTTTTTTTCTGTGTGCAGCTGATCATTTAATGTCAGTAAAAACAGGTCCAAAGTAAAGACAGCTTGGCTAGTACTTTAATAGTTGCATTAACAGAACAAACTCAAGTGAGTTGTTAATCACAATTATTCAGCATTTAATGATTGTGAGATTCCTATTTATTACTCAATACACACAATATAGTCACATATTATTTGTATCAACTGAGTGTAATAGGGAAGCTTTTAAAAGAAGCAGTCGAAAGTATGGTCAATGTTTCCATAAAATTGCTATACATGTGCCCTCCAGGGAGTGAAAGCTGATAAAGCCTGACAGAGCTGCAAATGTTCTTGTAGGCGTTTGTAGGTTTGCCATTTTGGCTGCCAATACAGTTTTCTTGAGAAAAAAGAAAGCTTTACTGAAAAAGTGTGTTGAGCAAAAAAGTAAAAGTACCCCCAAAGGAGAGCTGAACTTTTTGTAGAATATGTGTCATGAGGAAACACATGGATGTTATATTTTCAAGTTCTCTGTTAATCAACTGCCCATATTTGGATAAAGCTTCTGCTTTAAGGGGGAAAATGCATAGATGTTCAAAAAATTTAGTGCACACTGTTCTAATCCACAAGTAGCTTTATTTTTTTTACACACAAAAAAATTACATCTGCAAAGTCATGTGGTGCATTAAAGTAGGCCTCCTTTTTCCCCAAGTTCAAGATACTGTAAGTCTGTCTGTCTAAATACAAAGAATAATTCTTTGCTGGGTTCTGTGCCCTTTGAGTGTTGGCAGCTGTACATAGAGTGAAGCCTCTCACTTGCCTGTCCTAAACTGAGGATGACTGTCACGCTTTCACAAATGTCAAGAACCCTATTGTGCTAAAAATGTCTGGTTTATGAAAGCGAGTTTAAGATTTAGTTTATGTCTCAAAAACAAAATGAGGAGTGTAATCCACCCACTAAACAAAAGACTGCACAGATGTTACATGTAGGCGTTTATAAATGTCATATGTTGATATCATGCTACATGTTCTCATGTCTCTTTTAGCTTGCCATGATAAAGCTTCATATGCAGATTGTTTAATTGCATGTTTTGTTGCATTTTTTTCTTTTTTAAATTAAGAGACAAAACAAACTCTGAAAGGATTATCTTAAAAGTGATATTATTCTGCCATAATTTGGTCATCATTACAGTTGATGCACTAGTTCTGTTTTGTATGATGTCAGAACTGTAGTCAGTACAATAGCCTGGTAGATTCTTCAAAACCTTCAAAAACACTAAAGGCGTTACAGGTTTATACTATAGAGAACTACTTAAACACTTGCTTAATATTACTATCATCTCACATGTCATTAAAAAGTTAATATAAGAAATCAACATAACATCTGGACAATTAAGAAAACTACTGATATGAAAACAAAATCCTCATATAGCTTCCAGGGACTTTTAGGAAGGTTTGGATGGCCCAAAATAGTGCTACACCGTTCCACTCTGCAGCATCGATTGCAAAAATATTTATCAGCAAAGAAGAGCCATCAAAAGAAATCCAGACCCTACCGCGTCAATTCAATGGCTAAAGTATGCAAGGAAACAAACAGATTATTTAGAAGGTATGTCTGGAAAGCAAAGGATAGGCATTTGAAGAAAGGATGCCCTCTAAGTATGGGGGTGGTGACATGCCTGTATGTCAGCCAGTGGCACAGGAAATAGGCAAATAAAGGGGAGAAAGGATTCTAACTACATTTCTTGGAGATTTGAGTTCCACTGTGATTGGAGACTTCAAAGAACAGACTGAGACAATCATCCACAATATGCATCAAATTCAGTCATTTTCCAGTTCAGGTTTTGTCATGGCTGATGCAGTCACCAGACCCCAGTGTTATTGTACATGGACAGATCTAAAACATGCTGTGAATATATTTCAGGAATGTGAGGAAGAGTGAGGGCTTTTTATAAGAAAAGTGTTTACTGAACATCTCTACCTCTCCTGTAAACATAGTTGTCAATTGATTAACTATCCTCATATGTGCTCTTGTCATTTGAAATCATAATAAGTACAGCTCTTGGCACTGAAAATTCTGCAGCCCATGCAAATTAAAGTACAGTACATGAAATAGCTTTCAAAGCAATGGAAAAAATGTCTTCATGTCTTTAAACACCATGGAAAAGAAAAATCTGTGGAGAGGAAAATAAGCTGCCTGATGTTTGATTAATGGCCACTTTTAGACATTTACATTCAGCGCTCAAATGTGGTACCAACTAGACAACATGGCATGCAACAACTAGTGGAGTTTATAGCTTGTTCTTAAATTATGATAGTATTGCTCCTCCATACCTGTGCTGTAGTAACATAGATGTGTGCTTTACAACTGCTTATGTTTTTATATACTAACAATACTTCTTCATTTGTTTTGTTTAAGGGGATTCCTGGACCTAGAGGAAGTCCTGGCCTTCCAGGTCCTCCTGGCATAGAGGTAGAAAAATGGTCCTAATTATGTAAAAAGTAAATAAAGCCCAATAAACTTGCTGCATTAAGATCTTACAGGATCAAACTATTTGTTTAGGGTCCTCGTGGGGCAGATGGGTATAAGGGGGAAAAAGGAAGCCATGGGGAGCCTGTAAGAATTGATTATTCACTCATTCATCACATTTCTAATATATTCATCATTATACATGTATGCCTTGACATGTATGGTCTCTCTCTTCAGGGGGAGAGGGGTGTCTCTGGGTTACCTGGGCCACCAGGTCAACTGGGTGAAAAGGTAGCAATGTACACTATACTGGATTTTTCTCCTGCATTACACACCTAAATTCATGCTGGTCATGTCAGTGTATTTGTGTACAACTAGATACAATTTAATTCAGTAACACAGTACTTTTTCTGGCTTGTCGGCTTGTTATTTGTTATCTGAGCCTGAATCTACACACTAGAATGCAAGCTATTTACTGCAATATTGTGAGAAAACTGTTGACAATATTTGATGATAAATTGGTCAGTGACATAATCTCATCCAGTATAAGTGTCATGCAGGCTAATGTGATGTGGAATTTCTGCTGTGTAATGAAATGTGAAATGTGTCTGACCACTATGAATGACAACTTTATCACTTGAATTCCCAAATGACTGTTAAACTGGAATGCATCTTTTGTTTCTCACAGGGGGCCACTGGCACTCCAGGTGGGCAAGGGTTGCCAGGCAAAGACGGACAATTGGTATAAAGTTAAATCAATATGTTGAGAAATTTAAGTTGATTCTATTATTAGCAATCCATTGTAAAAATCTGCATCAGGCCTTACAAAGCCTACAGAACAATAGAAAATGTTTAAAGCTTAGCATAATAGGGCTCCTGAGTGCTGTGGCTGCCAAAGAGGGCCACTTCTCATCACTTGAAGCTGAGCTTGAATCCTGACAATGACACAGCCATCTGTGTCTGGAAGTTCAAGGCAGTTCAACTGGCCTTGCTTTCTGGCAGGGGATGATGGTCTAATTCCTTTCTCCTGTCAGTCTACAATGATCAACTGATCATGTAAACAGAACTAGGGGACTTCTCTTTCAAGCACGCTCTGTTGCCCTATAACACTGCATGTCTTTTAAATTTTCTTTTAAAGCCCTGTGCTTGACACAATACTTCAAGACTGTTTGGTGCCCTATGATAGAGAACACTAAGTCTGGGAATCAGTGAGGACTAACATTGGTAGCATCAGCATTATTCAGGCTTTATAAAGCCTGTTTCAAGATATATCATAGACAGATGTGGGTCTATTGTATTCAGAAGAAGCAGAAGAAAATTAAATGGCTTCATTTCCAACAATACAGATATTTTCTCTATTATAGGGTGAAAAGGGAAGCACTGGACCTCCAGGACCACATGGATATCAAGGGGAACCTGTATGTATGCCATTCCAGCGTTCATGCTCATGAGCTGTGCAAGCTGTGAAATTACCTCTTTTAGCTACCATGCTGTAAACTTATGTTTTTAACAGGGACTGCCTGGAAGAGATGGAAAAGATGGGATTCCAGGAGGGATTGGTCAAAAGGTCTGGATTGGGCATAGTTCACACAAACAAAACAATGTGCATGCTTTTCCATGCATACACCACTGGGTTTGTTTGGCGAGACTTAATTTAAGTGTGTAATGGCCATTTTAACAGAATGAAGCTGTGCCATTATGCAAAGATTAAATCAGTATCTATACAGTTTGCAGTCTTTTCTTCTAAATGGAACCATATTTTATATTTAAAGTAGTGCTGTTAAAAATGTCGCGTTAACTATTTGCGTTAATATATTTTATAAATTAACATATTAATAAATTAATTGCTCGATAAATTTGAAAACTAAACGCCCCTCTGCAATGCAGTACCACATTATTATCAGTGGGGGCAGTATTATGCTATACCAGCAAACGGCATGCCAAAAGAAGAAGTGACCCGATCTCAGCGACTTGCTAGAAATGGAAGATAAATACACGCTGTTAAATGAACAATTTCACTTTATGTTACTCCCAGAGGGGGATTTGGACAAAAATGAGTAATATGTGTGCTTTGCAAAATTGAGTTCAATTACTTTGGGGTGGAGGTATTGGGTAGAATACTTGCCTCTGGACCAGGGTTCGAGTCCTACCTCCAGCACCACCTCTGGGTCCCAGTGTTATAGTTATTTAAAGCTATGTTTTTGTCTAGAGACAGAGATTCTCTTGGGTTTAAAAAATGTGAGAGAGTTGGGGAAAAAACAAATAAACAAAGCCTTCTTTGTAAAATTGATGACTTAGTGTCTTTAATGTATATTATTTTTTGGGGTTGACTCAGAAATGTGTTTAATCGCGATTAATTTTTTTTCCAGATTTACGATTAACTAGTTAATTTTAATTAATCGCTTTACAGCACTACTTTACTATTATCTTCACTAAAGCAGATTGTTTTTCTATTCTGAGCTGTTCATCACAGGTTGTTATCTACATTGTAAAACTTGCATGATATGCTTTGAAACTTTGAGGCATATTTTTAGAACTCACCTTTGTTTAGTTTCCCACAGCCAGGGACTGGACAGGAGAGTGATTGTTTACCCTAACATGTTTCAATTTTTGACAATTTTTGGACATTAATTTACTTCATTTCTCATCAAAGACATAACTATTTACTATTGAGTGATGATTCAATGCCTCAAATGTTCTTGATATGTTCAAAAATCTTGCTTTGTGCCTGATGTTTCTGCTGTTCAGGGAGATACAGGAGCTCCTGGAATTCCTGGCCTAGATGGAAGACAAGGACATCCCGTGAGTATTCCCACGCATCAGTAATTTCCAAATAGTAATTTGGTGTGATGTAACTATATGGCATATTGAACTGTTTATTCCAAAGTACACATGTGTTAGCTTACTGAACTGACCCTGTAGTGTATTTGAAAGTGCTAGATTGAAGGACCCTTAGTGATGTATAAGAATGATGGCAAATGACTCAGCTGTGTAGCTAATTACTAGCAAGTTCTCGCGCTGGTGGAGGGCACGGTCTGAGTTTGTAACTCCACGTAAAGGATTCTCCAGTACATGCTTAGAATCAGAATCAGAATCAGAAAACTTTATTTATCCCACAGGAAATTGTTTGTGGTGACTGCCACTTTACACAGACACAGAGAGATAGCAGAATAATGTAAGAATAAGAATAAGATAAGGTACTATACTAGGATAAATAAATAAAGTCTAATTAGTTGCTAAGTGAAAATGGTAATGGGCTGGGGAGAGCTTCAGTTTTCGTTGTTAAACAATTGCCAAAGCGATTGTTTGAGGTCAAAGAAAGTAAAGTAATCACATTTCAGCGAAAAAAGCTCATTTAGCTTTAATGCAGCAGTTTGAGGTAGATCATTGAGTGAGACCATTAGAGGGGCAGAGACTCTACCAAAACAGGGGCACAACAAACACACACATGCACACATGCACACACAAGATGAGTTGTCTGTGTGACCTTGTTGGAGAAATGCAGTATATTTACATAATTAATTATTAATTTAGAGGGTTTCCCACTAAGGGTCGGTTTCCCAGACAGAGATCAAGCCTAGTCTTGGACTATCTTCTCTTTTCATTGGAACATCTCTATTCACAACGCTACATAATCCAGGACTAGGCTAAATCCCTGTCTTGGAAACTGACCCTAAGTTATCGTTAGATGGTGAGGGAATACTTCTACCATTACGTTTCCTAGAAGAATTGTGTTCAAAAAATGTCTGTAATCTGAAGGCTGGCTTAAAGACTCTGCGCAGTAATTAATTAGCTGCTTAACTGACTAACAGTTTGTATGAAGCTCATGTAAATGGTCCTAAATCTAACTATAACCTATCTTACCAGCTGGCTCGCACAAAACAGTGGGCAGCTGCACTTGTTACAAAGATGACAAACTCGCCAGTTGACTTCAATTTGCAGTTATTGCGTTCACTGTTACACAAAACATTGTCTCCTGACTAGCTAGCCAGAAGCCATATAACTATTTAAAGGAGCCTGTGACTGCTTCAGTGGGGCACAAAGCCAGGTTCTACTGAGGGTAACAAAGACAGACAACTGTTTAAACCGAACTAAGCAGACTACAGTTCAATGTGTCTACATAAGTGTGCATTTACCATGTCAACAAATCACTGATAAAATGAGGACATGAGGTAAAATAATAATCATTTTCTAAAATGATTTGGGTCATTTTAGTTATCCAGGTGAATGCAAGTGTAATTACATTTAAACTATTAATTTAAACTATTGCTAATTCTTAAACCAACAACAATCTGCATGTACTACATGGTATGAAGTCATATGAAATTAGACATTTAATTTCTGTGATGAAAATGATGTATATATACACACAAACACAAAGCTGTCAGTTATTATTTAAAGAAACAAAAGATTGTGTTTGTCATATCCCAAATTAAAATATAATAAATGTAACATTAGGAATGCCAAATTATACAAAATGCTGTAAGTAGACATATAGCACATGTAACACAATTCTTAATAAAACAGCTAAAATACATTTTGGAGTCTATTTTATAAAATGTAAATAATTTTTTACAAAAACAGCGCTCATTTTTTAAAAGGATGAAGTTATTCTTTTCCTCATGTCTTCTATTTTTGTGTAGTTGTCTCACAGAAACAAAATTTGATATAAGACAAAGGCAGCACAAATTGCAGTTTTTTGAATTAAAAATTACCCAGCACAATATGGACCTGTATGGAAAAGTGATTTTAGTTACCTTCTTAGTTAGCAAATAAGCTAATTAAGCAAACTTAGTTATTTACAAACTGATACTCTGGACACACACAGGTTTAATTACTGACAACACTGTTGAACATTTTCAGCAATGTAAGGTTTACTAAAAGGTCTCAACTAGGAGTGTGCAGAGCGGCCGCTATTTTTATCTGTATTTGTATTTGTTAAAATGGAAAATTATTCGTATTTGTATTTGTATTCGGGTAAAATTCATAATGCAGCG
>JBBMFX010000141.1:7196671-7209072 GCA_037832545.1 Rhabdalestes septentrionalis
GTGTGAAAATTGTGTGAACATTGTGCTAAATGATGAAAAAATGACACCTCTAAATTTGTGAAGCTGTTTTTACAAACAGCGCCCAATACTGGCAGTCAGTTTGTGAAATGTCAGCCTTGTTTCTGTCTTTCTACCATCACTATAAATGTAAGCATTTAAGATCAGAAAAAGCATAGCACAAATGTAGTAGACAAAGGAAACTCACAGAGAGCGGTTGTAGAATGCTGAAGGGCACATAAAAATCACCTATTCTCTGGTGTACAGCACACTACAGAACTTTAAACCTCTGGAAACAACATCAGCACAAGAACTGCGTGTTAGAGTCTACGATCACTATGAGTGATGCCAAACATCGACTGGATTGATGGACAACACGCTGCTACTGGACTCTAGAGCAGTAAAATGGTGTTCTCTGGAGTTGTAAAACATCCTTCACTACCTGGCAGTCTGAAGGATGAATCTGGGTTTAGCTGATGTCAGAAGAACATGTGCTGGAATGCATTGTGCCAACAATAAAGTTTGATGCAGGAGGAATAATGATTTGGGACTGTTGGACAGGGTTTGGGCTGGACCCCTAGTTCAGAATACAAAGGAGTTTTCTACAATCATATACTTTCAACATTCCCTTTTATTTTGCAGAATTGTTGTGCCACTGTACACAAAGTGATAATGAAGTCATGATTTGAGTTTGATTTTGAGAATTCCGGCCTGCACAGAGTCCTGACCCCATCTGATGATTAGCTAGAATGATTTGGAATGCTGTTTCCATGCCAGGGCCTCTTCTCCAACATGAGTGCTGGACCTCACAAATGCTGTTTTGACTGAATGAGTACAAATGGCTGTGAAGGCTGTAATAGCCAAAACAGGAGGGGAAATATGTTAATGCCCTTCGTAATAATGCCCAAAGTTTTGAAAGTGGGAATCTAGCAGGCTCAAACACGTGTGAGGGTCAAAAACCTCAGGCCACTTTGTGTAGATTCAATAAATTTACATACAGAGCATGATTTACTGCAACAATACAGTAAGTTTAAAACCATATTTTACTTCATATGATTGTACTTGTCAGTACAAGACAAAACTACTGGTGAACATGGTGCTTCAAGTGCACTTCCATGAGGGGGCGCTACAGAGTACCCTGACATCTGCAAATGCTCTAGCTAAAGTATATTAATTCTAAGGTTCCATCTCCTTCATAGACCATGGAGCTTAATCTGCTTCACTGCACAGGTAGTTAGTGTCTTACTTTTCTATTATTTCTTTTATTTCCTTTAAAACTGTGCATGTGTTTTAAATTTATTTTCGTAAAATATTGCATCTGCATTATTAAGCACACCATGGCCATATTAAAGGAGGTAGATTCACCACCCTGTAACTCTGGCAGTCACTAAATTAGTTTTTAATGAGTTTTAACACTAGGATGAACTAGTTAACTGGAATGCAAACCACAAAACCAGCACCATTAATCTTTCCACTTTAGCTTTGTAGAGACTGAAAATAATTCTAGCTTTTTGTAGTGCATCTATAAAACCAGATTATTCAGTAAAATGTTAAGAACAGGATCAGCTCCCAGGATTCAGGAATATGCCATTTTATATAGTAATTTGAGAAAACAGTTTGTCATTGTCAATTGTGCTAAAATTTACTGGAGCATTAAAATTTACAGTGTTAAAATATAGACGAAACAGTAAAGAAAAGAAATCAGCAGCTAGTAATAAGTGATTGTTAAACTAATTGTTAAAAAATATTCTAATAGCAGTTTTATTAAACTATTTATAAAAATGGGTGTGAATGGAAATTTACATTCATAACATACCACAAAACAAATGCAGTTAATGATAATAATAGTAATTTCGGTACACACACATACATACATATTCTATATGTATGATAGATGCATAGGTATCAGTAAATAAAATACATTGTCCCATGTGTATTGCATATATGTTCTTTCCATGTAATGTATATCAGTATGAACAAATACACGCTTAAACCTAACTTCAAACCTAACCAGAAACTGTACTTTGCTTTTCATGAAAAAATACAATCAGCTTTTCCAAAACACACACACACATGCACACACACACACACGCACGCACACACGCACGCATGCACGAACGCACACACGCACGCACACACACACACACACACACACACATTCCTTCAGTCCGAGATGTGAGCATGATAATCGGGAAACAACGGCTGTTAGTTACAGTAAATGCATTAGGCAGTGTATGCTGGAGTACAGGGAGGTGTGGAGGGACAGAGGAAGTGCTGGGATTAGCTGGCCTGGACACAGTCCCTCTCTCCCCCAGTAAACTGCCCAGATTTATTGTGCCCCAGGGGCAGTTCTGATATCTCAAACTCCCTGCCCTGCACCTCCAGCACTCCTGAGTATAAAATAATCCTAAATCACAGCCTGACGGGCCACAGAGGGCTATAGCTCGGTCACAAAACTTACTCACTGCTGTTTTCAAAGATGACCACTTGACGCTCTAATTTTATGCATTTGATCAACTTTCTTTGTTGTTCTGTTATGAACAGCTGTACAGTTAAAGCAAAAATAACCTTTATGCAATTTTACATAATTATAGTTACACTAACATCAACCAAGATGTTTTTTGTCCAAATTTTTCTACAAGTTTTACACTGGAGCCACGAGGCTAATGTAGTTAACAAGCAAACAGTATGCCTAAAGCATCATACATTTACCTTAAACCATAAACCATAACACACTTGCTCTTGTGGTTTCTGACACTGCTCTACATACAGGCTTCAAATCAAACTGTGTGTGGGGAATTGGTCACATGGTTTGGACAGTGCTAACTGTTGTGCATGGACTTCCATTATAAATTACTAGCCACAACTGCCTACCAAACAGTTTTTTTACATTTTGGATGTTTTAGTAGCTACAAAATTAGATATTTCTACAAACATGTGTGGCTTTGTTGTCCGTTTTTAGGTATAATGACCAGTATTACATGGACATTGATAGCAGTAAAATTTATTTAGTTGTGCATTTTCAAAGATTTTTAATGGTATGTGTAAATGGGAGCAGGTAGCTGAGGGGTTGAGGCTGAGTAAATATTGGTAATTAAGTTAAATTACACTAAACAGTTATTCAGTTACTTTTACTAGTAGTAGTAAATAGTATTTACTATTACTTTGCAGAGGTTTAGACCAGCAAAACATATACAGAGGTGGACAAAACTGTTGGTACCCCTGATTTTTCTCCAGAAAATCTAATATTTCTCACAGAAAAATATTGCATTGACACGTGTTTTGCTATCCACGTGTTTATTCGCTTTGTATGTATTGGAACAAAACAAAAGCAGGAGGGAAAAATAATGTGACATAATATCACACAAAACTCCAAAAATTGGCTGGACATAATTATTGGCACCCCTGTGGATAAATAATATTATTTCAAGCATGTTAGGCTCCTTTAAACTCACCTGGGGCAAGTAAAAGATGTGGGCAATAAAAAATCACACCTGAAAGCAGATAAAAAGGAATGAAGCTCACTTAGTCTTTGCATTGTGTGTCTGTATGTGCCACACTAAGCATGGACAACAGAAAGAGGAGAAGAGAACTGTGTGAGGACCAGAGAAAAAAAATTGTGGAAGGTTGCAACGCAGGATAGTGGTGGATAAGAGGCCGCAAACAAGTTCCAAAGAAATTCAGTCTGTCCTGCAGGCTCAGGGAGCATCACTGTCAGCGTGAACTATCCGTCAACTTTTAAATAAAAAAAAACGCTATGGCAGGAGACTCAGGAGGACCCCACTGCAGACACAGAGCAAGGCTACAGTTCGCAAAAATGACTTTGAGTAAGCCAAAATCCTTCTGGGAAAATGTTCTGTGGACAGATGAGACCCTGATAGAGCTTTTTGGTAAAGCACATCAGTCTACTGGAATGAGGCCTACAGAGAAAATGACTCAGTACCTACAGTCAAACATGTTGGAGGTTCAATGATGTTTTGGGGTTGTTTTGCTGCCTCTGGCAGTGGGTGTCTTGATTGTGTGCAAGGCATCATGAAATCTGAGGATTACCAAAGGATTTTGGGTCACACTGTAGGGCCCAGTGTCAGAGAGCTGGGTTTGCTTATGAGATCTTGGGATTTCCAGCAGGACAACGACCAATATGAGAGACATGGAGTTGTTTGTAAAGGAAGAGTGGTCCAAAATTCCAGGTGAGAGGTGTAAGACGCTTATTGATGGTTATAGGGAGAGACTGGTTTCATTTTTTTTTTCAAAGGGTGTGCAACCAAAAATTAACTTAAGGGTGCCAATAATTTTGTCCAGCCCAATATTGTAGGTTTTTTTGAGATTATGTAAAATGTGCTTTTTTCCCTCCTGTTTTTGTTTTCGTCCAATACGGGGATAAACATGTGGATAGAAAACATGTGTTAATGCAATACTTTTCTGAGAGAAATACTTTATTTTCTGGAAAAATTTCAGGGGTACCAACAATTTTGTCCTTGTCTGTAAATAATGTTGTACAAGCTAGCTTGCTAGCATGGGTTATAGTTAGCTACTATGCTAGATTAAAGGTAGCAAAATGATAGCTAGATCTTAACTTCAGTACAGTAATAAAGGAGCCGTAAAAGATTTATGGTGCTTTCTATGCTAAATCATGGTGCTTTAAATTTATTAGATTAAAATGTGTCAAACAATTGCACATGCAAAGTGTCTTGGTTCTTTAACACTCATCGTTTCTTGTCAAAGGAGCAAAATTGAGAGACAGTGATCTGTAGCTGTAACATATTTTGTTCATGAACAGTCCTTTGAACAATTTTTCTTCAGGATATAACAGATTGCAGATCACTGTCCAGACTCTGGAAGGATTAGACAGTTATTTGATGGGATGAATTGTGTGCGCTGGAGCAGGGGAACACTTTAACCTCAGGCCCCAACTCTGCCCAATCCCCTGCAGGCTTCCTACTGGAACCTCCTCACCACCCCCCACCACTGTAAGGCTGATGTATAGGGTTGGATTGCTGCAGCCTGTCCAGCTCCGGATATTCTCCGTGGCCTGCTTGATCTCCATGGCTCCCTCTAGACCCCTTTTACAGCAACAGGAAATGGGGCGTGCTACAGAGGTCACAACCCTCCCAGCTCTAATATATGAGTCAAGTGCAGCCCACCCCAACGGCAGAGAAAGTTCCAGCACCGGCAAGGTGCAGAAGGATGGGTAAGAGGAAGAAAACGAGAGAAGGAGAACACATCTGTCAAACATCAGCCATGTAACATCATTACACACACAGCAGCCATTCTCCTTCCAGAGCCACAGCTGGGTCTAATAGAGACCGGTCCGGAGAGAGACTACTGTACAGCATTCAAAACGGCCTGACCTACATTCAGGACTGGGTGAACTTGTAATAAAGTCAGCTCTGTTTGAAAAGACCCACCAAGTTCAAGCATCATTACCCAGAGTTCTCAAGAACTATTTTTTTGCAAAATGAAATGTTCTGATAAACTTAAGAACCCATATATGGATGGCCCAGATATGACAATGACAGCAAGACAGTAATTATTTTCACTTTGCTGCTCATGACAAGATGTCAGACACAGAATGAAAGAAGAAACAGTTGATTTAAAGATTAAGGGGTATTCTTGGAACACATCAGTACCTAGAGCTGGCAGGCTGGCAGGTAAAGGCACACGCAAGAAAAGCCCATCATTGTTTAGGAGACATGCGTGTATGAATTTGAACAGCCTGATTAGTATCAGTCTCATCAGTAAGTTCAAACGTGTTTAAAACATTAATGTGTTTTCTACATTAGGGTTTATTGGTTTCTTCTCACTCAAAGAGACAGGGGCCTCATCTTGAATGAATATATCCTGGGATGTGTTGCCAAGATGCATGCCAAGGGAACAAACTTTTCTATGTGGCCTTTGAAGATACAAAATATGTTTATGGTTGAAACAAGAAAGCATAAAATGTCAGCCAAACATTGGACAAAATATGAGTTTCCTACGGTGGCCGAGAGAGCTCAACACGCTGCAACTTCAGAAAACACATGTAAACAGAAAAAAACACAACAAACTAAGAAAACGTTTCCATCACTTTGACAACACAGATGCTGCAAACACAGAAACGCGCTGCAAATTCTCACAACACAACCAAACACACGAAAGCGCAGCGAACACACAAACGCGCTGCAAATAGCAAGGGACCACAAAGGAAATGTTTCAGTGTAACCTCAAAAAGTGATGAACCCATCTGGGACCTGTTTTTTTGCTTTTGGTAAGAGCAGAGGTGTTGCTTGTGATTTATACAATTGATTGGTCTATTGGACATTATTAGACTAATCTGACGAATTACACACTTAATTGTGAAACATTATTTTAATGCTATGTTAGCTAGAGTTACTCTGAGAAAATCTGTAGGCAACAAGCAAGTAAAGCCTGTTTTGTTTTTTTTGCTCACATCTGCATTTTTTCCTCTGCTGTGAAACTGCTGTGAAAATGTATATATCAGGTCCGAGATGGGGTCGTCACTTTTTGAGGTCCCCCTGAAACATTTCCGTTGTGGTCCCTACTATTTGCAGCGTGTTCGTGTGTTTGCAGCGCCTGTGTTGTCAAACTGATGGAGACGTATTCGTTGTTTGTTGTGTTTTTTTCTGTTTGCATATGTTATCTGAAGTTGCAGCGCATTGAGCTCTCTCGGCCACCGTAATTTTCACATTTCAAAAGATTTCAACTTGGCAATGGCAATAGAAGAGATTTTTAATTTTTTTATTAAAACCACATGTAGGATAAAATGCAGCAGACAAGCCCTTTAACATAAGAAGATTTATTACCAAGACATTACCAAGAATGAGGTAAAACAAAGGACAAAATGAGACAACGCTGACAAAATATTGGTGCAATAAATATAACAATGATATATAAGGAGTGAGGGGTGTTATGAGCCGTTGACAGTGTGTTTAATCATAATTTGGCAGCAGCTTCAAAATTATTAGTTTGTTAGACATTAACAGAAAATAACGTTACTGTTGCTAGGTTACAGATGAATAAAGTGGAGTGATGCTTTTAAACATGGCCAGGTAGAGATTATATCTCTGTCAGTCCTGTTCTGTTATGCAACATTTTTACAACAATATAATTGGATTTTAAATAATGCAAAGAATCCCTGAATATTTTTAAATGTTTATATTGGCAATTTCCTGCACAATAAAGGCAGTTCCACAGCTTAAGATAACTGGGTATTGTTGTTACTTAGCAACTGGTGATTAGTGGACATATACAAACAAGTGGAATAAAAACAAAAAAATCATGCCGTGATTATATTTTGGCTAGAACTCTTTTTACCAGTGTGCATGTATCAATTTACCATGATAGATGCATTTATGTCTTAAAGTATTTAAAGGCCCAAAACCAAATTTTCCTCACTTTTTAAATGCATTTACATACAATTTTGTCTTGCTCATCTTAGTAGAGGTTAAAGGGAACAAGATCAAAACAGCTCATGCAGTTAGTTCATATATCAGTCTTAAATGAGCTGCTACAAAAACAAAGAAATTCCAAGGAATAAGTGGATCCAATCTGCTTTGTTCAACTTTCGGTTAATGCTGACCTACAGCAATAAAAACAAATTCTTTCACACTGGAGGCAACTGTAGCTAACAAGTAACAGTTTCTACCATGTATGTGAAAAATTGTCTTCCTTTTTTAAAACATCATTTTAAAAAAATCCATTGCCTTGATACAAAATCCTTAAAAACATTTCCTACATTTCCTGCATATTGTTTATATATCCTGCATAATACCATTTTGATATTGCTTTCCCTGAGGTCCACTTTTATGTGATTTTAACCACAAAATTTACTTTTACATGATCGTTTTCCAGCCTCTTCGTATCCTTTAACACATGATATGTTTTGTTCATGTGTTGGCAGTGTCTGTGTTCCAGCATTAATTAAGCAGAAGTTTATTATAAATATGCTTCTTTTGTTTCAATCTGTATCTGCAAGACTAATGTAAGTAACTAGTAACATTTACTGCCAGTTAGCATAGTTCAAACTGCTTGTCTATACTGTCATGCTAAAACTGTTTTGAAAAGTAAAGGAATATCTTGTCTATGTGTTTTCTGATACTGATGCTCTTAACTATTAAATTATGCAAAACAACTTGGAAAAAAGTTAAAATGGTACAGTATTTTCTGAAGATATCCTTGTGTCAGGACTGAGGTCATTGCACTGGCTTGAGTAATAAAATCAATGACATTCCTCATGTGTCCCCAGATTGATGTGAGATAGTGTTTTCTGTGAAACTTTGCTAGATGGAATCTCTGACTTATGTTTATGTGTTTAGGTGATGAATGGTACTTTGGCCATGGGATACGGGACATTCTTGAGATAGCTCATTCCAGTATTACCGTAAATATGACTTTTAAACATATGCATCAGGTTTTGAAGCATAATTTATGTCTTGATATTTGTCCTTCTTCTCCAGCTGTTTTTTTTTTCTTCTGTGAGGTAAGTCCCTATTAATCACAGTGATCTATTGACACTGGGCCAGCGACAGGAAGACGTAACCTCCATTGGTTCCAGAATATTAATCAAGCACTCAAGGAAAGATCGTCTTTGCACAGTTTCAGACAATGACCAAACTCTGAGATTTGGCTTTAGTTCTCCAACTAAAAATTAGTAGATGCATGTTTTGATATAACATGTGATAGCCAAGCTCAGCCTGAAGTTTACTCTGCGTGATACACACTCATTGAATCCCTCACAGAGACTGCCTCAGTATATTCTGTATTTTTTATGTTAGAGAATTATTTTTTATAGAGAAGTCTTGTGAAAGAATCATGATTCTTACCTATTATTAGACTGCCTGCAATTAACCAAACTATAACTAGTAAAAACACTTGTTGTTTGACATTGTTGTCCATAAATATTAATTGGGGGTAAATTTAGTTTTAACCTACATATTCAAATAGCTCCTAGATATGAAACTGTGATTGGAATGCTCATTTAATGTTTAACATTAGTATTGAATCAGCATAGATCTCAGAGGTGGATTCAGCACTGAACTTGCTTCATGGTTTGGCCATTGATTCAAATATATTGAACACTGATCCAGTGGTGATTTTGCAGTTCTCACTGATGTTTCAATATATGCTGATCAACTGCCAGTACAGATGCCACTTCTACATTGAAAGAGTCTTCTGTAAATGTCAAGTGTAAGTTTATAATTGAGTGCATATTACTCACAAGTCATAACACACTCTACTCTTATTTTAGGTGTCTGGGAGACCCCCTAATTCAGTGCAAATTAAAGTGGTAGACTAGTGCAGCATATGAAGACTAACCTGAAGGTATTCATGCCTAATTAATAGTGCTGTCCTCATGGCTTTAAATGGCCTTTGTCCTAAATATGGAATGCTAGTCCCTGTCCAGGCTGCACTGCCAGGTAGGAAGATATCAAGTAGATTTTTTAAAATATGTACTTGTACAGAATTACAGCATCTGCAAAAAGCCTAAATTTGAAAGTGAAGCATGTTAAGTTTTGTGAACACTATGCTTTCAACATTGAATCAACACTGGAAATCCATAGAATAACCATAGAATATTTCCTAGTGTTGAACATAGCATGATAATATCAACTGAAATCATTAAAATTTCTATGTGTGTGTGTGTGTGTGTGTGTGTGTGTGTGTGTGTGTGTGTGTGTGTGCGTGTGTTACACAGACTATACATCTCTGAATTTAAAAAGGAGAAAGAAATTCTGGAGCACATTCAATGTGAATTTAGGCAACCTCCTCTACATTTATCACATGAATGCTAAAAAGAAAAGTAAAATGTGGCTACATCTATCATGTTGTGGCCTGTTGAATTTTTGACACCATAATAAATCAGGACTGTTCTTTAGCGGGTGGAGTGACCAAATAAGAAAACTGTGCTGATAAAAGTTTTGGTACGCTTTATACTCTTTTGAAAATTTCTTTTACATAGTATTTATATACATTAGATTTTCTATATCAACTGCAGCAAAAAAAAATCCCTACAAAAGTTAATGATCAAGTTATCACTAGCTCTATTCTAATCCTTTAGATACTCTCAGCTTTATGTTAATCATCAATGCGTTCTGTAATTAGGCTTTTCTGTTTGTTTAGGCAAACCTACACTTTCCATAATTCAGAAGTATCACATTGGTTGCAGGACCAGTTGCAGGCGGTTCATCCTGATGTGTAGTGTAGCAAAACAACACCCTGGACAATTCACAAATCCAGTGCAGGTGAACTAAAAAAAAAACATGCTCATTTCTATTAAAATCATTTTGAAAAGCTAGATGTCTGCCAGTGTTGGATGGGCAGTGTGTTAACGTTCTTTTAGAGTCCATATATCACAGCCTGTATTGCCAGGTTGACGAAATGTTGATATGGATTTGACCTTGCAGGGCTGGCCTTGGCCATTTGATAGCCAAGGAAAGGCGACTGTGGGTGTGAGCTGAAAGTTCCCGAGCCTGACCTCAGCATAACCTCTGTTTGTTTACACAGATTGGTGAGACCCTCTTTGAAACTGACCCGCCCACCCCTCCTTCACATTCTGTCCACTCCTAAATCCTACTGTGGCCCAAACAGGTCAAGCATTGGTGAAAAAGTGCTGTGATTCAGAATATTCTCGTGAACCTTCATTGAAAAAAGACATACAGTTGTGCAGAAGAGCAGTAAATAAATGCATAGTCAGAATAATATCAGTACACTATATTTTGTGCAGTGCAGATTCTTATTATTTATGATTGAAAAATTAGTAGACCAAAAAGAAACACTTGCTGAACTTGCTGACAGTTTTATATGCACTTATGTCTAGAATTATAAATAACAGTATGTCATTTACTGTTAGAACCAGATTAGCAAGTCTAACTTATATATTTAGATTGTGTAATGATGTAGACAGTTAGCTAGTTGGTATGAAAATATGCCATTTTATGTTGTAGTTGGCTAAATTAGTTAAAACTGTGTAAAACTAAAGAAGTAAACTTGTTTTGGCTGGTTGACTTCCTATAGGTAAGGTGGTGAACTGGGTGAATCGGTTGTTATGCTTCAATGTCTCTTTAAAATGGAAATTAAAGGGTCTCACTATCTCTTAGAATACTATTCTATTCTCTCTTTGCTTTGGTGTATCAGACTGTGCTCCCTGCATGCCCTCTTGCCCTGTGAGGTCGTGTCTGAGTAAAGGCTGATACTGATCCGGGGTCAGAGGAGGCACACAGCAGGGATGGACCTCAGGGCAACACACCAAAAACAGCCACTTCACCTTTCTCCAGCTTTATTTACTCATGATGCATGGCCCGTGAAATGGCTGATATTACAAACTGCCGTTAAAAGAGTGGATCTCTGTGCAGACAGGTCCAATTACAGAGCCCTAGGAATAGCTTAGAAAAAAAATCTCATTTCAAAATTGTCCCTCTCATCACCAATATAGTTTGATCAGTTTAGACATATTTGGTGTTTGCCTCTTTAATTTTGCACTGGAGCTTTAGGAATTATGTAGCTAACAAGCAATCAAAATCCTCATACACTGACGACAAAGATGTTAATTAATGTGTGTTAAAGTGCGTCTTTCCCACCAAGTCCTGCTATTCTGTAGCTGCCTCATCACTGCAGTACAAATCTGAGGTGACACAAAAGTCTAATTCATGTATCAATATGAGCAAAATTTTGTTATACACTAGCAGCATTACATTTTATAAATCAAGCAATGGGTATAAAAATAGCAAAATGACTTCGACCACAGTGGAGTTAGTGGCAACAAACAGTCAAGGTGGACTAATAATACTTCCGTACTCTCAAGGCAAAAACAATATTCAGTGTCATATTTTATGTCTGTCATATTTCATAACATTACATTACTTATTATTACATTATGTTCTGCTATGCTGCTATTACAGGTCTTTATTTCTGTTGTACATTGTTGTGCTAATGTGGCATGATGCAGTTTAACATGATGAACTTTAACATGGTGCACTTCAGTTATAACATACCTTAAACTTTAAATACTTTAATTTAGCTTTAATGTTTTACCTTAAAATTGTTTAACCTGCTCCCTGTTTAAGCTGCTTTACTCTTATTTATATTTGTTTTTAAATGTTACATATTTTATAATGTTGCACAGTCAGAAAAAGTAGAGAAATAGTGTTACAGGATACATTTCACTGTATGTTGCACTGGTATATCTATGCATGTGACAAATAAAGAATATTTAATCTTAAATCTTGAATTTTGAACAATTGAAAACAATCTAAAGCCTATGTTGAAATCCTCACAGAATCGAGTTTTGACATGGCCATCTCACTCCCCTGACCTAAACCCCATTAAAAATCTGGGCCCGGTTTCTCGAAAGCTTCTTATCGCTAAGTAGGTCTTAATTTCACCTTAACCTCTCTCTTAACTTTATG
>JBBMFX010000141.1:7215640-7229748 GCA_037832545.1 Rhabdalestes septentrionalis
CATATATATTGAGCTTATTCTTTCAGCATCTATGTAGAATTGTTTTTATTTTCCCTCAGTTAATTTCTAATCCCTTCTTTTATTAAATGCTGGAAAGCCTCCACATACCAGAGAGGCAGGTGGTAACTTTAACAGGAGATATTTTACAAACAAAAGTACACTTAATAATGTGCTGCCACAAGGGTTACTTTGCTTGTCACAATGTATTGTGTTTTCAGAAACATTAAACTGTGAATAAGTAATAGACTTTAAATTTGTGAAATAGCTGAAATGACTGTGGCTTTTGGGGCCTTGAACTGATTTGAAAGCTGAAAATGAAACATGAAGTAAAAGTGACCATTCTGTTGTACGTGAAAACACCACAGCACACTTCCTCTTTATTTGACCCCTTCATCAAGTGAAGCAGTGGGCAGCCAGGAACACAGCCCCTGGGGAGCAGTGCGTGGGTATGGTATCACTCTCAAGGGTGCATCAGATTAAAAGTGCACTTAACACCTACCTTCCTCAGAGAACTTTTAAGTGGTTCTTCCAAAGAACACTTCTGTTTTTTTAAGTATTTTTGAAAGTATATGCATTTGAATTAAAAGACTTTTGTCAGTTTGTGCAGCTGCTGTTACACAAAATGGTGAATATTTGAGTGGAGAACATTCTGAAAGCACATAAGCTGCAGTTTGTTGTTTAGTTTTGCTGTATCTCATCTATCAGCTTGCACTCATCCAAGGCCTTCACAAAACCACGTCCTTTCTTTGTTCTAGTCAAAGCAGAGGCCATGTGCACAATGTGAGGATGCGTCACCCACTTACATCACTTCCCCTTCCATTTCAACCCGGTACCCACTCATTCTTCCCATACGCACTCCCTGATAAAGTCTACTGATAAAGCTTTTCCATTAACAGGTCATTTGCAAATCCCCCCACTTATGAAGTCTCGGAAGCCCATTAGTTATCTCTCCCGCTGTTTCTCTGCCACTTTGTCCGGCCGCTTGCAGCCCAAGCTGGACCATCTGCATCTAATAGGCTGTTCCAGGGAAGGAAAGGCCAATGGCCACTAATCCACCTGTTTCTTTTGCAACCATAATGCACCGGAAAAGATTTATCTTTAGTAGCTTCTTAACTGATATCCCAATTTTGTCTTGACACTGAAATTATGTTCTCTGTGCTCCCACAACTCCAACTCAAACAGCTTGGATTACAGTTCCTTACTGATTGACAAGGCTGTCAGCGATCCATTATAAATGGTTGAACATGGCTGTGTTTTTTTAATGTTCAGATTTCCTACACTCAAGTAGCAGGAAAAGCTATACAACAAATTACTGGGTTATTTCCTGACCCACAACCTACAAAAAAATGTATAGATATAATGCTGAACCCTCAAACAAAACCATATTTAGCAGCCGATACTATTTTTTTTGTCATTCAAAATGGCATCACATACATTCATTTTATCAATGTCACAGATATAAAGAAAAATAATTAGTTTACGCTGTTTAGTTATAGTCAGTTGCACCCATTTCATTTCACTTAGTATTACCAACATAGGGAAGGTAAGGGCTCAAATGCTTCTTTGAAGTCCTGTGAAGGTACAGTATCTTTGCAAGTTGCTAATAATGCAATCAGCTAACATGTACTCACTCTACGTGTTATTTGGAAAGGGAAGTCCATTCAGAGTGCCAGAGAGCTCATTTGATTCCTGGCCATGGATGACCATTACATCACCCAGAATGGGACTTCCCACACCAGTGCTTGCCTATTCAGGAGTTTACAGAAAGTGAGCCAGTCCTAACTGTGACCTGTACTTACCCATAATATGTGTGAGAAAGAGGTGGAATATAAGATAAGATTCCAAGGGACTCACAGGAGGTGCTTTGAAAAAACTTTGACCATTCCAGGTCCCAAAAAATGTGCCCTTTTTCCATGCTGGATTTTTTATCTTTGATAAATGTAATTCTCAGCACCTAAATGGGGATCATGCTCCAGAATGTGAGAGCTCTGTGGGTGACATTGTTCTGAACAAGCTGTAAAATGAAACGTTTTAAAAACAAATTGAGCATGATCTGCTTGAAGTCACAAAAATGAATAATCTTGGATTCACACTTGAAGGTAAAAAAAACCCTGCAACACAAAAGAGCAGTGCAGGGCTGAGAAACATTTCTGTCATGACCAGAATGAGTGTGTATGTGTGTGTAGCTTGTCAGGACCTGTCAGAGTGTCAGTTTGGCTTTTTTTTTTTTCTGTTTCATCTGCCCTCTCAGTGTGTGGCCCATGGGCTGTTTTGGAACAACACGTGAGTAGATTAACTAGAACTGCCTGTTGATAATATTGAAGCCAGGATGACAAAGGAAGTATAGAATCAGAACACAGTTGTAGTCATTTTAAGACTTGTGTTTTGATGTGATCAAACTGGCTAATGCTAGCCTTTTATGTGTGTGAATTAAAAGGCTGTCTATACTCACAGCTGGATCTTCCACTGTTTTTTAGGGACGCTGAGACCTTTTTGCTTGATATGAAGAAAGTCCGTGCGTCTGATGGAGGGTGGCTGGTGTTTGACATCACAGCTACGAGTAACCACTGGGTTCTGAATCCCCAGCAGAACATGGGCATTCAACTTTGTGTAGAAACCATGGATGGTAAGGCAACAACACACGCACATTATCAATGAAACAAACAAATATTAGTTACTAAAACCTATTTGTTTGTAAATGGGTATTTTTTCGTATATGTTTTCATGAGTTGGGTAAAAAAATATCATAGCAGATCAGTACCTTTCAATATGATGTCCATAGTAAGTTCATGTGGGCGTTACCATGGGGTTTTGTTAGCCCTGGTTCATTTGCTGTGCGGAGCATACACATTTTATTTTATTATTTTATACTGCAAAAACTCCTGAACTAACCAAGAGTTGCAATCTTATTTCTAGCCTAAAAGTCTTTTTGATCTTGTTTTAAGATTAATATACTATATAAGTGCAGATATTTTTGCTCTTATATATTATATTGCTTCCTATTTCAATAAACCTTTAGACTAGAAACAAATGAAATTATCTGTCAGTGTATCAAAATATTTACACTTGGTAAGATTTATTGAAATAGTAAATCAATCATAATAATCTTACAAAATCTGGTTTTATATACAGAAGTTTATTACTCTCAAAATAAGATCAAGAAGAATTTTAGTCTAGAAATAAAATAAGAAAGGAACTTTTTGCAGTGTAGCATTTTATTATTATTATATTGTACATCTTCATTGGTTTAATGATTGACGAGGATGATTTTACATATTCTTTGCATTAAATGATCAAACACTTTTTTGCCTTTTGTCTTCAGTTATTTTTTACATGTAATAGAGTATGAACTTCCTCACTTAGCCTCTCAGTGACTATTAGTTTAATGTGCAAAGTAGTTGCTGAAAGTTTTTTTTTTTTTGACCTGTTAACTGTCCAAAAGATACATATCTGATTTTTTTACTCCCATTCATGGAAATATGTTTCAGAAAGGCCGTTACTCATCTCACATGAGTGGTGTGCTTTGAGCATTAAAAGTCAACGTGGATTGTTTGTATTAATCTGATTCCCCTCTGGAACTGCTTTTATCATCTTTTTGTTCAACATCACATACTAGATTTGTCTGTTTTTCCTTTACATTTCCCTTACATATTATTCCAAGTATCTTTAAGGCTTTTTTAGTAAATATATTTACTCAAAAGTAATTTAAGCCTATAGTCATGCAGCAAGGTAAAGAATCAGTCACTTTGGTTGCAAAAAACGTACATAAATAACCACTCAGTTTTTTGTTGTTGTTGTTGATTTCCAATGCAGCTTCAGTAAAAACAGACCTGGAGGCAACAAAGTGGTGCTGCAAGTACACATACTAGTTTCTAAATGATACAAAAAAAAATTCAATGGCTTTAAAAGCATTTTTTTTGTATATGCAAAAGACTTTCCTGGTGAGATTAAAAGTGATGCACAGTGGATATAGATAGTGTGTACCTACTGATAGCCAATCAGAAGGCAAGTGACAAGACCTCTTTAGATGTGGCCAGTTTAGCCTGCCATAAAGATTAGTGCGTACATTTGTAGGTGGCATATTTTAGTCAGAGTCTGTTTTAGATTTGACCTCAGTAATACTCAAGAATGATGTATATACCCACAAAATATGCATAATGCCATAGAGTTAACAAAATCATATTTCTACCTATTTCCCTAAATGCTGAACTAACTATTTAGCCACTGTGTTAAAATACGTCCACACATTGGAAATCTCAGAAGTTTAATGTATATACAGTGTATATTTCAGGAAGTACATAAGCTCTGGCAATGTATCAAACATCTTGTTTGAGAATAAAAACATGTTCCCTTCAGCATTTCAGTGCGTTTGTCCATTTTGTCATTCTCAGGCCGAAGCATCAACATGAAATCTGCGGGTATCATCGGAAGGAGCGGGCCGCAATCTAAGCAGCCTTTTCTTGTTGCTTTTTTCAAAGCCAGTGAAGTGTTGCTGCGCTCGGTGAGGGCCACTGGGGGCAAGAGGAAGAATCACAACAGAAACAAAGGCAGAAGTAAAGAGAATACCTCACAGCCTCCCAGGAGTGGAGGTAGAGTTCACTTTCAGCTAATGTCTCGACAATAAATCCCACTGTGTCTGTGGAATACATATCACACACTTTTGTAATGCATTACTTCTCCAGGCAGCTAAGGCTCATCTTACTCGTTTCATTATTATTTTATTTATTTCAAAGTAATAGTCAACACTTTCATGGCTCTAGCTTAGAAATACAACATTTGTGCCAAAAAAGAATAATAAGGTCATTCTTTTAACCTTTAAAAGAGGAGTCAGTTGCTTTATTTGTTTCAGGGGAGTGACTAGGAACAGTCTTTAGTAGCAGGGTCATATGATCTTTGGGGATATTTATCTAATTTCATTACTGGGTGAAGACCTTCTGGCAGCTCGAAATTGAGAAGAAATGCCCATGAGGGTTGGCCACCGAAGCCCACCCATGCAGAAGTAGACTAAACAACTTTAAATGTCTGTGCTAGTGTTTGAGCACTGATGGCGGGGTTTTTCTGTTGTTTTTAATCTAGATCCAAACACAAGCGAACAGAAGCAAGCCTGCAAAAAGCATGAGCTTTACGTGAGCTTCCGTGACTTAGGATGGCAGGTACGAGTGCGTGTATGGAAATGTCAGGAAAAGCAAACAGATCTTTCATATTCTTTACAAGGTGGATTCTTTCCTCTGTCCTTTACCCCACTTTCCTTAACTCTCTCTCTCCATCTCTCTCTTTTTCTCACTCCTTTGCTATGTCAAGGACTGGATAATTGCACCTGAGGGCTATGCAGCATTTTACTGTGACGGAGAATGCTCATTTCCACTCAATGCACATATGAATGCCACAAATCATGCAATTGTCCAGACATTGGTAAGTGTACATTGACCTATTAATATGTCCAAATATTTTCGGACAGCTACACAAAAATAAGACCAATACATCTGCAATGTCCAGCTCTAGAGGTAAATAAGAGAACACAGCAATATATTTGTAAATCAGCATCTGTATGAGTTTGACAACATGCCATGCCAGTGTCATTCTGCTTAATGAGGTACTGATTACTGATCACCTGAATCAAATCTGTTGTAATCAACACTCCTATTTCAATACTGTTTGGTTCAATACTTGCACATATAAAAGATAAAACCTGAGGAACATTTTTGTAGTGGTCTCTATTTTTTTTTTCCAGAGCTGTAATTAATCTGTAGTTTACTTTCCAAATATATGGATGTAAATATAACCAGTGAGGTTACTACATTCCCAGCTGAGAATCTGCTTTTTTTTGTCTTCTCTCCCCAGGTCCACCTTATGTTCCCAGATAATGTGCCAAAACCCTGCTGCGCCCCGACCAAACTGAATGCTATATCTGTGCTATATTTTGATGATAGCTCAAACGTGATTCTGAAGAAATACCGCAACATGGTAGTCAGGTCTTGTGGGTGCCATTGAGTCTAAACTGCGCACTGGCTTGGGGGCTTGTTTTGCAGGCACAGACCAAGCCTCATCTTGGGCTAAATTACACTGCAACTGGCGATCATCCATTGAACATTTTTTAAATCTAGGACTCTAGGTTTATCTGTGTGTGTAAAACCCACCATGTTGGTGATCTTTCTGGAATTCAATCCATACTCTTCAAGTACATAATTTTGACATTTGATGTACAGTGTTATGTATATATTAGCTCATGACTGCTCTTATTTATTTGCCTTTAACTGTTAATATAGCAGGTACGTAGATCAAAGTTACAGATATTTACAGATACATGTCTGATACCAATGGCCAGTTTCCTAGATCAGTTTAAGCCTGGACTAAAAGAATTTATGAGAACTTTTCTGGAATCTTGCTACATAACACTGATGGAACAATTCCATAATCATGCCATGGTAGATGTCTGTTTTAGATACTCATGACAGCATACACCAAATTCTGGGCCCTATGCACACGCAGTGGCCATGGGCCCCCGTAAGCTAGAGGTTCACAACCCCCGACCCCCCCCACACACACACACACTTGGGGCCCTGGTAATTTAGTCCCACTTTTCTCCCAACTACGAGACCCCTGACAGCATATGACATCTGCCATGACATGTTTGTGTAGTTATGAACCTGGGCTCAAGTAAAGCATCACTGAATTTTAAATAGCACTATTCTCTTTTGGCACTGTCACTGCAATTTAGTGAAGGCCTAGGCTTCCATGTCCCAGAAATCAGCTCTGAATGATCTTTCCTGAAAAATACACATCAATAAGTCCATCAGTCAGTTGCTATAATTGATACATTGGTCATCAACAGTATTTCCAGCCATGTTAAATGTGGATGTTCATTGTCAGGTCATTGCCCATTTTTGAGAGACCACTCAAGCAAGGCGATGCTGCTATTTTAAATAGGACGAAATATATGCAAAATTGTGTCAATGTAACTTTGTATTGCAGTGCAAACTCCCGAGGAAACTTAAATGAACCTATTCTCTGGTGAATATCACAATGAAAACATTGATTTAGTCATAGAAATATGAGTATTAAATCAAATCAATTGTGAATTGAGAAACTGAATCCTCTTTACTCCACCATCACCCAGAGTCACTTTATTCAGTTTGTAAACCAGTGAATTCAGCAGTAGTTTTCAAAATGATCCTGACGCCCGCATATATTTACATTAGTAATTTGAGTAATATATTTTTGGAAAATATAGCATTTACTGTATTAGAACAGTGTTTAAGTGTAAGTAAATATATTTTCAAATAACAATGTGTCTTCTTTTTTCCTTTATTCCATTTTAATATGCCCTTTACATATCTCCATTGTGGTAGGTTCTGCTTTAGGCTGTGAATAGAGGCAGATAAACTATGTTGGTTGCAAACTGTAAAGCTGATCTGAAAGATAGCAAGGCAAACAATTGATTTGCCTTGTTTCTTTAGGATACCCGAGTCTTTTGTGAGGAAAATTGCATCCATTGTCAATGAGTCACACTATAAGGACTTGTTGTCTTGAAGGTACAAAGTATTTAGTTGGTGTTGTCTCTTTATATTTCACGTGAGTTCTGTAATACTTTACTTCTGTTGCGCATAACCTAATAATAGAATTTTTCTTTAAGCCTTGTTTAAACAATGTTTACACAGAGCCCTTTGTGTCTCACTAAACATCTTCAGCCCTTTTCTACCCTATTCTTTGTCTCTTAAACTGCTTGGTAGGAAATCAGACTGAATAGTTTGTTAATATGTGATGTGTGGTATGGCCTATATTTTAGATATATCATTTTCCAGGCCCTTGACAGGGTGTGTTTTACCTTATGATGTCACTTTGTTCGTGGCCTGTCAGTAAGTCAAGTGACTGTATTTCACTTAATTAAAAGCCATCTGGGGGCCACCCAGAGTTTATGCAGACTGCATCTAAAAAAGTACATTAAACGTGGGATGAACAGAGGAGGCCACCTGCTAACTTAACTTCTGGTGACGCGGAGGATTTGCATTCCTGCGGCCTGCTGCCCTGTATGATTACTCCTGCCACTTCACAATCCCATCTACTGTTTAATATCATGGATTCTTTCCAGTTCCACTAAATGTCTTCCTTTCTGCAACACCAGGGCCCGGATGAATGGGCTCCTAGTTGAAGCGGTTCTCCGCCAGCAAGCGGACCTCTTAGCCCTAAGCCCCGCAGCCACATGAAAGTGCGTGAGAGCACAGTCACCTTTCTTAATGTAGATTGATATAGTGTCCTGTATCCTCAGGAGAGACACACATGTACACACAGACCCATGTGCAAACACACACACACACACACACACACACACACACACACACACACACACACACACTTAGAGCTTTAACTAAGTTCTATGAGTCAGCGATGTCTAACACTCATTTCATCTCTTCGACCTCGATCTTGTGCTCAAATGGCAGCTTCTCTAAACAGCTGTTAAGCTTCCCAGGAAAGTCAATGTGAAGTAGTATTTGGATTTGGGGTTTCTTAAGCCATAACACCAGGGGACACTGCCTGGTAAATTACACAGTGTTAGGCCTGTGCTCTGTAAATCATGTTAGTTTTTTTCTTTCTTTTTTCTTTCTTTTTTTTTTTTTTACCTTGAATCGAGGCTCTGTTCCTGCTCTTTGACTTCATTGTGCTTCCTGAACTTCACCTCCTTTTCGATATGTATATTTCACTGGGTCAGTCGCCAATTCTCTTTTTATTTTCACTCCACCACCACATTGTGACCATGAAAAACTTGACATGCTTTAAAGGAATCCGAGACCTATTATAGGAGACTCACTACTGCTCGAATCTTTTTTTCAGTCTCAGCTGTCTGTTTTGAATTCAAGTACACACAGACAGACTTCTTCAATTAACAGAGAGTTCATGTGGACAACACAGTTTTTTAGGAGTGTTCCAGATTCTTCCACAATTGTTTTTTTTTTTTTTTGTGGCATAATAATAAGGGCCAGGTTTGATCGGCAAAATAATTTTGGAATCTTGGTACATTCTAGTTGTTGAGAGTGAATTAACTGATTTTCTTTCAACATTTATTCAACAATTTTCCCTTTTTGCAGAATCTATTTTTTAATGCAAACTGACTAATACAGTAATTTGGTAAGCAATTAAATCAAATTTAATTACTCATTTCCCGTAATCCTTCCTAGGGTTGCGGGTACACGGAGTTGCGGGTACAGACTCACTCTAGACCTTGCACCAGCCCACCAAAGGGCACACACACACACACACACACACACACACACACATACACACATACATCAAGTTCACCTGACAGGCATGTCTTTGGACTGTGGGAGAAACCGGAGACCCCGGAGGAAATCCACGCCACCATAAGGAGAACATGCAAACTCCACACACACAAAACCAGAACCCAGATTCAAACACTCAACCCTGGAAATGTGAGGAAACAGTGCTTACCACTTGATTAATTCAAATGAAATGTTTTCCGAAACAATTTATTTGAATTGATAAACTAGGCCTCAGTCAGGTGTAGGAATCCTTTTGAAATACAAATCAAGTACACAGCAATACATAATCAACCAGTAAAGTGAAGTCACACATGAACACACCAAAGCATGAAACTCTTCCTCTGCATTTAACCCATTCACCATGTAAAGCAGCGGGCAGCCAGGAAGACAGCACTCGGGGAACTGTATGTGAGGACTGTATCTTGCTTTAAGGTACCTCTGTGGTGCCCCTAGCAATCTAAGAATTCAAACCTACATTTTTGTGAATGCAGAGAAAACACCCTAAACACTACACAACCTGCTGCCCCAGTGCTAAGCATATTTCCAAAAAATACAATGCCAATGGCAAGCTAACAATTCCTTTATCAGTCTTTTAAAAATAATTTTTGAAATAAAAGTGCAAGAACTGTGTACAGAATTTTTTTTTTATCATATATATCACATCAAAAAACTTTTGAAATGATATATTAAGAAGTGTGAAATTCAGATGGAGGGCTGGAAATGGAGAATTTATTTTCTGTGTGCCTGGAAATGGAGGGAAATGGTTATATAAAAGGACTGGATACTGCTGCTTGTAACAGATACTGTCAGATATTTAAATTGCATCCCTTGCTAAATGATTAACAAAAAGAATTCCACAACTTAGCCAATTAGCCTGGTGTCGAGGTAATTGACCTCGTCCTCCAGACCCCCTGAGATATGGCCAGATGAAGGTGTACGAGAGTCTTGTATGTGTATAGTTCAGCATAATTAGATAGTTAATCTCATTTTCTAAATGGACATATCACTAATGTCAGGCTAACTAACTATTTCTCTACTTACCAGGTCAAATATTCCCTGGCGACATAACAATTAATAAAATCCAAAATAAATAAAAACAGACCAGGGTGATGATAGCACACAAAAAACATCAAAGTCAAATTCAAAGTGAACTTTATTGTCATTTTTCTATATACGGGTATACACATGTAATTATGTTTACACACAGTGTAAGTATTAAAATATAACAATAAAACATGTCCTGATATGATATGCCATACAATACAGCATGTCCTGATATGTGGATGCATTGTGCAAAATGATGTTATTAGTGCAATTTTGATTAATTGTTCACAGCAGTAGGTAATTGCTAGAATGACGAGGTGCAGTGAGAAGTCTAGGTATTTGTGATTTCAGGTTCCTTTGAAATTTCAGTCTTCATAAAATGTGTATGTGCAAAGAAAATCTTTTTATATTTGTATGGGTTTAAGATGGGCTTGAGGTAGATTGGAGGACCCTGGGGGGCAGTGTGGTGTTTTCTGCGGTGTTGGTTCTGCTCACAGTTCACAGTTTTCAACAACCTGTTTTCAAAAATCTGTGAAACGTTCTGATTTGTCTTTTTTTGACCTAGCAATGCTCAAAGAAAATGGCTTTAGGCCTTAAAATGACTTTAGAATGACCTTTTGGAAGGAGTGAGAATTCTCCAGACATGAGAATATTGATCCATGTCAATGTTTCTCAGTGAGTCATCTTCGATTTGTGCTTCACTGTTTGATCAATTTAAACAACTGTAAATGGGTCAAGCAGCTGTAAATTGGTGGTCATCTCCAGCAGACTGTTGTCTGTCCATGTGGTGATGTCATATGCAAAGAACTTGGTTTGGCATGTGGATTGCTAACATCACTTCAATATCTAAATTATGCCAGTATCAGCTCAGCCGATACTGGATTTTATCAGTCCCAAACCTAATACAAAATAGTATAGAGACAAAATAAAAGACTACATAATTACTATGTATGTACACACATACACTCAATGAAAAAATGAGAGATCACGGCAAAAAAGTTCAGTTTCTCAGGTTTGATCGTTTATTGGTGCAAGTACTGAACTTAACACCTTTGTGTTAGTTTTTAAGAACTGCTGACAATTTTTCTCCTAATTTTCAAATAAAAATATTATTCTTTAAAGCAGAATTTGAAAGGAAATGATGCAATGTTTACAGATAAATAAAAGTAAAACAAATCTTCTTCACTCTTAAATGAAATAGCAATAATTTCCTTACTTCTTGTAGTGGTTTGCCACCCAACACAAAGAAGAGAGTTACAGCATTTGTTTTTTTACAGCATTGTTTTCCTTAATTAAATAAGATTTGACTCAGGTGATCACTAACCATTACCTCTTAATATATTATATTAGTGATGCGGCCGAATTCAAATACGGTATTCGGAAAGGCACAAATAACGTGGTTTTAATGAATACGGTATTTGGACAAATACTTACAAAATATTTGAATTCAGGAACCCCGCCCCCACCCCTGGTTACACCCTCGCGTGTTTAGGGCACTCGCCCTGCGATCCCTATGAGGTTCCCTGAGTAAGGTACACTCCCCACACAATGCTCCCGGTACCTTCCTCACACACTGCTCCCCGGGTGCAGAGTTCATGGCTCCCGCTGCTTCAGTTTGTGAAAGGGTTAAACGCTGAGGAGGAACTTCGTTCTGTTCACATTGTGTGCAGTGGTGTGTTCATGTATGACAGTTTGATCACTTTCACTTTTAGATATTCCGCTTCACCGTAACCCCCCTCCCCTGTCACACGCTCAAATACAAATACGAATACGAATAATTTTCCCTTTCAACAAATACAAATACAGATACAAATAGCGGCCACTCTGCACACCCCTACCCTGTATGTAACCCCACACGCTCTGGTTCCTATCCACCACTCTAAGAAATCCAAAGTTTCTTTGCCTCACATCGCATCACATCAAATCACTCTGAATAACATTCTCTACATGGAATTATGAGGATAAGAGGACATTCCCTTGAAAATCCAGGGCTAATCTGATACGGGTGCCGCAAATATTCTGCACCAATAGACAGCAAACAGACAACATGTTTATTGCAATGTCTTTTCAAACAAATCCACTTCAACAAGCTGTCCTTTCAGAATTCATTTTTGAATTTAGTGAACCTACATTGTATTTCCAGATGAGCTCATCTTGAGACAGCAGGTGACAAGGTCATCAGCGACGCAGGTTTAAGATGTTAAATCTGCAAACTGCCAAAGTACCTAAAGAGAGAAATGCAAAATACATTTTTGGATCAAAAACAGCACTGCAGATAGTTAATAAGACCATTTTCAAGATAATTTGCAGCATGATTCCTCACTACCGGAGTTTATTTTAACACACACTCCACTTTCCTAAACAGTGCAAACAGCCAAAGAACCTGAGGAGAGGAGTGGAAAAGAAATGGTCAAATCCACAACAGCACTGCAGATTGTTAAACTTATAATTTTCAACATGATTCCTCACTGGAGAAGAATCTTTTTAGTGCGACTTTTTGCTGAGTTTACCTTAATGCCCACTCAACTTCCCTAAACAGTGTACTAGGAGCATCGCGGCTCTCGTCTGCCATGCCTACAATGACCACGAGGACAAAGTGTATCTCATTTTTCATTTTCCTGTTAAAAGGAGTGGATGAGGATGTTCGCCAGAGCAAAGTGACAGGGATGATGTTCAGATACTAAAACACAAAATTAACTTATCCTGTACATTGCCTGCACTTGTCCCAAAACACCTTTGTGCCCCTGAAGCACTACAGGCAACATGCTGTCCAGTGTAATCCTGAAAGAAGAGATGGGTGGGGGAGACCAGCAGAATTTTGATTAAAAATGTGCTAGGACACTCCCACATGCCCTATACTCGATGCCATCATTATTTATTTGAAATAAACTTTTTTCCCTTTAATTGATGTTAATCATCAGATTGTAAACACTGGTCATTATAAAGAATGAACTCTAAAATAATTTCAATTAGCTTGTTTGTGTATTCATTTGTTTTGCAAGTCTAATGTACAAACTGATCAGTGTTTTAATGTCAACACACTTTACAGAATGTGCAGAGGGTCTAAGGCTTTGATTTCTCAAGGCAATTAAAATGTGCCCTCAGTTGGAGTGATTTTTCTGTCGAAAGGCCATTTGACTGCTTGTTGATTTTCTTTTGCATTCAGTGGTTGCCTGTTTGACTGTTTATCTGCAATGCACAACATCTGATCATTAAATAGACGAGGCTAGAAGGTGGACTGCAATTCATGCATTGATTTTGAGCCTCTGAATCCATCAATACAGTTTTTTTTTACATTTTTTCTGCTGTTCTTAGAGGGCTTTGTATGTAAAATGTATTTAATTTAATGATGGTAATCTTAAGACGCAAATAAATAATTTAGCTGCATCCTTTGTATGTTTTAATGTTTTAGCTTTAAATGTAATACCTAATCAATATAAAACTTGCTGGATATACACTACATGCACAAAAGTATTGAGATTCTAATATATAGACATTTTTTGGACGAGAAGAGCAGGCTCCATCATACCATTTCATCCCAATGGTGCAGGATTGGGTTGATGTCAGGACTCTGTGTGGGTCAGTCAAGTTCTTCCACCATGATCTTACCCAGCCATGTGTTTATGGAGCTCGCTTTGTGCACTGGGACACAGTCATGCTGGAATACAAAAGGTTCTTCCCCAAACTGCGTCCACAAAGTGGGAAGCATGGTGTTGTCCAAAATGTCTTAGCATTCTGAAGAATTAAGCAGCCATTTGTCATGTGTGAACACACCACAGCAAACAGGTA
>JBBMFX010000141.1:7230086-7242196 GCA_037832545.1 Rhabdalestes septentrionalis
CTCTCTCTCTCTCTCTCTCTCTCTTTCTCTCTCTCTCTCTCTCTCTCTCTCTCTCTCTCTCTCTCTCCCTCTCTCTCGCTCTCTTGCTCTCCTTTCTTTCTTCGCCCGACGATTTATTATCTTAGTGTCAGCTTACGGTCAGTCCACAAGGCTGCTGAAACTTTATCTAATCAAAATGTTTTGCAGTTTACTTTATTCATCTTTCCACATATGGTTATTCCTATTTGTATTCTGTGGGTGGGCTGCGTGGCCTTCCATTACGTCCAATCAAAATCTCTTGAGTGGTGTGACCATCTGGGTCACATTTTTACACGCTTGTAAAGGCCATGAACAGAAGACCAAAAGAATGTATCCTCATTGAGACGCCATTTCTATATATATGTGTGTGTGTGTGTAGTCTGCTCTATCAACACATCAAAAGAAGAATGTAAGATCTACATTTGACCCCAAGGTTTCATTCGTACTGCATAGAAAGGAGCACCTATACTTCATGCACCAAGCCATGGTGTTCATGTATATTCCCTTCAGTTTTGTGCCTCACAGAGGATTTTGAAGTCATCGTTTCATCTTGTGTTCCATTTTTGCCTTATTGTTCATTTCATTCTTTAAAAAATAAGACTCTTCGTCCTGTGCACTGAAAACAAGAATCCATTCAAGTAGTCAGCTAGACAAATATATTACCTCACATTGCATTTGAAAGAGGGTGGGTTTTTAGCATTGTTTACTTTCCTCATCTTACTCACATATTTCCTCCACATATTTGGGTTAGAAGGGACTTTCCATGCAGTTCACTTTGCCCAGTGTCTACTGGAGACTTATACAAAGAGGGATCTTTTACTCCTCATTGCACATGAACACCTTAAAAAAGCAAGGCTTTCAACCTGGATATGTATAGATGTGGCAGAGCAGAGTTTTTCCTCCTATTTATGGTCAGTAAAACATGGATCTAATATTCCTGACCAGTCTGAGTCTTTTAAGGTTGAATTTCATTAATGCTGACGATCATTCGATGAGTCTAATGCAATTTTTGTATTTACATGATACCATACAGTGCACACTGAGAGTACATTGATATAGCCAATCCAGTTTTAAACATAGATAAGTATGTATGCATGTACACATTGATTATATATATGTAAATCTGTCCAGAATGTATACATAAAATATGCAAGAACACTATAGAGTGACAGGTGTTGATAAAACCACAACCATTATAAATGGCAAAATTCACCCATATTCCACCCCAAAAATTACTTATGTTGCATCAGAAAAATGTCTTGGTTGGCTGATATGTGATGAAAACACATTGGTCGATACTCACATCCATGCATATGTCTACAGTATTATTTCTTTTGAGAATGAACTAATGCTGATGATTACTTGGAAGCATAAAAAATCCTGAATCAGCTCTGATCGTACCTTCCCAAAAGCATTGAGCTCTTTAGCAGCGAGCCCATCAACAGCTACCTTTCGATTAAGTTCACATATTCCATGTCTACTGCAAATGAAGTGGTGAAACAGGCTTGTGAAAGCTCAACGGAGCGACCAGTCCAAAGTTGTCCAAAGAGTGGGCAAATCTCCTTGCAGATCCCTCCATAGTGCAATTAAACTATCCACACAATACATCTCTAGGTGCCTTTAAACATCTGTCCCCATATATCACTGTCAAACATGTTGATACATCCGATAGCAAGCTCATAGCAAATTGCCAGTGGTATAACTACAGGGCTGTGAAAAAGTATTTTTTCCCTTCTCTGATTTCTTTTTTTTTTTTTGCATATTTGTCATATTAGACAAAGATAACCCAAGTAAAAACAAAATGTAGTTTGTAAGTGATGATTTCATTTATCAAGGAAAAAAATCTCCAAACCTACATGGCCCTATGTGAAAAAGTAATGGCCCCCTCTTGCAAAATCCCAAAGTAACTTTGGTTAATCACATTGTTTGGAAAACTGAGTGCAATTTCACTAGCCAAACCCAGGCCTAATTACTGCCAAATCTTCTGAACCATGAGATCACTTAAAAAATAGGTTAAAAGAAAGGAAGAAATCATGCCATGATCTAAAAAAAATTCAGGAATAGATGAGAAAAAATGGTAAAAAAAGAACGAAAAGGCTTGTCTCAGTTTTGCCAATAAACATCTTGATGATCCCCATTTCTTTTGGGACAGTATTCTGTGGATTGATTAAATGAAATTTGAAATTTTGGCGTAAATTACATCTGGCGTAAATGTAACTCAGCGTTTCAGAAAAATAACATCATGCCATCAGTAAAACATGGTGGCGCTAGGGGGATGGTCTGGGGCTGTTATGCTGCTTCAGGACCTGGAAAACTTGCTGTGATTGATGGAAACATGAATTCTGCTCTCTACAAAAAGTCATGAAGGAGAATATGTGGCTATCAGTTTGTGAGCTCAAGCTGAAGTGCACTTGGGTTCTGAAGCAGGGCAATGATCCAAAACACACCAGCAAGTCCATCTTTTATTGGCTTAGAAAAACAGTCCAAAATTGAATCCAATTGAGATGCTGTTGCATGACCTTAAATGGCTGGTTTATGCTTGGAAACTTTCCAATATGGCTGAATTAAAACAATCCTGTGAAGAAGAGTGGGACAAAATTCCTCCACAGCGATGTGAAAGATTCATTCCCAGCTATTGCAACCACTTAACTGCAATTGTTGCTTATAAGGGAAGCACCGACAATTATTAGGTTTAGATGGCAATTACTTTTTCACATAGGACCATGCAGATTAGTTATTTCCTTAATAAATAAAATCTTCACTTAAAAACATTTTCATAGTGTTATCTTATCTCTAATATTTAAATGTGTTTGATGAAACATGAATGACAAACATGCAAAAAAAAAAAAAAGAAATCAGAAAGGGGGAAAATATTTTATTCACAGCATTCCATAGGATGGTTCATCCATCATGGAAGGGAGGTGTAAATACCCATTTTATCTTGCTTTCAAATGGTGCAATCAAACATGCATGGTCCTCTACTTTAAAAACTGTTAATCCACACAATGAGAAGAAGTGAATATACTATATTGATGATTTGTAAGTAAAAATAGACTGAAGGCTTCTGAAGCTTAATTAAAAAAAAAGTTGTCTGAGAAAAGAGAAGGAACTGTATGAAGTCCTGGGTGATTCTTGATTTTCACATATGGTTCTAGGAAAAATATATAATTGGTGTGGGATCTATACTTTATGTGGATCTATTTTAAACACATGGTTCTAACCGCTGGCAGGCTTTTTAGGAACTGAAAGCTTATTTTTTGATGGCAGTGGCTCCCAAATTTTTACTATTCTGAACACCCCACACTTCTTACAAAATTTACCTGATAATAATCAATGCACTTTACTAAGTCAAGCAATTGTTTATGATGTGATTCCACTGCACACAAAAAATAACCAAATAATATCAGCAGGAATAACGAACATAAACGGTTTTAGTAGATTTAAGTTTTAAGGTGATAATTTTGGTAGCTTTCTGTTCATTATTTGTTCACAATAAGCGATACCTCCCTGGGGTCATTTATGTTCTTTTTCATGTGGCTAGGTTTAAGACATGGAGAAAATATAGGATGGCATGTGAAATGAATAAAGGGGGCTGAAAGGATGTCTGCAAAGTTGGGGTAATAAGATTAAATTGGAACTGTTTTCCACTGGGGTTGGGTCTTTTGTAGATATTGTTTTATTAAAAGCTAATCAATGTCATAACACTACAGTTATTGCTATGATTTGCTATTCGATTGTACCAATTGCTTAATACTGCCAGTAATGAGGCTAATTTAATTGCTTTAATTGTTTTGTAAATTGGCACATCAATTAAAAGTCATTGTTCTAATGTTTGACCTGCAATAGGTGTAGACAGTCAGAGGCTATATTTAAACTTATAGGCAAGCAGCTTTTAAATCATTTACAGCTTAAATAACTGACATATAACTCTTCTTCTGAATCAATAATTTGGCATTTTAGTGCAGAGCTAATCCACTTAGAAAAGGACGTAGCGTGGCATTCTTCAGAGGGGGGCTCACGGTGGATGTTGGGATTGAGGAGAATGAAGTTCTTATGGTGCAATCAGACCTTGAATCTAGTCTTTCAGTTTCAGAGGGGGAGAATTGGAGTCGTATGGTAGGATGAAAATTGTTTTACTCTGGCTTGAGTTTTCTGTAGTTTCGGTCTATTTTCAGGATTTATCTGATGGCTTGAAATTGCTTTGATGGTCAGCTAAAACCTGCTCCCCATAAAGAGTATTTTTCCCCACATCTGTTTCATCCTAAAGATGAAGCATTGTCACACTCTTTTACTGACATAATAGCCGGAATCAGACCAGTACTGCAGATGAAATACCTTCGGGAGGTCTCATCAAAGCTCCACTACACTTTATATATGTTTACATACATACACATTCACACACACACACAAACTCACGTAATGTATTTATATAAGATCTGAGCAAGTTAACACATTATTATCTGCTTAACACATTATTTACAACTATTTTATCACAAGTCCTTTTATTTTCGTAGTTATTTTTTGTGCTTTTGGGTGTGTGTAGCACGCAGTGCTACATGTGTCAGCTGGTTTTCGTTGGGGTTAGGTGTCCCATTACTTTGGACCCATCCACCAACAGGGACTTTAATGACACTGCATTCACTTTCATATGGAATTGGTCCTAATTTACAGTTGCTATAAGGGATCTGCCACCCATGCTCTGGACACTGAGAGGATGTTTAATTTAAGATTTTCAAAAAATATTTAACTGCAACTGTGTAACTGTGTCAAAGGGAACACTACTGTGAAAGAGTTCCTTATTTGTTTAAAGTGTTTGAAAACCAAACTTTTTTGCACTTTTGTTCATATACCAGTACATTTAAAAAATAAGGGTGCAACACACTACTTTTTTTTACACTAATTATTGAATTTTTCATTGAACAATGCCCAGCAGTGTTACTAATGGCATTTCAGTGTCATTAGTGCTAACAGTTTGCTGTGCTTCTTATCCAAAGTTGGCTCTTTCCCTCAAAGGCTGAGCAACTGCCTGTAGTGTACAACCACAGTCAAATGAACAAGTTAAAGCAAATGTTTACAATTTGTGAGGGCTGCATTTTGCAGAGCTGTGAAGCTTCAAACTCAGTACGATTTTTTCGAGTGTCATTTTACATTGGCAAAGGACCCTGCACATATCTGAACTGAATATGTCTGACAGCAGAAGAAAAACGCCTAGATTAATTAAACTGGCATTTATTTAGCATTTGATCCTAACATCCTGACAACTGTAATCTCAATGGTTGGTGAGAAAATGCTTGTGATCATGCCTGGAACGTCCAAAGAGCTTCAAAGTGCCCCCCCACTCACCTGTGCTGTGTAACATTACCTAGGTTGGCCTGAAGGCAAGCTCACCTCTTTGAAGTAAACCTCAACAGCTGGTGTTTGTCAAGATGAATGTCCGTGTTTTGTCCTTTTAGCTGCAGAGCATTTAAGGAAAGGAAATGCTAAATGGCTGGGTAGGGACTCAAACGAATGCAGTGTGCTCCAGCTGGGGACAATTCTGAATCATATTCCCCACCACAAAACGCTCCTGCATAGCATTGCATTTGATCACAGAGCAGAAATGACACTTAAAAAACTCAGCAGCAAAGCCTGAAGAGGAATAAGACTGAATTAAGCAACAGTGGGTACAAAGCACAGAACATTGTTACTTATGATAATGAAAGACTGGAATGGACTACTAAAACTGCTCCAGTTCCTCACATTCATAACTTTTGTCGTACTTACTGAATCATTTATGGTGGTTTGGTATGGTATGGTAGGTTTTTGAGATTTTATTGGAGGGGGGCCTAATTTTCTTCCCAATATTCTCTCTCATTTCTAATTTGACCCATTAACAGGGACTCAACCGGTTGCAGAAAAATACCAACACTGGAAAGGCAAAAACTAGCATGTGCATCTTCCAAGTCACAAAATGCCTCTACATTTTTACTGTTCACACCAAACACATTTAGAGGAGAACACAAACCTGTTTTGTCATCCAACACCTGCAACTGCTAGTTTTTCACCCCCAACTTCCAAATTTTTCGAGATATGAGATGACTCTCAGCTGATTTTTTGGTTTGAGTTGTAAAAATTTTAGCATTTTTGTAGCATTTACAAAGGCAGTTATTTTGTAAAAGGTTTTTATCCATTCATGTGTCCAAAGAAAGTGTGTGCAAAGGACAGTGCTGAGAAGAAGCAGACGATGTGCATTGAATTAAAGAAAGAAATGAGAAAAACATGACTAGGGTATGAATGGAGTTGACTCGGCAAAGCAGTACGAGCGTAGCACTTCTACATTATAGCAGCCGAAGCTTCTTACAGTCATCTGATCTGCAGGGCAAATGCTGGACATTATTCTTAATAAAACCGATTTATTGCGTTACATTTTATGGTTGTTTTTTGGAGGTCTGCGACAGATGGCATTTCAGTTCATTTCAATTTGGAAAATTGTAATTTGAGTTACGAGCTCCATCATGGAATGAATTAAATTTGTTAGTCAAGGCACCACTGTACTTGTGGTACAGTTGTAGCATAGTTTAGTATGCTTTCATTTATTTTCTTGAGTAGAAATGTATATGAGAGACAAGGTAGTAGCTTACACTGCCTGTCTCAAAAGCAGGCAATTCCTTCAGTTGCGTTGGAAAATTGCTCCTCTTCATTTCGCATTTACAATAATTTGTGGTTTTCTATCAAAATATGGGCTTTCCCCCATCTCGTCTTTTCAGGTTTTACTTCCTGCCCTCCATCTGGATGTTGCGAGGCATCAGAATCATGTGACTGCAAATAAGCTATTAAAAATATGCATTTACGGTAAGGAATAATTAACATGGTTTTTTTAGAACACACTTTATTGGTAGCCTATATCTCCTCAGGCTGTTTCTTTTCTGGAGAAGCACCTCAGCTAGGCCACTCCTTGCCTTCAGATAAATAATTCCTCCTGGCAACTTTAAAAAAATGTCTTTTCCTCCCATAGCTTGCAGTTTTCGTTCACAGAACTGGGTTGCTCATGTAAACATATCCGAGATGTATCATTACCTTGCCTTGGGTTATTTATATTAGGTGAATTATTTATATTGTTATTGTTGTATGTCAAATTTAACCACCCATAATATATTACAGTTTGCTGTTTTACTAAGTGCAAACCTGAGCAAACCTTATTTTGCTCAACACATAGAATGATGTTGATTTGCTGAGGTCGACATATTACAAAAGACTAAACCTGACATGCCATAGCTTTATGTTTCTTCTTTCCTGTTCCTGTAATCCAGAACAATGACAATTTTTCAATTCAGGAATTGAGCTACATTCCTGAGCCCTCCCTCGCTTGCAACCGAGAGGCCAGTTCTCACAGAGTACACACCAATGTCTTACCGAGGAGAAGCTCAGCACAAGGGCTTCCTTAAACCCCTCTATTGTTAACACCTGGACTCAGAAGAATGGTTCTTTCACAAGTAAATTGTGGCCTGGCCTTACAGAGAGATTTTATAACAGAGTGCAGTTGACATTGGCAGCTCTGGCACAGCCCAGCTATGGAAAACCTGTGGGCCTCCTCAATTCACAGGAGATCAATCAAGGGGGGCGTGTTTCCCCCAAGCTGTAGATTTCCGCTGAGGAGGGAGGTGAGGGGCCATAAAATAAGCTGCTTGTGGTTTTGGGCTTTTTTTTAATACTGAAGAATCACAAAAGATCCCTTAGCTTCTCTCTGACGGTACACGGAGATCCTTGTAACACTGTCAACTTCATATTGAGAAAAGTGCAAAGACTAATGCCTTTAAGAAGCAGCCCTGTCTCTCCCATCCCCTCCCCCTCTCTCTCTCCCTCTCCATCCCACCAGCTGCCTCAGATGCAGTGATGCTGCTGCCATAGTAACCACTTTTATTTCTGCACGACATGGAGCTTTTATTTGATTTCCCTGGGCGGCTGTGTGTTGTTGCATGCCTCACTTTGCTCTTCTCTGTCTGAGGTGCTGGAGCTGCAGCCTTGAGAAGCTGGATCACCACAGGTGGCAGGGCATCCTGGGAGAGAGTTGTGCTAGTTAGCATAGCAAGCTAGCACAATGGGCAACGCACCCACAGCAGTGAAACACTGCCTGAGCTATGGGGCTCTGGTGGGGGATTCTCCCTGGCTACCATGGCTGTTGCAGGAGAAGAAGGTGGGGGTTTGCTTTTGTAAATGTCCACTGCATGATTTGCACTGATGGGATGGGATGAGAGAGGGAAAACTGCTGTCATTGAAGCCCACCAATACATCTATACTGCTACTGGTACCAGATTCACTGTATTAGAGGAGGTTTTGAAATGTAATCTGTAAGATTTCACTGGTTGTTTTATGCCAGATAAATCATTACTCAACTACATGCAGCCTGGATGCAGGGGTTACGCAACAGGCGTTACGCTTATTAACAGTAACACATCACTTGGCCTTTTTTTCTGTTTCCAGGTTTTTACATTACCATTAGTTTTTCATATTGTTACATTGAAATGTGATTAAAAAATGTTGCTTTAAAGACAATAAATAAATAATGATTCATTTGAACTCTCCTCCAAATGGCAATTAATTAATTAAATTAAAAATGGTCAGGAATTTATGTTTGAAGAAAAATAATAGGCAAACTTTTTGGTATTTTTGTGTCATAACAATTACTGATAATACCAACATGAAGCTGTTACATAAAGGGACAAAATCTGTTATGAGAACTCATCTGCCCAGTTAATGGCATGGTTATGTCAGTGTTAGCATGGTAAACCAATACCAGTCCTCATTCCAGTTACAACTCATTAGATCTAAAACTATAGATATTAAATGAAATGGCATGACACCATTCAGGGTATTATGTGGATTCTTCACATGCTCCCATCTCATTCACAAAAACTCAGGAAACCAAAAATGATTATTCTATGACATTGTTCCAAACAAATCTATATATTGCATAGATGCATTTTATTTAAATGACAGATCTTTTGTCAATTTCAGAGAGTACGGTGAATTCATTACTTCCACTGTAACTGTGTTTAAATTGCTTTCAGGGTATTTTCTAAGTAAGGGGAAACATGTTGAAATTATTGCTCCTGGTAATCGACCATACCAATGAAGCAGATGGAGATTAGCTTGAAAAACTCTGGAGTATTTCTTTTAAAGACCAGCATTTTTAATGGGAAATGAGGGGGAAGGGTTCTCCTCTGCATCCTCTCTGCAATGTGGAGAATTGGAGGAGCATACTACTTCCCTTACTAATAACTATTTCTTTCTTCCTTTGACATTAGCTCTTAATTTGGGACGAGGCCACAAAGAGCTTGCTTATCTTGCATAGTGTCCCCCCTGGCCAGGAACCGAGAGTCCAGATAAGAACAGGGCTGCCATTTTGCAACGCCTCTGGAGCAACTTGAGGTTAAGTGTTGGTTCAGCCACTGAGAGCAACTTTCCCAAGAGTGAAACCAACTTTTTATTGCTGCTCAAATGCTCACTGTACACTGTCTCTTTGCCTTGCCTAATACCAGTCCCAGATCTCTAAAATTAAACTTGAGTTTTACTGTTAACAGGAAGGAAATTGCATATCATAAATTGCCTGGCAGTGAGCTGCGGATCTGGACCTTTAGACTCAGAACGCAAAGTCATATGCATCATTTGCGAGGAAACATAGCACAGAAGAGGTCTTAAGCTGCCTGTCAGTTTTTCCAAAGAGCATACTGGAATGGATGTGTGCTGCGCCCTCATTGTTATTCAATTTGCAGGGGCCTGACATACACAACTTTCCAGGCTTTGTCAAAATCGTGGAGGTTGGGCCAAGAGATGGACTTCAAAATGAGAAGGTAGGGTTTCCTATTGAGTTGAGTTCACTAGTACTGGGAGAAAACAGATTGAATGTTGACAATGAATCATCATCCTACAGGAGAAGCCTTTACCACCTGTATCAGACTACAGTGAGTCTAATAAATAATGTGTAATAATGTGTGTGTAAATGCATAGCTGATTTATCAATCCTGGCTTTGCTCCCAAATGTCAGGTCACCACTGAGACACAGGTGCTTCTGAATTCATTAATATCCATTTTAAAGATAAGCAAAATTTTGGCAAGTGCAGAGGAATGTAATACCAGTTCAGTTCAAATCAGCTGATACAGGACTCGAGAGCGGGAGAGTCTCCAGTGTTAGAAGTCTTGCCCAAGGGCTCTCATTGGTGTAGTGTGTTTGCGCTGACAGGGCAACAAACCGCAGTCTGCTGCTTGAAAGACAAAAGTCTTGCTTGCTATGCAAAACAAGAATCACAAAAACAGGAGAAGAGGCAGGAGCATTCACTTTCACAATTTATATTGTGAGAAAACATACTAGAAGCAATTGACTAAAGCACATTTCATCTGATAATATTTTCATCACTTCTGGTGCTCTTGTTTTCTTTTGATCTTCAGGTGTTATTGGTCCTTAGACAAATGTTGGGGCTCTGAACATCTAGTTCTTCTAGAAATATGTTTTTCCATCCAATTGTAAAACAGTTTCTTTTAGCACTAGAAAATAAAACTTTTCAGCTATCTTTCAATTTATGTGAAATTAAACAACCCTTATTTTGTATAGAACAAATCTCTCTATTGTTTGCTTAATGAAAAAAACTCTTGACAAAAAGGTTTAACATATTTTACAATGTTTGGACGGTCCTTGTACATTTTAAAACCCTCACATCACTAACAAACAAGCATCATTGTTTTTTTTTAATTGGAACAGAAATGGTTATTTAGTGGCACTACACAAAGAACCCTTTCTACCATATTTCTGTTTTATCCAGGATGAGGTTGATGTCATGCGAAAAGAATGCCTTATTATTAGCTGCAAAACTAGGACCAGCTGCAGTGGTTACATGTTAACACATGTTTGTAGTGTCCTTATTTAGAAATATGAAATATGGCATAATATGAATTGTTTAGGTGCATATTAGAGTTGTTTAATTATTTTTTGTCTTGCATGCTCAGCAACAGGTTTTCCCAAACAGGAGCATACTTTCCAAGCACCAGCCAAGGCTGGACACGTGCTTCACATTTTCCCTTCACCGATAGTATTGTTGAAGTGAACACAAACCAACCTTGAAATATCTAGGAAACACGACATGGTACAACCATATGGCTCATATGTTATGTATTTAGCTCGAGTCAGTCACATCTTTATTGTTACCATATTCACATATGCTGCTGCTCCAGAGATTGACTTGATGACAGAATTAGAGTTCCTTGAATGATGGCATACTGAGATACCGCGTGTATCGCTTCGGGGAGAAAAATTCTCCGTAACTGAGTGTGACAGGTGAGCGTAGTAAATTACTCTCCGTGCAATCAGAAGCCATCTGAGCCTCACTGTGTCGCATTCTCAAGCACATCTTCATCCCCAGCCAAACCCCAAACCCCCCATTTCATTTAATTGTTTCTTTTCTCCGCCCCTCAGGAAATGGTGCCGACAGAGGTTAAAATCCAGCTAATAGACATGCTCTCCCAGACGGGCCTGTCTGTGATCGAGGCCACTAGCTTTGTGTCCTCAAAGTGGGTTGCCCAGGTAATCACCCTACACTGGGAGCTGACTGAGAGTGTTGACTGATTTACTATGGGACTCATTGTCCTCAACAAAAGATCTGAGGACAACCTGCACTCTGACTATTCCAACTATGTCTGCAAACCTGTGCAGGTTGCTTTGCAAGAAGACCCCATTTCTTGCACAGCAATTTGCCAAAGACATCAACAGTAAATAAATGAAGACTTATTTTCATAGCCCCTTACAGATTACCAACAGACACTCCCAACTGTCTGGTTAAAACCAATTGTTTATGTGAAGTGTCAAGTTGAGATTAGGCGTTAGACGTTAAGGTAAATTTTTCATTGATTTGTGTCCTACTATAGCAATTAACTAAGATAAAAAATGAACACATTAAAATAATAATATAATAAAATCAAATGCAAATTATTATTATTAATAATAATAACATCTAAACCTATCTATTTATCTATCTACCTATCTACCTATCTATCTATCTATCTATCTATCTATCTATCTATCTATCTGTCTGTCTGTCTGTCTGTCTGTCTGTCTGTCTGTC
>JBBMFX010000141.1:7264218-7275952 GCA_037832545.1 Rhabdalestes septentrionalis
TGACTTTCACTTCTCATAAAATAGCAAATTCGCGCTATGCGCCTCACCACACCCCTTCTTTCCAGTGTCCCGCCCCAACCAGCTGCTATAATGAAAGCATTGATTTCTGAAATATGCGCTCGCACAATATAGCAAGGATGGGTTGCGCCAGTGACGAAAGCACGTTGCGCCAGTGACGAAAGCACGTTGCGCCGTGTGCATTATCGGGCCCCTAGTGTTCTTAGCTTGTGCTATGTAACATGTGGTAAACAGAGTAAGACTGAATATAAATCATTTGTGTAATATGTAATGTATATTAGAGCTGTGTTGTATTGTGCATCAACACAGTTTCTAAAATTATTTTTATTTAGAAAGTTCATTTTTCTGTGCTCGACCACTTCACCTCACATTAAGAGGGACACTCTACTGACTGCTTCTGTTGCTCCGTGATAAAAGAAAAATGTTTCTGCTTCCCTAGTTCCCTGGACCATGGGCACCGGTGTTCTGACAATTTATGCCACCTTGTCAAAAAAAGTTACCATAGCGCAAATTGACAGCAGAGTCTAAGGTTTCAGGTTCTGCAAAACCATCCATTATATTTCGTGCTTTGTTGATCCACTGATGAAAGCTGGTACAGAGAAAATGGTTACATACCATGATAACATTTATGAGCAAGTGAAAAGGGAACTGGTGACTTTGCCGTTTATTTAAGGTATAAGATCTAACTATTGAATTACTATTACCATGTCGATACACAATAACCTCACTATAACTTGTGTTTAACGGATCTGTCGCTGTTCCTCTTCCTCTGGCATCTTTGGGTTTTCTGTAGGAACTTTGTTTAGCCAATCACAAAACCAGGAACCCTCGGCCAATAGGATTCGTAGGCAGAAATGGTTAAAACTCGCCCCCGAACTGCCAAAACCCGCACATAGAAATCTCACTCGTGCAAAAAAGCTGCTCGTCATTCATCTTCTCCGTGTGCTAGGACATTTAACACATCCAGAGGAAAAGACATTAGAGAGAGAAAAAATACACTTTTGGTGCAATAGTATTCCAACCATGCACTTGATTCTTAATTTTGTGCTCTAAAGTTCCAAATTGGCACTCGCGACTTCAAAATTTAGGAAAGATATATTTTTGTGGCAAGCCATTATGTGTGCTCTAGTTTTGGCACTGATGTGATGCCATATTTAGTGTAAGTTTGCTTTAAATTGCAGATTTTTTTTACATAAAGCATTTACTGTAAATTACTACAAATTACTCATTTTATATATCTTTTTCACAGTAACAGTCATGATTAAATTTTATTGTATGTTGATGGCTTGACTGTAAACAACATAACGCAATAAACAGTTTTTAAGAAAAATCTACTTTGTCATTGAACCTGAAAAAACCTTTGAAAATGACCATAATGACACAGTCTCCTTGCTACAATATTAATGACAGAAGCAAAGTTTTTCACTGTGGGGACATTATAAGCACAATTTGACTGTATTATTTGTGTCCCCCCTCAAAAATTGCTCATAAAAAATTATATATTTATTGTCCCTCCCTACTGTTAAATGAAATTTACACCCATGGGTTACGAAAAATGCTTCCTTTAAGTTTATACAGTTTATAGTCAGTTCATAACACTGATAATGATTAGAAATGGGCAAATAATGTGCATTATCAGATAATTATTATGGGGATTATAATGGTTATAAAGCTATAATGTTTCCGGCACCCAGGTCCTGGACTCTGAGGGTACCTTGTTTTTCTATTACAATATATTTTGGTATTAATGTTTAAGTTGGAAGTTACAGAAATAATTGAGCTGCAGCTGTGTAACTGTGTTAAAGGGAACACTGCTTTTTAAAAGTGTTTGCAAACCAAATATTATTGCACTTATGTTCCTAAAGCCAAAATGTTAACATAAAACTGCACAATACACTACTTTAAAATTCATTATTGAACTATGCGTATAACCATGTGATTAATTGTGGGAACTAATGTGTCTAACCACAATTAATTCCAGGAATTAATGCCACTCATTGCAATTTTTTTAAATTATTGTTGCCCAGGAGTAACTGTCATATTATATGTGTGTCATAGTTGCCTACCACTAGCATGAGCAGGTGTAAAGTAAGGTTTATAGAAAAATAAGTAGTTGCTCCTGTGATGCTTACAGCAGTACAGCCAGAAACCTCCCACACACAGTAGCAGCTCCTGCTGGCTTATCAGGAGTCCGGGCAATGAATCTGTCAAAGATCTAACGCTGTACTGACAGCCACTGAAACAGAGAATGTCTGAGTAAAGGAGCATCTAAAGATTCTCTGCCTTCCAGCAGCGTGTTACATAAGACACTTGCCAATAGAAGTTTGTGACATTTCTGGAGAACAGTTTGCTGTGTGTCAAGACTGACTGAACCCAAAAAGACACATATTGGCTAGAAAGGGAAATCATGTCTAATTGATGCTGATCTCCAGTGATCAATGTGAGACCCATTGCATATTGTTCAGCCCTAGTCTGAAGTGTGTATGTGCAGAACTGATTCCATACAGGTGAGGATGCTGTAGAGCAGTGTACCTGCGCTATCACAGCCTCCCTGGTGCCGTAGTATTTAAAGAAGAGATGGTCTGTCTGTATAAAGAGCTGACAGGTGTTTAACTCAAGCTGTGCAGCGCGCCTCTTCCTCAGGATCACCGGCCCGTCCACCCGCTCCTCATCCTCCTTATGTTGGACTTTTTTCTTCTGCAGGGGACGCAAAGCAGAAATGAATCCACAGACAACACAATCCACAGACAACTGGGGGCTTTAAACAGAATAATTGTGCAGTTATGGATATTTGAAAAATTACTAGGAAGCAAGTGCAATTCAGCATTTAGTAACATATGAAATTACATTGTAAGGGAGTTAGGAGTGTTACGAAAGTTTCATGGTTAAGTTTGTGATTCTGTATAGGAGTAAACTTGGATTTACAGCATTGACACAGTTAACAAGGCAAGACTTCCTCCTTGTGCAGAAATGGGAGAGGTTGTTCAGGAATCCAGTATTACAAACAGGAGACAACTCAGAACACTACAAACCTTCTAAAATGTGCCACCACGCCCAGGCTCAATAACTCCCTAAAGTCTCTATACTTGGAAACAGGCGTTGAGAGAACTTTGTCAAAACAAGTCCATGTTCAGGAAAAAGACAGAGGAATCCATTAAAGGGGCTTTTAAAAGCCTCTGGATCTGAGACTGTAATTTAATCATCTCTCTGTGTTCTTATCAGACTTCTCTACGAGTCATATATCAGCAGTGTTGTGCAGAATGAGGAGAGGGGGGAATTGGGTTGGAGGAGAAGGAATCAAAAGTTATTTTGTTATTTTATCTTTAAAAACACACCCATTTAGAGGCCGCCAAAACTGGTGGGGAACACTAATCAAGTTGTGTGCCTGATTTAAACCTCTGAGCCTTAGTGCAGCTCTGAAACTTGGAATGACAAATGTCAACTGTGCTCTTCAGCCTAAATTACATGAGATATAAATACACATCCTTATATATGTATACACACGTGGATAAAACTGTTGGTACCCTTATGTCAATGAAAGAAAAACTCACAATGGTCACAGAAATAACTTTAATCTGACATAAGTAATAATACATAAAAAATCTATGAATGTTAACCAATGAAAGTCAGACATTATTTTTTTTAATAATTCCGTTGAAGCATGGTTGAAAAGCAAACTCATGGAACAGGCATGGACAAAAAACTTCGTTTGTTGCACAACCTTTTGAGGCAATCATTGCAATCAAACGATTCCTGTAACTGTCATTGAGACTTCTGCACCTCTCAGCAGCTATTTTGGCCCACTCCTCTTGAGCAAACTGCTCCAGTTGTTTCCGGCATGGTTCAGCTCCTTCCAAAGACGCTCAATAGGATTGAGGTCAGGACTCATAGAAGGCCACTTTAGAATAGTCCAATGTTTTCCCCATGTTTTTAGCTGTGTGTTTTGGGTCATTGTCCTGTTGCAAGACCCATGACCTGAGACTGAGACCAAGCTTTCTGACACTGGCCAGCACATTTCTCTCTAGAATACCTTGATGGTTTTGAGATTTCATTGTACCCTGCACAGATTCAAGACACCCTGTGTCAAATTCAGAATGCAGCCCAGAACATAACCGAGCCTCCTCCATGTTTCACAGAAGGGACAGTGTTCTTTTCTTGATATGCTTCATTTTTCCGTCTGTGAACATAAAGCTGATGTGCCTTGGCAAAAAGTTCAATTTTTGTCTCATCTGTCAATAGAACATTCTCCCAGAAGCGTTGTGGCTTGTCAACCTGTAGTTTGGCATATTCCAGTCTGGCTTTTTTATGATTTGTATTCCAGTCTGGCTTTTTTATGATTTGTTTTCAACAGTGGTGTCCTCCTTCATTGTCTCCCATGCGGTCCACTTTGGCTCAAACAATGACGGATGGTACGATCTGACACTGATGTTCCTTGAGCATGAAGTTCACCTTGGAAGTCTTTCTGGGCTCTCTTTTTACCATTCTGATTATCCGTCTTTTTTCATTTGTCACCAATTTTCCTCCTAAGGCCACGTCCAGGGAGGTTGGCTACAGTCCCATGGATATTACATTTTGGAATAATATTTTCAACTGTAGTCACAGGAACATCTAGCTGCTTGGAGATGGTCTTATAGCCTTTACCTTTAACATGCTTGTCTAATTTTCTTTCGAATCTCCTGAGACAACTCTTTCCCAGGCTTCCTCTGGTCCACGTTGAGTGTGGTACACACCGTATCACCAAACAACACAGTGACTACCTGGAGCCCTATATAAAGCCCCACTGACTGATTACAATATTGTAGAGACCTGTGATGCTAACTAGTGGACACACTTTCAATTAACATGTCCCTATGGTCACATTATTTTCAGTCTTTTCTAGGGGTACCAAAAGTTTTGTCCAGGCCTGTTCATTGTGTTTATTTTTTTTAAATAATTCTGCTAAGGCATGTCTGACTTTCATTGGTTAACATTGATGGAATTTTTATGTATTATTACTTTTGCCAGATCATTGTGAGTTTTTCTTTCATTGAGCGAAGGGAATCAACAATTTTGTCCACGTGTGTATCTACATACACAATGTACTTTCCTATATGCATGCATTACATGCATGCTTGAAAATATATTAATTAAATATATGATCATATATGTTTTATAAATATTAAACAACTGGAAATACAAGCTAATACTGGTCAAAATGGTTCTAAATCTCTTTATGATCCATGATGCTCAGTGTTCTATACATCATCAATAACATCATATTTATATTTAAATACCTTAACATTACCAACCACACCCTGGACTGACCTGTGCTGGAGTTTCCACAGCAGAGGCCTGGAACTTCTTCATCCTGTCAAAGACAGAGTGGTCTGCACAGCCTCCCTCCCTGCCGTACTTGTGAGGGTAGTCTAGGAGGACAACAGCATACACATACAGGGCAAATTAGTTAAGTGTTAAGACAAGAGCTTCAAGCAGGGACATAAGGCCCATAGCGTTGACATATTTTGTACAGACTTCAGCTGGTTGGTGACTTTCTGATCGGTAAATTAAAAGGCAGGACTTCTGATGTAACACCGGGCAACGTCCCCACTTCAGAATAATAAACACTTTAAGAAGCTTTGCATTTACATTAATGACACTCTTATTGAGAGCAACTTTATTATTATTATTAGATAAATAAGAGAAGTACCCTGAATAGTTTTGTAAATAAATACACACCAGTGACTAAGCCGTCTTATATATAAAGATGTCCAATTAAATTTTGAGTAAATTATGCAATGATGCGTAAGGGGACCACAGCTGATCATAAATCTCAGTGCCCAGTGATATACACCATCCAGCATGCCAAGACAATAATGTGAAGCGTTCATATACAGAACATATCCATGGTCCATAATAGGCAAAAATGTTGTTTCCACCAATTTCTGTTTCACACATAAAGAAAAACAATAATAAAATCCTAAAACATCATCTGAACTGAAATTGTCTTAAGGGGCACATTCAGTATGTTGTAAGAAAACTGAGACATACTTACAATCGTGATTTATTGTCCACATTTAATTATTTGCACATGATATATGATTTCACCTCATATTCAATTCAACATTACATAATATCTGCAGTACAATAATTACATAGAATCACTGTTTCTCTATATCAAAGCAAAGGCATTAGATATATACACAGGGGTGGAGCCTAATATATATGTATGTGTGTGTATATATTAGGGCATTAACACAAAAGTCGACTAGTTGATTAGTCGACTATAAAGGCACTAGTCGACGGCCTCTGAGAGTACTCGACTAGTCGTGGTTTTTTTTTCTCTGTCTGCCCTCGCTTTGGATGTATTGCAGTCTCTGCCTCTGATTGGCTGATGCTGACACGCTCTCCTTGGTTTAACCAATTACTAGAGTCCCTTCATAAAAGGGGCGGAACCATTGGCACGTAAGAAGTAGTTCCTGCAATAAATCTGTGGGGATCAAACTTCCAGAACTAACACCTTTGATTTCACAAGAAATGCTTGATGAGCAAAAATCTACAAATCCTTCCATTTCCATCCTTTTCGACTTACAAATGTGGAACAGATCAAAAGTTTCCACTTCCAGTAGAAATTCTCTGGGTTACTAGTGTTTAATTATTAAACAAAATGCTTGAAGAGGCGTTTCAATACATCCACAGCTTAGTGAGGGTTAAGTATGTGTGTGAACCTCAAGGTGTGCGTGCATGTGCGTCCGAGTGTGTTTTGGGGCTGCGCTGTGGGTCCCGACCTGTCTGCTTTGCCGCTGTGCGGCTAAGCTCCAGGACTGTGGAAGTGGGGTTGCTAGAGAACTAATGAGAGCGCAGGGAATAGCAGCAAACCATGCTCTTCCTCTTTCTCTGTCTCATTTGTTATCTTTGTTTGCCTATCTCATTCTCTCCTTCTACACTGTCTAAGAGTCAAAACCCTGTGTCTCAGCTTGTGGTCCTGTGGCTGGAGCTCCATTACCTTAGTGACCCAGCCTGGCCTCAGCACCAAAAAATAAAAGTAGAACCTGCTCAACATCTTAACCCGAAAACACACACTGACCACATTAGGGGGCGGCCGATACAGTTAACAAAGATCAGCAATCAAGGTGACCGATAATTGACATTTGGAACTGATATACTTTTGCAGAAAATATGGAAAGCTTTGTGTCAAAATATATAAGAACACTAATTCTAGAAAGTGTTTTATTGTTATTATTTTTGTTGTTATTGTTTTGCTGTTAATAATAGCAAGAATAATAATACATATAATAACAATGATACTATTAATAATTTTAATACTATTAACAATAATTACCAATTTAACACAATACATTATAAGATATTACAATTTCCATTGGAGATGGGTTGAGACCAGATCAACAAAAGTAGTACTTGACATTGGCTATTGCAATCAAACCCCAATATAAACTAGCATTATTAGGACCAACCACCTCTTTTTACACGAAGAACAGCACTACTTTCGGACAAGTAAAATTACAGCAACACAGTAACTCAATGTGAATAAACTTTGACGTTAGAGCGGTCGACTTTATTACAGTGATTAAAGATGTTCTGTCGTTTTCAGTGTGGGAAACTGGTAGGTCTGGCCTGAACTATTTAAATATTTTAGGACAGGTTTTTAATGCCGGTGTTCATTTCTTTGTTCAGGTTTTGTTTAGTTAGTTAGTGTTCAGCCTTTAGGCCTCAGCTGAAGCCTATAATCCCTATCCTGACATGTTTTACAAGGAACATGTATCATAAAACCAGGAAGAAAAGGCATTAACTCAAAGGACATGATGTCGGACCCAGGTAACATCACATAAAGAGCCTAACTGGTAATGGAAATAAATATATATACAAATATCTGAAAAACCTCTCTGCCCCAAAAGTTTTTCATCAATTATTAAAACTTGATGATGAAATGATTACACAGGAAAAGTAAACTGGCTTCTAGGGAGAAATGCATCAACAACTGCAAAGTTCTGGTTTCACTCGGACTCTGGTTCTTAGGATAACAGCAGAAAATGGGCTTCAAAGTTTATGCTTATTGCATTTTGGTTTTTGCACACATGCTTGCGGGTGCGCACACACAAACGCAGGTTAGGACAGGAAAATAGGCGAGCTATTTCAGGGACATGTGACGTGTTTGCAGGAGGCACAGGGTGACAAATGCTGGAAAACAAGGCGACAGAAGGTGGAGGTGTGCAGGAGTCTTCTCTAATTACCCGGGGCAGGGCGGGGCAGGAGAAGGATGAGGCGGCAGATTTGCGGTCCCGGGACGTGCCAGTGCAGCATGGCAGAGGAGGGCCTGTCTAATGAGCCGTCCAAGAAAACACAGACCATCACTCCAACTGTCACTGACTCACCATGTTCAATAGCAGCACAAGACGCCACACAGAACACGGGAATATTTGCGATGTCTGGGTATGATTGGCAGCCACGCTCTGATTGGCCGTGAGGGGCTCAGTCCCCTCATCATCTGCACCAGGACACCACGGGGCGAACGGCTCCAAACAGGGCGTCATGATATGGCCGGATAAATTACTACATTACAAAATATATTTTACACAATCTGTTAGAGAGATGGAGAGAGAGAGAAAGAAAGAAAGAGAGAGACAGACAGAGAGAAAGGGAGATAAAGAAAGTGAGAAAGAGAGAGAGATAAAGAGAGAGAGAACAGAGAAACAGAGCGAGAAGAAAGAGAGATGGGTGTGGGGGATCTTCTTTATCTGATGTCAGTCTCAGACTTACAGCCCGGTTCCTTTATTCAGACAAAATTCAGAAGAAGCTCTGAGACTGAATGGTGCTCCGATGACGCACTCTCTCCCTCTCTCTACCCCTGTCTCCTCTCTTTCTTTCCCCCTTCCCCTTTCCTCTGACTCCTTCTACCCCTCTCTCTATCTACCCCTGTCTTCTCTCTCTCTCTGTCTCTCTCTCTCTCTTTCTGATTTATGCTTCACTACAAAGCATTTTTTCCCCTTTTTTTAATTCTCCTCTAGCTGCATAAAAAGAAAATACCAAGAACAAGAGAAACAACTGCCACAGAACCAAGCTGCTGATTGTTTTCATAAGTGCTACGTGTCACGAAAGTAAATTAGTATGAAAAAAAGAAAATGATGTCTGTTGACAGAAAAAGATGTATGAAGAATGTCCACCAAAAAGCTGGCGTGTTCGGCCACCAGGAGGCGATAAGGAGAGCAGAGAATAGACTGAAATGTAAACAGTGTTTTGCCTCATTTGGTTCAGGCTTTACTGGTTTACCCAGGTTTAATTGGAGTTAGGGAAATGTGTGAAAGGTCTGTGAGAGGTCTTTAATAGACTGAATTTCTTTAGAACCTGAAAATAACAGCCCAGCTTATAATTTGTAATTGTTAACATCTTAAAAATATTCACAATACTGTGCACTACTTTCTTCGCATTTTGCTTTCAACCACCTTATTGGTGCAAAAATAAAATTTTACATCCGTCAGACTGTCCTATCTTTATCCTATTGCGTAGATTAAACGTAGATTAAACTGTGATGTGGTCCAAACTGTTTACAGATACAAGGTGCCTAGATGAAGGTGTTCCAACCAATCAGAATTTAACATTGGTCGAACTGGGATGTGAAACATCCTGTTGTTGTATCCCACCCATTCTCTTTAGAATTATATAAAATGATCCACTGCTAAGCTGGTGAGAAGGGTCAATGTTTATTTCAGGTTCGCGTTGACCTCAGTAACAAAAAATACTGGCTTTCCTCTAAGAAGTTGAAATATTTTGTGGAACTTCAAGTGATTTTGCTGGTGCTGTAGGTGATTCCTGTTTTACTTGGTGTTTCCGAAGCAGTCAGAATAATTTTGTCTCTGAAACTGTGGAAAACAAACACACTCTTATCTCCAGCACCTTCCCTGCCTGGCATCTGTGTGTGTGTGTGTGCTAATCATTCCCGGACAGAGCCGCCTCTGGCAATGTGTGTGAGCCCCTGTCTCCGGATAACCCTCTCTTCCTCTGTTGTAACCACACCCGCTTACTGACCCATCCTGACCTAAAACTGACCAGTACCAGGCTTTCCACTCACGTCAAGAGACACGTAAACACACACACGTGCACACGCACACACACGCTTTACTTATAGCTTCACCAATTCAGTCCTTAAAACCCACAAGTTTTTTTTATCAGTGAAACTATATTGTAACTGATGCAGAGAGAAACTGAAGTGCAGACCATCATCTCTCCCATTTCCTAATGCTTTATTCAGTTCCATGTAAAATATGGTATAACCATTTTAATGTTGAAAATGTCTTGAACCAGACCTTATTTTTTCACATTTAAATTAAACGTTCCTGAATGTCTCTCACTCCAGTCCCTAAACCTGAGCAGGTTAACTGTTTTTCATTTGTTAAGACACCCAGAGACCTACGTATGAATTTTTCAAGCATAAAAAAAATGCATTTGACTGAACCAGTGAAATGTATAATATATAATATTATTTATATGCAGTATCCTCCGTATCGGCCACAATATCGGTCCAGCACTGTACAGAACACATGTACAGACTGTCAAGCTACATAGCAGCAACAGCGTTGTGTCCAGTGGCCAGACTGGAGTTTAAACCCCATTGATGACATTGTCTTCTCTCCTGTCAGTCTCGCATGACGCTGGCCAATTGTGGCAGCTCACATGCTGTGAACTGGGCCATCAGTTCTGTCCCCCTGTCTCCCATGACCTTGCATGGCACACGACTGGAAAAGATGTGCTGTCTGTCTTCATGTGTTTCAGATGGAAGACAGAGCCCCACCCATCCACACGAAAGGGGGATTTAAACAGCAGGTGGGAATCGGTGCCAAGAGGTAGAGAGAAGTTATTTTCCTCTTGTCCAGCTCCACCTATTAAAAGGAAGCAGCTCTTCTGCTTTTTCTGGCATTAAACATCTTGTTCACACTGACCACAGAGGGTGATTTCAACAGTAAAGTAATCATGCAATAAGAACTTACAGTGAAGACATCCTGCACATTCATCCTTCGTCAGAGCCAACATTAACCGAAAGGAGCATAGAATCCAGAAATATAGTCAAGAGATTTATTTAGACGTATGGCCTTCTTCATCATTAGCAAATTTGAATGTTCATTAACAAACAGCATTGATTTGTTGTCTGTAGTTTCTATACAGTACTATGCAAAAGTCTTGAGCCACCACTCATTTATTTACATTTTCCTCTGAATTCCATTGTTGGTTAAAAAATACTGTTATGTAACTGTCCAATGATCTTATCTCTCTAATGAGCACATTCAGCACCTCCAATATACTGATCACCGCCTGATCATCTGGATTTATTTGTGTATGCGGTTTGGTGTAGGATACGCAACAGCCGGAAGTGATCTGTTGCGTGAATACGACACTCATTGTTTACACAAAGCACAGAGGTTCCGGCATTTGCGTATCCTACCCCAAAGCGCGTACACAGAGAGCCCGAGACGGTTTAGACATGGTTATCGATCAGAGGTAAAAAAATTATATAAATACTGTTCAGTTTCTCACAAAAAATCATCGTTTCGTGTCTTACGACATCAATGTATCATCACGAGCCACAGGGTGTAATTTGGATTTGTCTGTGCATGTTTTTTTTACTTTGAAACGTTTGGCGCCCGTCCACCTCCATTAAATGACTACCAGACTGCCACGGCTAAAGCTAAAAATCTTCGTTTGTGTTCTGCTGAGGAAACAAAGTCAC
>JBBMFX010000141.1:7298251-7311471 GCA_037832545.1 Rhabdalestes septentrionalis
GAGAGAGAGAGAGAGAGAGAGAGAGAGAGAGAGAGAGAGAGAGAGAGAGAGAGAGAGAGAGAGAGAGAGAGAGGTCACAATGAGCTGCTGATAAAAAATTATATATTAACCAAAAAGTGAGACAAAACGAGAAAAAAAATAACAGTACATTAGAAATAAGAAGCAACAGAAAACATTTCCAGATAAAATCCTGGGATTTTAATGAGGATACACCAAAAGAAGAAAAGAAATGGGGAATCTAAGGTTTGACTACCCAGCATACAAAAAGGATATCAAACTAAAATCTAAATCTGGACGGTAAAAACCAAGGTAAGGCTGGTCACATTCCAAGGAAAGATACCCAAAGAGCCATACCACAAAAATATACAACAATAATACACATTATAATATTTAGATCATTTAGTAAGCTAATAGAGCTAACATAGCTTAGCTCTCAACTACCACAGATGCTGCGCCTGAGATCGCATACTGCGTGTGTGTAGGTACTACATTTGAATTTGCACGTACTGCTCAAACCTTAAATCAGTATGTTCTATACAGCATGAATGAGGGTAGTATGAATGGAATTCGAACGTACTGCATCCGCTCTGTTGGTGATGTCAGGTGTCATGTGTCGTCACAAAAGCGATTTTATATTTAATGCAATGGCCTTATTTTTTACCTTGTTTTTCTTACTACTGTAATTTAACCACAAGGAAAAGAAATCGGGTCTCCGTTTTCCACCATTTTTTGAATATGACGCTGCCTCTCCCGCTGCCTTATGGGATAGTGCAGTGTCCATCGGATGCCTACTACAGAATTTGGCCGGAAGCAGTAGGTCATCCAGGTACTTCTCGTCTGCTGTTTTTCGCATACTATGAATTCGGACATACTACTCGCCTCGCATACTGGGTTTTGCATACTATATAGCAGGGAAGTATGCAATTTCGGACGCAGTGAGAGTGACAGTTGGAACTATAAACAACTCCATCACCATGGCGACTGTGCAGACGGCAGAGTGCAGGGAAGTGGAGTTCCCCAGTAACTGTAAAACTAACAAAGCCAGGAAAAAACACAAAGAACAGGTCTTAAAAGATAATCCAGAGGTCTTCTACACTGGCTTTACTTTATACAGAGGCAAAAGAATAAAAAACAATTTCATATTTCATACAGACTATCTATCAGAGTGGAAATCTGTCCTCTGCAAACACTATAACCACATATGCAGAGAAGGCATCGGTCCTGGAGGCAGACTAATAATTTGTGAAAATGAAAATCCGGACACCGATATCCCGGAATTGATCATCATTTACTATACCAAGGGTACCATCCTTGTTCAAGGAAATTAAAATAATTTTGAGCTCCTTTGGGGAGGCTTTCCCTCGACTTAAAGAAGAGGTACTGAAAGAAGAGCCCCCTGCATACCACAACATAAAACAGATAGTGGAGTCTCTGCCCACTGTGGCCCCTACCCTGTCCAGCTCTGACGGGCAACTAAAAGAAAGTTTAGCTGTCCTTGAGATGGAGTTCACAGAATTTAAAGAGATCACGCAGGTCAGGCTGAATGACTCCCCCTATGACACCATCAGGAAACTAACAAAAGAGCTTCAGCAACTGAAGATACACAACCAGGCCACCATCTCTGAGCTCAGAGGAACCATCCAGAACATCAAGGAGGAAAATGAAGCCCTCCGAGGTCATAAAAGTAAAAGAGGACGCCACAAACAAAGTGAGAGGCCTTCTAAAAGAAATAACGTAGATGAAAGAACAGATGGAGGCAAACATACAAACCAACACAGAGGAGCAGCACCACACACCCAGCAAACACACATACTTACAGCCAGACACAGATAACACACACACACACACACACAGCAAACACACATCCTCACAGCCAGCACCTTGAACAAGCACCCGCAAACAACCTTTACACCTACCACCAATAACACTGAAACATCACAGACTGAAACCACTCCTCACTGCCACACAACCACAGAGTCACTGCCCACTACACAGAGCACTGCCACACTGGACTCTCCAAGGTGATGCTTCTCACTGATTCCAACGAGAAATTCCTGAATCCAGAAAAACTCTTCCCTGGACAATGTGTAACTCTCAAACGCAGCAGCAACACCAAACAAGCCCTCCATCTCCTTAATCCAGACACACTCGGCAGACCTCACTGCATCATTGTCCATACTGGCACGAATGACTTGCCTTCACAACATGACAGGACGGCAACAACAATGGGGACAATGGCTGAAACAAGAAGCAAAGAGTTCCCAGATTCCCGCAGTGTCATCTCCACCCTGCTGCCCACCCCATATCATCCACGAAGTCAATGCTGACTTAACCAGGAGCTGCTCAGCCCTTCCAAGTGTCCATATAGCCCATCACCCCTCCATCATCCCACCAGACCTGTACGACGGCCTTCTTCTTCACAAGGATGCAGTGAGGACCTTCGGCAGAAGGAAAATCAGTCTGATTTTGATGTGGCTCTAGGACGGCATCGGACCAAAATACAGCGGCATACTCCTTACTTTACTCACTTCCCTCCCCCACCCTACATGCTGAGCAATGTCCCCTCCACTAGCTGGCCTCCAACCCCCAGACAACCATATCCTCCACACCAACACACGGATACCCCTCAGACCAGCACCAGGAAGAGAAGACCCTCCTCCGCTAAAGTCTCCCAGAAGCAGGAGAGTCCAAAGAGCTGCGCTGCACCTGTGGCTCACCGGACCTCCCCTTGTACCTCACCGGACCTCAGAGTTAGGAGAAATCAAAGTCCTGCTTCACAAGCTATGTGAAAGCCTTCTTAAGTGAGTGAGGAGAAAAAAAGAAAAAAAAAATCTTTCACAATGGTTTTTCCTGATTGTCTGGTTAATTGTTCATTGTTATAATGCATGTCATGCGTTCTTTCTGCATAAGTTGTTGGAGCATCCAGAGTCTATATTCCTCAACATTTGGCTTCAAGTGTGTAAACCCTGAATTGTTACGAAGTGTTAACAACAGCAGTATTTTAATACTGACTGACACTTGGCATAACGAAAAAGTTCAATGCCCATCAAGCTTCTATGACATTATAGTACGCTCTATAAAATCAAAGAAAACCTGCTATGGCAGAGATTCAGGTGATATACTGGTGTGGTGCTAAAATGAACTAGCTGAACACATCTCAATTGTAAAGCTGGAACAAAATCACATTTGGTTGAAACTGCATAGTACCATAGTAATCTCCAAATCTGCAACCTTCCTCTGTGCAGTTTACTTTCCTCCTACTGAGTCTGATTACACAGAGATCATTCTTCTCAGGCTCATGGAAAAGTGATCCTGTGTGGAGACTTTAATACACGAACAGACCATGAGTCTGATTTTATAAACCCACAAGGCAGTGCACATGTTTTTGGCCAATCATCTCTGCACCTCTCACCATCCACCACTAAACTGAATAACCTGGACCCTGTGGTCAATAACAGTGGCAGAGAGTTAGTGCACCTCAGCCAGGCCTTAGGTCTGTACATCTTTAATGGCAGGATCAGAGGGGACTCTTTAGGTAGGTTCACATGTTCCTCAGTCCTGGGTAATTGTGTAGTGGATTACGCAATCACTGACATGGACCCCTCTCACTTCAGTGCATTCACTGTCAGGCAGCAAACTCCCCTTTCAGACCATAACCAACTAAACCAATTTCTGAAAACAAATAATGAATCTACTAACAAACATTTGAAGCCCAGTGCGCTGTGCAGGCTCAGCCCTGCCTACAGGTCCCAGAAAGTTCAGAAAAGTTTTCACAAGCCCTAAACTCACCGGAATTATTTACTAAAATAACTAACTTTACAAATAAATCATTCCCTATTAACCAAAATTTGAGAGAGAAAGAGAAAGAGAGACCTAAAAGAATGTCCATTCAAATACAAATAAGGTGTGAATTGTTAACATGATTATTGTTTCTTAAATTTTTATTTCTTTAAATGTATTTTGGATCTCTTAATACAAAACACACACACACACACACACACACACACACACACACACATACACACATACACACATACACACATACACACATACACACATACAAACATACAAACATACAAACATACAAACATATATACACACACACACACACACTATAACTGATTTGTCCTCCAACAAACCTGTTTCCAGACACATCAAATACGTGCAGTTCTGTGGCTTGTGACAGTTCTGATGGGATGCTTGTTAAACGGTTGTCTCTCATACACAGCACATTTAGGCTACTGCAGCCCCCTATCTGGGAAAAGAAAAGAGAAAAAACAATCATATTAGCAGAGAGGTGTTGAAGGCAACATGGGGGAATTCCTACATGCCTGAGGGTTAACGACTCATGACAACCATCATTACAATAACATTATTCAGGTCCTGAAATACAAAAAAAAGAGCAAGAGAACTGGTGAAGGCGCCATCCGAGCAGTAGGTTAACGAAACGTAAGGGGGAAATTTCACATTAAAAGTGATTAATAGCTTAAGGTCCCTGTTAACATAATTTCATATATTCATATGCCACTTACAGGGCCACTAGTGAACAGTGAAAGCGATCATTTTAGCATAATAGGGACACGAATATGGCAGTGGCATGTTAATGTGGGTGTGAGTATAGTGCACCCTGCAAAATAAAATAAAAAATAGAACAAATGTCTAAGTGAATGAAAGAGAGTCATTGAATTAATAGATGACAATGAACAAAAGGAGTGCTCTTAAGCTACATCTGGTCATCTCTCGGATCTATAGATTGCTGATGGAGCTGAACAGCAGGGCTAAGTGTAGAAGCAATTAATGGTTGCCTGCTGGAGTGCGGAGTTAACAGGCAGCGAGAGAGATGGCATACAGAACAGACTATGACCCAAACACAGTACTGGACGAATGTGTCTCATCACATTATCTCAACAGGCATGAAGTCATATGTGTGAAGGAGGACTCATCACTCTGCTCATATCAATGGACACAAGTTAAGGAGTTGGTTCAGAAAGGGTAGACCGAACAGTGATATATAAAAGCATACTATTTAATTTATCATTGGGAAAGCATACATTATTTTTAGTTGAAACAGCACAGAGGATAACAGGCTCTCCCACAAACATAGTCCGTTCACAAGATTCTCAGGAAGCACCTTTTCAGAGTCTCTCAAGCTTGCTCCTTTATATTATCTTTGAAGAAAGTGCACTATGACTGGGAAGCACTATTAATCCCCTCCAAAATGCTTCACAAGTGAATCAGAATCAGAAAACTTTATTTATCCCGGAGGAAAATGTTTGAAACATGGCAACTTGGGGTAGTTTTGCCGAAGGTAAGATCTGAACCCATGACCTCTTCAGAGGCAACTATTCTACCCACTAGACCACCACGACCTTTATAAATTGAAGAGTCATAATTACTCCATTAAAACACTATTAAAATATGTTCAGGCTTACAGATTACTTTGCATTCTGTACAATCAATAGGGCTTCAACTGTTCATTATAATAATAAATAATAAAACATTTGAAAATATAAAAGGAAATCCACTCCATCAGGTTCAAACTAATGGGCATATATGTGTTTGGCATGAGTCATGAAGAGTCTTGCATTGAAAAAGCCATTGCTTTAGAAGAAAAACTTTCCTTCAGAGGCACGGTCAGGTTGTAAAAGTGTCAGTTCCCACCCGGCCAGACTAACGGCAGTCCTTCAAGTGAAAACAACGTGATCTGAACACTGTTAGGAGCTCAGAAAAGCCTGTGTATGAGTGGTGTGTGAGGCAGCACTGGGAATGTGCTTGTGTATGGCGTGTGGCAGTGTATGAGGTCAGACTAACAGCATTGCAGAGGGCTCTCACTGCACAATCTGAATTGCTGAAACACAGGGCCATTGTTTCACCTGCAGAGAAAGGCCTTTCAGACTCCACTTTAACCCGAGCCTGTTTTCCCCCTACTCTGCACACCACACACTCAAGTGAGAGAGGAAACAATGTGAAAAAATAAAGCACTTTACTTTTCATGATACAAGATCATTAATCTTACAAAATGTGGAATATGGCAGCATAAACAAACAAGCACCACAGCAAAATTTAATAAGATTCAAAATAAACATGCTTTGATTTCAGGGAATGATGATTTAGCTAAGAAATAAAATGGAATATATTTTAATATTAACAGAATTACAAGTGACATCAAGTAAAATTCTTACACTTACAGATGCTTACTCCTTCTTGTCCTGTTCCTCAAATCATTCCTGAACTATTTCTTTGGAGAACAGGGAACATTATCCTGCCAAAAGAGGCCACTGCTATTAGGGAATACTGTTACCATTAAAAGGCTAAACTTGATCTGCATCAGTGTTTAAGTATGTGGTGTGTATCAAAGTAGGATTCACATGAATGCCAGGACCAAAGCAGAATCCTGCTTAGATCACTGCATGCTTGCCTTCCAACGAAAGCCCCAGGATGTCCCTTCCCCAAGTGATGCACACTTCTTGGCCATCCACACATTGTAAAAACGAATGCAGTGTAAACTGGCAGCCATGGGAGCTCTGACAAGTCTGTGGTTAAACAGCCTTGCTATCATTTTCAGCAATTTGTGCTAGAGTAGCTCTTCTATGGGATTAGACCAAACCGAATTGTCCTTCCTTCTACAACTATTGGTGTGTTCTGTCCACTGCTTACAGATAACTTGCTGTCTATAATCACCCCTTTAATAGGTGACATTGTAATGAAATTCAATGTTATGCACTTCTCCTGCCAGTTGTTTTTAATGCTATGGCTGACTGTGTATATATAAAAAGGCAAATAAACACATTTTTGACCAAAAGAGCAGATTTAATAAAATATCAGCACAATAGTTACTGTTATTCTCTACAGTATTATAGCATTTTGCACTTCTTTTTGAGATTTCTGAAGGGTAGACATGAAACCCGAAAGATGGGCAGAAAACCATTCACTTAATGTGCTGTCCATTTGACTGGTCAAACATGAATGCAATACACAGCCCCAAGTGTGCACTGAGGTCACAACCTAGAAACAAACACTACCACTCTCTCTCACACACACCACATGGCCTTTAAGCGCAAGTGAGATGATGTGTGAGGGGCTAATGGACAATCACGCAAGGCACTGACAGCAGAGTACTCGTTTCACTCAATAGGATTCAGTTCACAGAAACCGGATTGGATGGTTAGCAAGTGTGAGGATTATCTTTCATAAGGCCTGTTAGAAAGTTAGCAGGGACAGCTTCAGTCAGATGTATCAGCACGTAAGCCAAATCACTAGCCACACACACACAGGCAACTTTATGGACCAAGCATGAAGGACTATGATTTCTCCAAGCAACAGAGTACATGTAGAGTCTAAGTAGAATTAAAAGAAACGTTAATGTTATAAATGTTCTGCATAAAGATTTTATATTTTTTCCTGCATAAAAAGTAAAATATCATGCAGATCTTTTTTTGCTTAATTACTAATGTAACTGCTTCTGATTTTTAAACAGAAAAACAGGATTGGAGTTGCCAAAGCTGCTTTATGTCGCACTGCTAACAGATTATGAAGGAAAGACCCAAAACCTGCCACACCTAACTCAATGCCACCATGGCAACAAGATGAAACGAAACAAAAATGAAACGCCATCCCGGGTGACAAAATGAAATTGCTCACTACCATTACCCATTTGACAAAATGAAATTGTTCGTCACTCTGCCTCACCCTCTGGTGACAAAAAAAAAAATCCACTGCCACACCAAATATCTTGATCCACAGAAAACACTGATTCCCACTTACACACTTACTTACCAGCAAATCAATCTCTATCTTAGTCATCTGACAAACACAAACACATACAGTTAGAATTGGAAACTATGCAATTAGTGCTTAGCACAATGACTTTGTAATGCTGGTAATTAATAGTATGTTTTAACAGTTGAAACTTAAAAAAGAAAGTTGATGAGCAAAACAACCCATGTGCTGGTTACCTAAACAAGGATTAGTCCAGGGCTACATCATAAATAAGAAATCCAAGAAACATCCATCCCCAAGAAATAACCTAATGTATCAAAGTAGCTGCTTGATGAGGTAACTTTACTCTACATAGCTGCTCCCCAGGGAGTTTACATTACACTCAAGTGAATAAAATCTAATTGTGGTTTTTACCACTGACCACAATGGATACTCCGAGTACAGAGGCTAAGATCTTATGTCATCAAATTCAAGTAGGGCTGTCGTGACTTATTTCACTTCATCAGTTAAATGTCACCATTTCCATAAATCAGTACTAAGCAGGTTATTTTAGAATTTGTATGAGATATTTTGCATAGTATTAATTCTCTTTCACTAAGAAACACACCCATTTCCATTCATTTTCTCCATATACTGTTTTAATACATTTCTCAATGTATCCTTTCCCATTGAATATTTTTTGCATTGTTTCTCGTGGTTAAAGTCTGTTAAACTGAATGGCTCAGGATACATAAGCATAAAATAAAAAAAAACAGATTGCTTAATTCATGTAATCGATAGTGAGAACTCTAAAGTCAAGCAGCACAATTACATGCAGCAGTCAGTCACTTAACACCCTGCACAAATATAATATGTACCCACTGTGACAGGCTAAAGTCTTACTTGATGGTAGTGATAGTAGTTGTCTTTACACATACCACAGATTTAACTTCACAGGGTCTAGATCTCTTACTGTGCAGGGTTTACCTGAAGTGTTTGGAGGAAGTGTTCAAGGTGGCAGCCTATAGGCCAACGTCCTGCTGACAGGAGTGCAGCTCTAATAAGCTTACCATCATCCCTCACAGCCGTGTCAACCGAATGTCTGACTTAGTATTTGACTGCTTAATTCCATTACCTTGCTTACCCACTCACCAATGTTAACCAAGCAACAGTCTTCACACAAATACATCACCTCTATTCTCACTAGCATGCTAGCTAGCAACAAAGAAGACACATTTGACTGACATGACTGGCTAAGATTAGGTTTTACCTTCTGCTGAACACTGCACAAACCTTTTTGGGTCCATTTGAATATTTTGCAGTGTTTACATCCTGTGTCTAGCTTCAGGTTTCCAAGATATGATAAATGGTATAAATTGAATAAATTAACTTTATGTTGGGAGGTTCTGTAAACTACTTCACAGTTAGACTCAAAATAGTTTTTGAAAGAACCATCCACTAAAAGGTTCTTCAAGGATGCAAAGGTGTTTCTTCTAGAACGTATTTTGCTTTCAAAAGATTTTCAGTACATCTTTGTCTTTGAAAGACAAAGGTTTGAACTGTGTTCACAGCATAGGAGCCATTTGTGGCTGCTCCTGAAGTAAAGTGTGAAGATATCCAGGTAGAACTGGTTGCATCCCAGCCTGTTGTGCGAGTTACCACCACAAGATAAATATACTGTAAATGACTACATTAGACTTGTCTTTACATGTACAGGTCTCAACTGAAAATTAGAAGACAGTGAACAATTTCCTAACAATATTAATAAATTAGAAAAGGTACATACCTCTTTCGGTAAAGACGATAAGCGATTTCGATCACAGTTGAAGTTTGAAAGTTTCTTAAGCTTTCCAATACTTCTTGGCAAACTCTGAGGAAAACAAATATGAACATAAATTACTTATATACTACGGGAAAAAGAACAGCTTACTCTTATTGTGTTTTCTTAATAGAAAACCTGCTGGCATTAAAAGACTGGCAAAGTGTTTTTCTCAAATCAGAGGATGGTGCATTCCTAAGCCCTAATAATAACAACACTTAAGGTTTCACATCTCTTCAAAGCTCACAATGACCTAAAGTATGTCCATCAAAAAATCAATATAAGTAAATACAGTTAAAATCTAATTCTTGTACATGATTTGATTTGTGAGCCTTTCTGCAAGGAGACTGTAGTATTGGTAGGCTGTCTTCTTTGATTCATGCTATTGTTTGAACTAAATTTTGGAAAAAAGATCTATATTCCACTAATATCAAATTATTTTGCACAATTCGTAATAACAAATATTCCAACTCCTTTCTCAAGTCAATCACTGTGCCTGGCTTATGCCGGATATGACTTTACAAAGTTTCGCTTAATTTTGTGACATATTGCACTAGTATAAAAGGCTAGTTTACTGCACCAGTATAAACGATTAGCTAACAAATGATTTTTTTTTCTGTAATAATGTGATTTTACAAGTGTAACTCACCAGTAGCTGGTTCTCAGTCAGTACTAGTTCTGTCAGACTTTCACAGTTGCCAATACTCTCAGGCAGGTGCACCAGGCGGTTCTGATCTGCCTTCAGTATCGAAAGATGTTTTAATTTTCCTGTGGGAGATCACATGTGAGATTATGGGTGAAATCACACTTCCCACACACAGCCCCAACAGTAGCTTTTTGAATTGTGTGTTCACAGATGACAAATGTAGGTCAGTAGACTAACATAAGTCCAACTAACTCTGTGCCAGTAATCTTTCTCGACTTTCTGTGTGTGAATGTGGACAATTATATTTAACATGTTCATAAATGATACAATCTTTTGGTGCCATCACTATTGTGCAGCTAGAAGGCCAAGAAATATCAATCAAGTGTGAATAAGACACTATATGCTGTAAATATGTAGAAGATGCGATTGTGGAATACACAAATGTCCCATGGTGTACAATAAACAGTGTAGTCACTGACCTATGCCCTCTGGCAGGGCATCAATGAGGTTCTGGGACACCAGCAGATCAGTGAGTGACACCAGACCAGCCATTTCCTCTGGGAGGTGCTCTAGCTTGTTCTCAGACACATCTAAACAAACCAAGTTCTTCATGCTGCCCAGCTCCTAAGGAGGAAGGCACATAAACAAATGCATTTCTGCTGATTATAATTAAAGTGATTTTCCAAATGGTGCTAGCCTGATAAAAACCAACAACAGTTCTTTCTTATACCAATAACATGCTTAAAACTGGTGCTGAAGGTTAGATCTTGGCAACAAGATTCATAGCATTTGGTAAGCTTTAATCAATTAAAATATTTTAAAACATTTAAAAATGGATACACCTAGTTATTTATTGTCATGCATCTATATTTGGATAGGGATTATCCACACATTAATGCAGGTGAAAACACACCAGGACGCATTGTGTTGTATGTTGCACCTATGGTCATCTCACTGTTTACTTAATGGATATGACTGGGATGACAAAAAAGCTCTACTTGCCTTGACTTTAGATTTTCTTAAAGTGGTGCCTTTACCAAATAGACCATTTAAACCAGAGTAAATGCACCAATCTTCCTAAGCTCCACATTCAACTACCAAACTCCCTTCCACTACTAGGATGGGGTCACCACTGTTTCTTCAGTTTAGGTCTTAATTTGACTTTCTCCACGGAGTTTGATTCAGTAGTCCTCCGCAGACAGAGGTAGTGCAAAATAAAGCACCCATGATAATACATTTTGACTTTTGCCATGTTATTATTCACTGTCTTAGAGTGTTTTAATGTATGTTGTTCAAGACTGTGATGGCAAATTCATAAGGAAGTTGCTCTAAAAAGAGATCTTCTCATAAATCTTGGTGTAAGGAGATGAATAGCAAGTTGGAAATTATAATAGAAATAATAAAAATGTGTTTAAACACGTGTTTAAAATCAGAACAGGTTACAAGCCAGATCTCAGCCACATGAAATGACCATGTTCAAACAGAGTCATTAATATTGAGATTTCTTATCTTAAAATATGACAGATGTCCTGTGTAAACTTACATTAGTCTGCCTCCACATGGAAAACTAATTCTGTCTGAAAACTAATTAAGGGAGGGGGACCATTGGTCCCAGCCCCAGAGACATACATCTAAAGCATTAACCATAAAGAATGCAGCTAAATCAGGCTAAATGAAAGGCTAAAAAAGGCTAGTCTTCATAATACTCAAGTACCCATGAATGATAAAGCAGTGATCACAGCAGTACATTGTAAAAATTCTTTACCGGTGGTATTTCAGCCAGCTGGTTTCCATCAAGCCACAGGTCCTTTAAGCTGACAAGGCATCCTATTGTCTCTGGCTGCAAGCAAACATGTTTGACAGTTCAGGAGGGATACAAAGTAAGAACAGGTGACTATCACCAACTTACACAGGAATGCAGAGGTATGCAAAACATTTGTGAGCTGGCATTCCACTGCAGCTTGTTGTAGTCCCAGCACATTGCAGCCTCTAAGCATGGTCATACACAAAGATGTGGACTTTAAAATTAATTTGTACAAATGGGTGGACAACTTTCTGTAAAATTGCTTGCCCGTTTTTTTAACTAATAGTCTAAAATGGGATTCAAATGTTCACAGTATTTCAGATCGTTGTGCCCACACCCAATACTTAGTTCTCCAAATCAAATAACTGCAGAGGAACTCACCAAATTATACAGTTCATTGTTCCCTAGATCAAGTTCTTCAAGTCTGTGAAGCTGACAGAGAGACCTGAGGAGAGTAAAAGACAAACATGCAAGGGAGGAATTACATGTTAAGTATTTGTGAAGTACAACAAGCACATAGACATGACTTTTGTGGTCTACTTACTCTGGTAAATATGTCAAAATGTTCTCTCTGAGTTCCAAAGATACCAAGTTACTAAGGCTGAAAGAAAAGACAAATCTCATTACAAGGTCTGAGCATTTTTTATATAGGCCAATCACACAATTCTGCTTAAATATCATACCAGCACTAATACAGTTACAGATTGCACTCATTTTCACACTGACACGGCAGCAGCAATAACTGTCATTTATAACAGATTACCATTTATGGCAGAGTCAACTCTTATTGTGAAGTCCAGTATAATAGTCTCCTAAAAGAAAGCCCAAAGAATATTCTCATGAGTAGGGTTGGGTACCGAAAACTGGTGCCAATACGGCACCGGTACATATGTTATCGGTATGTACCGGATCGAAACAGAACACGAATTTCAGTGCCTCATTTCGGTGCCACTTAAATGGCTAAACTGTCGATTGAAATCAGACCTCGTACACGAAGCACAAATGATATAGTGATGTATTACTCATACTCCTGGTTTAGGGTCTAAAATGTTTTATTTTGCACATCTTAAATTTAAAACCTGAACATGCCTCTCCATTTAGCGTTCTCTACCAGCTCCTTATGCACGTCTTTATTATTGTCCTGGGGTCCTGAGACCTAGCTGCCTCATTGGTGCCTGACATACAGTCATGTGAAAAAATTAGGACACCCTTTGAAATCATGTGGTTTTTTGTAACATTTTTAATAAATGGTT
>JBBMFX010000141.1:7336988-7356988 GCA_037832545.1 Rhabdalestes septentrionalis
TGTGTGTGTGTGTGTGTGTGTGTGTGTGTGTGTGTGTGTGTGTGTGTGTGTGTGTGTGTGTGTGTGTGTGTAATGTAGGCCATGTATCCAAACTTGCCAGAGGCATTTGGGAGGATATTTCAGATATAAAAAACATCTAGGGAACTCCAGGCTCTAATTTTTAAAAATCATTACAACATTGTCTAATTTTTGTATCATGTAATCATCTACATACTGATGAATGTCGGAGGAAATTTAGCCTTTGTCACTTAGTCCAGTGAAACAGGAAATCATGGAGCAGATTACATATATTTAAAAATTAAATATAAATGAAAGTGTGTTGTAGTTATATTTTGTTCATAAAAATCTTCCATTTTCAAAAAAATTATTTCCAAAAAACTATATAAAAGAATGTGGTTAATCTGTGCTGCTCTGATGAAGGCAATCAGGGTTATTTTGTTTTGACCTCCTACAGAAGCTTTCACATCTATCAAACTTTTTGTATTTAAACTTGGAAAGAGCCCAAACCTCTGGCCTGGAGTGTGTCTGAGTGCTGGTATATACACATTTTGTTTTGTAAACAGTCATCAATGAAGGTGAAATGTCATTGCTGAAGGTTTTCAAAATATCATAAATTGTGATGGTATGGCATTTTCTTTTATACTATCTCTTAATGTTTATTCATTTTTTAAAGTTCTTGGCTGTGACCAGCTGCTACAGTCATGGCACCCAAAAAGAACAAGGCCGCTAAGAAGAATAAAGCAGACATCAATGAGATGACGATCATGGTGGAGGACAGCCCAATAAACAAAATCAATGGGCTGAACACCCTTTTGGAAGGCGGCAATGGATTTAGCTGCATCTCAACAGAAGTCACCGACCCTGTCTATGCCCCTAACCTCCTGGAAGGCCTCAGCAACATGAGACAAGACAGTTTCTTGTGTGATCTGACTGTAGCAACCAAGTCCAAGTCCTTTGATGTCCACAAAGTTGTCATGGCTTCCTGCAGTGAGTACATCCATAACATTCTCAAAAAAGACCCAGCTATTAAAAAAATTGACCTCAGTGAAGTGTCCCCAGTTGGTCTGGCCACAGCCATCACATATGCCTACTCTGGAAAACTTACTTTATCACTGTACACCATTGGGAGCACAATTTCTGCTGCCATGCTGCTGCAGATCAGCACCCTGGTCAAAATGTGTAGCGACTTCCTAATGCAAGATATCAGTGTAGAGAATTGCATGTATGTAGTCAACATTGCCGACACATACAATCTGAAAGAAACAAAGCAATCAGCTCAAAAGTTCATGAGGGAGAACTTCATCGAGTTCTCAGAGATGGAGCAGTTCCTGAAGCTCACCTATGAACAGATCAGCGACTTCCTAACAGATGATTCCCTTCAGTTGCCCTCTGAGCTTACAGCCTTTCAGATTGCGGTCAAGTGGTTGGACTTTGATGAGAAGAGACTGAAGTACGCTTCTGACCTGCTGACGCACATTCGCTTTGGAACCATCTCACCCCAGGACCTGGTCAGCCACGTGCAGACTGTTCCCAGGATGATGCAAGACCCAGAGTGTCACCGCCTGCTGGTGGATGCCATGAATTACCATCTGCTACCATACCAACAGAACATCCTACAGTCCAGAAGAACCAAGGTCCGTGGTGGAAGAAGAGTACTGCTTACTGTGGGTGGACGGCCTGCCTTGACCGAAAAGTCCCTCAGCAGGGACATTCTCTATAGAGACGAGGACAGCATCTGGAACCGACTGACAGAGATGCCCGCAAAGAGCTTCAACCAATGTGTAGCTGTGCTAGATGGCTTCCTCTATGTGGCTGGTGGTGAAGACCAGAATGATGCCAGGAACCAAGCAAAACATGCTGTTAGCAATTTCTGCAGGTATATGTTTTCTAAATATTCTTGTATCTAAATGTCCAGAATTGTGTAAGAAAGTTGAATGTTGTGAAAAATGAATGTTGTGTTTCTGTGCAGATATGACCCCCGCTTCAACTCATGGATACATCTCACCGGCATGATTCAGAAGCGTACACATTTCAGCCTCAACACCTTCAATGGCCTCTTGTTTGCTGTGGGTGGACGTAACTCAGATGGCTGCCAGGCTTCCATGGAATGTTATGTTCCTTCCTCCAACCAATGGCAAATGAAGGCTCCAATGGAAGTACCAAGATGCTGCCATGCTAGCACACTGATAGATGGCAAGATTTTGGTAACAGGTGGCTATATCAACAATGCCTATTCTAGGGCTGTGTGTTCTTATGACCCATCGACGGATAGCTGGCAGGATAAAAACAGCCTGAGCACCCCAAGAGGTTGGCATTGTTCCACCACTGTGGGTGATCGGGCTTACGTTCTTGGAGGCAGCCAGCTCGGTGGTCGTGGCGAGAGGGTGGATGTCTTGGCAGTGGAGTGTTTCAATCCTCATTCTGGCCAGTGGAGCTATGTTGCCCCCTTGCACACAGGAGTGAGCACAGCAGGTGCTGCAACCCTGAATGGCAAGATCTACCTCCTTGGTGGCTGGAATGAAGTGGAGAAGAAGTATAAGAAATGTATTCAGGTGTATAACCCTGACCTTAATGAATGGATTGAGGATGACGAGCTGCCCGAGGCTACGGTGGGCATCTCATGCTGTGTCATTACCATCCCCACACGCAGAACACGGGAGTCAAGAGCCAGTTCAGTATCATCTGCTCCAGTCAGTATATAAGTTAGTTCAGTAAAATATAGATAACTTAGTTATGCTGACATAGGTGATGCTTCTCTAACTTTTCCTGTCAGCTGTGATAACTGTTTACACTAATGTCAACATTTACAATTAGAGATTTCTTGGAATTCCAAGTTTAAAGTAAATGCACACAGGATTTCAACTCCCCTTTGAAAAATGTCTGATTACAATCTAAATTGTCGACAATTAATATCACCTAGAGATTAGGAGCAGTATATTTTATAATTCATTATTAAATTGTTGATAATATTTTAACATAATAAGTGAGCTTGGAAGTATTAAAATGATGCGAAGGTTGTGAAAATTGAGTAGGAATAAGAATCGGGCTTAGGCTTTTTTGTCTTTAATAAAAAGTAAGAAAGAAGACGGAATTTCCTAAATAATAAAACAAAGGCATACAGATGTTACAGTTATACTTTCAAGTGGGGCCAATGCTTCTATAATAACTTCATCAAATCTTGTGAGTTACAGTGCAGATGAAGAATGTGGTTGGATGCAAATATGCCAGACCTGGTCTTTCAAAGCATAAAAATCTATTTAGAATAAATATATTTAGATATATTTAATATATTTAAATATATTTAGGACACTGTCATAACAAAAATCTTATCTGCATTTTATGGAGTGAAAATTTCATAGTCAAATGGGCCAACAAAAGAGAGAAAAATATATATTAAATTGTATTATAAGTTTTCCTTCCTCTCAAAAGTCAACATATGAAAGATAAGGGTTTTTGTTCTGAGAGTGATGATACATGATTTAATGTCATGAATTTTGAAAGACAAGTTTTTGGAAGATTTGCCCTCAAACAAGGATAAGCAGTTACTCTGGGGTATGAATGTCAGGTGTTGTAATTGTCGAATGTTTCTCCCAGATGCACCTACCAGGCGTAGGTGAGTTAAAGATGGTTTAGTTAACTTTCCTATTCAACACGTCTAAAGATGGTTCCTCAGAACAAAGCAAAATGTTAACAAAACCACATTTACCATCAAAAGACAAAAAATGAGAGGAGTCATAAAGAAAGGTGATTTTGGTTATGCCAGTTTGGCAGTGATGGCATGTTTTGTAAAATGACTGAATGTAGTCAAAGTTCTGTGCCTGGTCTGTCTGGATGAATTCCTGACAGCTCATGATTATCTTAGGTAGGAAACGGAATACTGTGACAACTGCACTCAATGATGTGATATATTTGGGGGGAAAAACATGATCAACTAATGAGGAGAAACATTTGTTATTATACTGATTCATTGTTGTCCATGTTCTACATATTTATTAAAAATTCCTATAAAATGTTGATCTTTGTTTGGTAGTCCTGATTTTCTGCAAGAAGCACCACACTCAGCTTGGTTTTCAATTTAGCTCCATAAAAAGCATAAAGTCAATAAAAATGTTATAGAGTGGGGGAAATAATTATTTGATCCCCTGTTGAATTTGTAAGACTTACAAAAAATCTCTAATTTATGTCTATAATTTATGAGGTAGTTTCACTTTTACGGAGAGCGACAAAATATCTACAATCAATCTATCAATATATTCCTGATCTTAATTCTCTCTGTGTATAAAACACACCTGTTCACAGAAACAGTTTCTTCCGTCCCAACGTCTCCACCCAACCTGGAGGTCAAAGTATTATGCTTGGGGATGTTTTTCTTCTAAGGTTACAGAATAACTTCACCGCATTGAGGGACCAATTTATGGGGCCATGTACCATAAAATCTTGGACGAGAACCTCCTTCGCTCTGCCAGAACACTCAATGTGTTGTGGATGGACTTCCAACGTGAAAATGACCCAAAACATACTGCCAAGTTAGCAAAGGAGTATGGCTAAAGAAGAAGCACATTATGGTTCTGTAGTGATCTAGCCAGTCTCCAGACCTCAGGCTTATGGAACATCTGTGCAGGAGCTAAAGCTTCACGTTGCCAAGCTGCAGCCAAGAAACCAAAAGTATTCATAGAGTTTCTGTAAAGATGAGTGGGGCAATATTCTTCCTGAGATTTGTGCAAACCTGTGAAATGCAAATCTATTTCTAACTTTAATGTATGTTGGTTTTTGGTTCATATTCTGTCTCTCTTTATCAGTCTGCAAACTTACAAATTCAGCAGGGGAGCAAATAATTATTTTCCCCACTGTGTAACATTTTTTTTGTAAGAAATGTAGTTACAACAACTCTTCTCCTGACAATCAGAGAATTGCACTAGAGTAGCTCTAATGCATATGACTAGGTGAATAAAAATTAACATTGTAGGTTTGTGTCATTTCACAATAGTACTGTTTCTTGTGTTAGCAACCACACTAGTGTACTCATTAATGAAAGCCTAAATCAAATACATAATACGTTACATCGGTTACCTGGACCATGTCTGAATATTTGGTTGGGCTAAGTGACATCCCACTTGAGAATCCTTCTCTCTCCAGTCATTTTACTCATATTACTTCTTTAATTCGATTGGCAGAAAAGTTCATTAAATTCTGAAGTCAGAAAAACATATCCAAATTGAATTTTAAATGAATGGTTTAAAATAAAGAATTATGAATAATTATGAACTTATGGCTTATTACACTCAAAGCAATAAATTGCCTTGGTGCTTAGGTCTGTTAAATTTTGCCCCTTTTACTTCACACTCCAACAATAATGATGGCAAATGTTACACATGTCCAGGTTTGCTTTTGAACAGTTTGGCATTAGCCTGCTGTATATGTAACTACGGTTCTTGAAATAAAACACACATTACCTACTTTATCATTTGGCTTTTTAAAAAACATCTCAAGCCATTTGTTAAGAAAAAAATACTTTTTAATGGGTTTGTCTACCTATGATTCCACTGTCATATATCTTATTATATCATAAAGGCCTCTACAAACAGACTAGCCTTCCATACATTTTGAAGCAGCTTTCAAAGCAATTATAGTCAATACTTTATCTCAAGCTGAAAGGCACAGACTAATAATCTCGGATCAAGGTGAAAGGCCAAGCAGCACCACTAGGTGTGGTCCATTCTAAATGAATGTTTGCAGTGGGAGCATTTTCCATGATATATACGATAAAAAGTAACGAACTAAGTCAGACATTCAACTTCTTTGTTTAATCAATTAACCTGGCATGAGGGCCATCAACAGAACTAGAAACTAAAGGAGAATGGGAATATACAAGACCAGTCATGTTGTCAACCACAAACAAAATTAAAAACAAAACTAAAAAAACCCTAAACAAATGAAACAAAAGCATATTTCCCCTGAGCGCACCAGCCAGCTTAAACACATAATACCAATAACACAAGACTGATGTGCTCAGGCCTTCACAATTAAAGTTCCAACAAAACCTCTGTTTATGGGACATGACAGTATCCCCCCCCCCTCTATAGTGCACCACCTGGGTGCCAACAGGCCAACCCAATCACCTCAAGGGTGGAACGGGGATAAGTGGTGGAAAAAAGAAGTGTTCAATGGGCCGCACCTGGCTGCCTCAACTCTGACCTGGCCACGGCCCATTACTGTTGAGGGTTCTCCTCAAACCCCCTACAAAGAGCACCACAGTGTCCTCCGGGACGGAGCCCCCTACAGGGAGCCCATCCATGTCCTCCGGGACGAAGTTCCCTATATGGAGCCCATCCATGTCCTCTGGGACGAAGTTCCCTATATGGAGCCCATCCATGTCCTCCGGGATGAAGCCAACTACGGGGAGCCCATCCATGTCCTCCAGGATGAAGCCAACTACAGGGAGCCCATCCATTTACACCAGGACCAAGCCCCCGATGAGGAGCCCCTCCGTGTCCTCTGGGACCATGTCCCCCTCTGGGATTGAACACCCTCTGGGGAGCTACATCATGGGGCCCTCCTCGGGAGCCCTCAAAAACCCAGAACCTGTCACATCCTGGTAAGGCTTGTTCCGGCAGAAGGCACCCACACACAGATCCATTGATTCTTCTGACTTTATTTTTAATCTATAAATCAAAACCAGGCTCGAGAGCCAAATGAATACAAAATAAAGCAATACCTGAACAAATTCAAATGAGAAAGGCGAGGGAAAAAGTGAGGGATCTTGTGAGTGTGAACAGACAAACGAAAATTTTGTTATCATGTGTGGAGATAATGTCTCTCTAGATCACACGAACAACACAGTGACCTGCACAATCTGCAATTCTGTGTCACAGTCTGCAAGTTCTGTGCAGCATCTGAAACGGTATCCGCTAGCTAACATGGATAATGCTAGCACTGCAGGGAGTCGTCCAGTCCGGAGGACACTGAGTGGCTGAGTGGTTCCCACTTTATGTTGTACACTTAAATTTACCCCAAAAATCTAGGTATCAGTCTTTGTTTTGTTTTCTTTAATTGTCATGTTGACTGTTAATGTTACAGAGAACTTTACGAAAAGTGACTTGATTTAGACTTTGCAGACCGATAGGTCAACCTGAAAAAATCTGAAGACTTTAATGCCCTATTACATACATATATCTACTGTGTATAGACACACATATATATGTGTAACATTAACTGACTTAGTCCCTCACTCACCCCCACTACCACAGCCATATAAATATATGCCCTTGTCACTTCCCACCTTGATTACTGTAGTACGGTCTACTACATAAATCCCACCATAAACTTGGTTCAGAACGCACCCGCCTGTATCATTTACAGAACTCCACACACACATAACACATATCTGTCCTCGAGCAACTGGCTCGCTATCCATTTCCGCATAGAATACAAAATCCTTCTTTTAACAAAGCCCTCCATAACCTAGCATCTCACTGACCTCCTTGATATGTATGCACTCTCGACTCCACACCTCACGTCCATATGTCTACCCTTTGAAAATCGAGGAGAACTATTCGAAAATGTGCGCATGTTCACAAACCCATGACGACAGAGAGGGTGAAAGTTATTTTTCACAAACTGTTTAATTACACAACACACACTGTTCCAAATACACAGTACAGTAAATGAACAAGAGCAACTCACCAATTAATCTATATTCTAGATTATCTCAATTTAAAAAATGCATCACCAACCACATTTAGAACTGCCTAGCCAATAAAGCTAAATTCGGTGAAACGGCCTGAAGTCACTCCTGCGGGGTGCTTCGCTCTCAGATGACTGTGCATGGTAGTGGTTGATCTGTGGTATGCTAGCTTCATATGACACTGTTTGTATATGAAACTTTTACTAGCCTTTGGTCTCTGCATTATTCATGCCGCACTGTTAAATTCAGTTTTCTTCTTCTGGAGTAGCCTATGGGGGAGCTTTAGTGTTAGCGACACCCTCAGGCTGAATTAATGCGTTACATGATGTATTGGTGAGGAAACGTCCTCATTTCTGTTTCGTGGTTTTTATTCCAGACTCCCTAAAGTTAGATAAAGATATTCAAATAACTATTCGATATTCAAACGTAATTCAAATATTGGAGTATTCGAAAATCATGTGTCATCTCTGGGTTGTGATAAAACTGCGCTGGAGTCTCTGTGTAATTTTTTTTATTTTGTTTTGAGCAGTGGCGGAGCCACTCCAAAATTTAATTTGCTACCGGTGGTTCCTGATGCTGTTGACTTTCACCACGTGTTGTACCGTGTATGACACTGTATGTGACAAATAAAACCTGAACCGGAATTTGGTCGGAGCGCCGCTCCAGTGGTTATAGAAAGAAATTTTATTCCCTCTTCGTAACTTGAGTTAACCTGTGTGAATGCATGCCTGAGAGGCCCAAACCGGACATTCCAGGGGGGACCCTGATGGATTGGAGCCAGATGTGAGGGGGTGGACTATGCTAATATGTGGGATGTCCTGTAAAGAATGTTTTTGGGGGACCCTTATGGATTGGAGCCAGATGTGATGGGGTGGACTATGCTAATATGTGGGATGTCCTGTAAAGAAAAATTTATAAATTGAACATGCAAAGATTGCTTGGGGCCTTTTCTGCAGAAAACTTTTCCAGGCAAACATTGAAGCTTTTCAATAAACGCCTGATATTTCTGAACTCAGACGAGGTGCCTCTCCTCTCCTTCAAATGAACTGCACAAAAACTCAGCTCCAACATGGTCTTGGTGACGTCACGGGTCCCGATCTCTAGTGGTCCGCCTCTCAGACGATCGAGACCCGCGCGCTTAGTTATTATCGCAACTTTGAGTACAGTGCGTGTGTGTGAGCCCCCCCTGAAATAGCAGTGGCCAGCCACTGTAAAATAAAATCTAGCTCCGCCGCTGGTTTGTAGCGAGTTTTGTGGCTCCGGGGAGCTGGGCGGAGCGTTTCTTTTGTTTGAGCGGAGCAGTGAACCGAGAGAGACAAGTCGACTCCCCCAACTCGACTTCTCGACTTCTCTCAGAAATAATAAAATAAAGAATTCAAACGTTTTATTTGGAAAAACAATGCTGAGTTCATCAACAAAAACATTAGCATAAAGAAAAAACAACCTAACAAAAATTACTGCAATTAGACATAGCAGACATCAAACAGACCTGGATTTGAAAAGAAAAATAACACAGTTACTAATTTATCCCGGGTATGTTTAAAGCAACAGTCTGCGGTTCTGATGAGAACTGGCAAAAGTTTCACAAATTCATTCATGTTGAGGGATCATGCCCAAACGCACACACACACACACACCACAGGTGGAAGGTCGACACTACTCATGATCACTCACACATGCACGCACACACACACCATGCAGGTTAAAGGCAGACACTGCTCGGGCCGGGGGGCTCACGGGTCTCCATCTTCTGAGAGGCGGACCATCGGAGACCGGGACCCGTGATGTCTCCGAGACCACCGGAGCGGCGCTACGGCCAAATTCATATTCAGTTTTTTTTGTCACATACAGTATCATACATGGTACAACATGTCGTAAAATGCTTACTGCAGTGCCCAAAGAAAAAAAAAAAAAAAAGAAAAACAATAGAAACAGTCTGAAAGCCAACAGCATCAGGAACCGCCGGTAGCAAAAAGAATTTTGGGGTAGCACCCGGGGTGGCCGGGTCTGTCCGTGCTCCGTATGTTTGTTAACGTCTTTTGGGAGTGCTCTTTGAAACCCTTAGACCCTCAGCTATTGGTTAAAGAAAAGAAATTGACGTGTGTGTGTATGTATGAACATATATATAAATAATGTTTTGGGTTTGAGTTGTAGTACCATGCACTAATTTTATGAATTATTTTGCAAGCTCTAGTGTACTAAATCCAGTACATTTACATGTAGTGTTCTTTAAGGACAACAATAGCCACTATATGCTCAGGAAAAAGTATTGTGGCAAAATTTGACATAATTCAAAAATAAAAGTAATAATTCATTAAAAAATTTATTTTTTAAAATGACCTTTTATGACCCACAAAAGGGAAGTTCCCTGCAAAGAGAATAAATTACAAGCTCATAACAAACAAGTTTTCTGTGTTACCTTTGATTTGAATCAAGATTTTTTCAGCCATTTCATTACCCACACCATTGCTGATACTGAATAATGCAAAGCAAACTCAACGGTTCAGCTCAGCAACTTGTTTTTATGTTAGAAAACCCATATTAATAATTTGTAATATGGTCAGTCTTTGCAAATGTATGTCCATTAGACTGTTTTTATGAGTTACTGTACTTTGTAGATAAGTTTGATCAACTTTGAAAACATTTCCAAATATAAATAACATCTGGTATTCACCAATTGATTTACCTCTTTTAAAATAACCAGATTTCTGATTCTGTGATGAGGCACAGTACACTTTATTTTGCAAAGAGACTCCTGTCTGTGGGCTTTTTATCTAGCTGTTGTTGGAATTCCAGAGCCTTGCAAGGCCTCCACAAATCAGCCTGCAGAAAGAGAAAGCATAGTACACCAGTACACCTAACTAACAAAATATGTGTTAAAGAATGCTGGATTGTGAAGATTAGATGAAAGTCCTTGAAAAGGAGCAGAGCTTGAGTGTATCGGAGAAGAAAAAGAATGAAATATAAGGAATATGATGTGAATCTTTCGCCACAATGTGTTATATTTATTTAGGTTATTAACGGATTTATTGCTCTTTTCCTTCTTTAGAGTGTTCAGTATGTGGCCAGACTTTCAACTTGTCCGAAGTCACAGATTGCCACATTTTTGAGGACTTTGTGCCTAAGGTAAACCTCTACAGTGTAACTGTAATAATGTCTCTCCTTGCAATTTATTACATATCAAATAATGTTTCACCTTTTATTTTTATATGCGGAATGGTATACATGATACAGTAGCCATTGTTTGTGTTGCTATGTCTTGTTCTTTGGTCCATAAAGTGTTGGAACTGGCTGTAATTCTGTGTGTTGTGTGTCTGTGTGTAGTGTGGAGGGTGTGAGGAGTCTGCTCTCAGTGGCTGGTGTGAGCAGTGTGAAGAGGCTTTGTGTTCAGAATGTGTGCTGGCCCACCAACGGGTAAAAGTGACGCGGAACCATACAGTCATACCAAAGGGATCTGCAGCAGGTTAGTGACAGAACGTAGGACCAGGCAGTGTGTTTACAAGTACAGAGAGTGAACTAAAGGTGGTGGTAATGACCTAAGGGTTTTAAACATTTGCCTGGGAACCCATTGACCACAATGTCATCCCCCCCTACTTTCTACTATTGTGTCCTTGAAAAAAGACTCTTAACCCTCAGTTGCTCCAGGTGGACTTTCCCTTTAAGAAACGATTGTAAGCTGCTCAGGATAAGTAATAATTGTAAGCTGCTAAATACCATCAACACAGACTTGGATCTGAAAGAGTATATTTACTGATCATGGGTGATTGGCGTGGAATAATTAAATGGGGTTTTAAAAGCCCCTCTACAAGCAGAATTGTCTCAGTCTCTCTCAGAAGCAAAGGGGAGGGGGCAGTTTCTCCACTTTGAGGGAGGCAGCTGAACTTTAAGTGAACTGTCAGTTCTATGTGGGGATGTGCAGCCTTGGACAGTGAGGAAAGTCCAAAAAATTGCCTAGAAAAGCCATAAATCAGAAAACCCTTCGAAGGGAAGTTACAATGACATGGGGCAAAGTAGTGATAAATTCAGTTGGTCACTGAAATATGAATCAGAAGATGACCTAATCTGTAGTGATTGGATGGAGATAAACAGGGATGAATAAACAAAACATGTGAAGATTACGCCCCATGTATTCTATAGGATTTATGTAGCAGTGACAATAAGAATTTGGGTCTTCATTGGGCCCAACGATCAGGTGATGTTAAGCAAATCAAGCAATAAAACGCCCAACACTCTTGATTGGTAGCAAAACCTGTTAGGGATGGATTGAAATATTGCATACATGAATGTTGAATATGTATAAAAACTGGTGTCAGTGCCCGAGTAGGGCAGAAGAGCTGCGCCGGGCCACAGCTGAAGATCTTTGAATAAACCAGCACGTCGCACCTGTCTGGCTCCTGATTCTTAGCACTTAGAATATTTCTGGGGTCTTGAGACTTCAAATATTTTTGAGGTCTCTGGGATTTAGGATATTTCTGAGGTCAATGAAACTTAGATTTGCCTATCTTAGCTTAACTTAGCTTTAGCACAGATTTGTTCTCTTCAAAAGATCCTGTTCATATCTGGCATTGACATATATTCTGTGTGATCCGATCAAGTGGCTAACGCTACTAGGAACAAATATGAGCAGGGTGTGGTGTGTCTTGGAAATGCATACTAATCTGATCATATGGCAGATTTTGTATTTTCTTGTCTTTATACTCCTTGAGGGCCATATGTGTAGGCATGCACATTGTTTATATCACATGACAGGAATGTGTGTATGCTAAATATGTGATGTTAATATTTTGTTTTCTCCTTTACTTTAATGGTATTGTTTAGCATCTTAATATATCAAGCACTGCTAGTGTCATCACTGAGGTACTCTTAAGCAAGGTACCGTCCCCACACACTGCTCCCTTGATGCCCCTCATTGGTGGCAGTCCAATGCTTCTCACTTGGTGTAGAGAAAGAATTTCACTCTTCACACCTTGATGTGCTGTGGTGTTTTCACCCGTGACTAGAAGGAGAGACCCTTTATTTCACTTTACTTTAAATAGACATACCCTGTAAGAAGGAAACTGACCTGGGTTGCCTTAAATAACATGTATCGTTATATCCTGTGACACCATGACAAGAACCACTCATATATGCTATATAAATTTGGGGTATAAATACTACAGATAAATAACTAGCTTCTAGGTGGTCAAGAATGCAAATAACCACATAACATCTATTGTGTAAACAATAAGCATTGTTATGCATACTTATATACTTATACCTATGCATACAAAAAGAGTTGGCCTTGTAAGTGAGGTGGGTCATTTTCGTATTTGATGGTTCATTACTTCAAATATTGTCCCTTTATTTAGCAGTAGGGTGAACTTTACAGTTGAGGAAGTTGGTTGCAAAAGCTAATTTGGTCAGCCCAAAGAGCCACTTTGAAGAAGTTGGTCAGGATTTGGTCTGAGCAGATATTACATCTTGCACAGCTTCACACAAATATTGACCCAATCATATTTCAATCAGATAAATAATATATTCATCAGATTCATCAGATTCTAATGTTTCAGTGTAAAGCAGATTTTCTCTTCCAGCTGAAACAAATAAAAGATCTCAAGTGATCACTGGAGATGTAACGAAATGTCAGGTGTGAATAGTTGTGTGTTTTGATTGTCCCTTGTGTTCAGATCCAAGACGCACTTTATTGTCAGATGTGAGCAGGGAGTTCTGGTGTGTGGCTCTTCCCTTGTTGCACAATATATCCCACCCTTGGACTTCCACTATTGTAATGAAATTATCAGTGTTATTCACAGTTACGAAGTCAGTGCATCTTCACATGGTTTTCTTCATTTAAGATTGAACTGTAAGAGTCACTAGTAGGACCTGCTAAGACTGTAGGTAAACACATTCAGGAGATGGGGGTCAATAAGCAGATTTGTTTTTGCTTTTTAAGGCTACACTGCCAGCTTGCGCTGTACTTCACACAGACAGGAGCGGCTCAAGTTCTTCTGTCTCATCTGTGATGATCTCACCTGTAGAGACTGCCAACTGGTGAACCACAGAGGACACAGGTACTCTAGGCATCTTTCATAAATTAACTTGCTAAAAAAATTGTCACCCACAGTTTTATTTTACTTATTTGGTCATGCATTCCTTAATCCTTAGCAATCGCATCAGTTCTGTCAGATAAGGATTACCTCTTAAGATGAACCCCTTAATTTTACCCCTTAAAATTATGTAAATTTTTACCTTAATTTCCAGGAAATTGAGGAAAATTAAGAAGAAAAATGCTCACATTAAGGCTGATGAAGGGGTAAATCTACTAAGTTTTCCCCTTACAAATTTGCCCCTATAGAAGGGGCAAATTTTATACTTAATTCTATCTTAAACATGTGTAGCCATATATGAATGCATGCATATCTGTGTGAAAGAAAATGTGCTTGCATGCACAGCAGAATTGAGGCCCATATGTTTTTGGGGACCCTAGATGAATTGGAGCCAGATGTGAGGGTGTGGACTATGCTAATATGTGGGATGTCCTGTAATGTACAGAGAAGAAAAATGTATAAATTGAACATGCAAAGATTGCTCGGGGCTTTTTCTGCAGAAAACCTGCCCAGGCAAACATTGAAGATTTTCAATAAACGCCTGATATTTCTGAACTCTGACGCCTCTCCTCTCCTTCAAATGAATTGCACAAAAAACTCATCTCCAACACCCCTCAAATAAAAGGACCTCCTGAATTAATGCCTTATGTTTAAGATTAGGGCGTTTCACACTCATGCCTTAGATCCACATTTAAGATAATATTAAAGGATTGGTTAACAAATTAATGTTCTGCTGCCTTTCGGTCAAGTTTCTTTGATTTTTATGGAAAAGTAGAGTTTTCTTATAATGATATTTTTCCTCTTATGTATTTGTCATCATCTGATGTCAAATGCCTGCTTGGTGGTGGAGTCCACATTAAATCCCACTCTGTTGTGTTTGACACAAACTCATCCCAAAAAATGGGCATCAAACATGTGGGTATTCTTCAGAAGTATAGAACGTCTTGGTCACAGTAATGACGTCTTGTTGTGTCGCAGAAATTCTCCTTTGAATTGCACACCAAAGCACAAAGTCCTTTAAGACTGTTATTTTTAAATAAATGAACTGTTAATAAAACAGTGTTACGGTGTGAGTCTGGGCTAATCCTAAGGACTATCCTTGGTATAGTTCAGAGTCTGAATTTTCTGCCCCTTGAGTTTTGAATAAGTATTTGGTATCTATATACATTGTTACTTATATTTCAGTCCACTCATACCAGAGGAAAGACTACACAGGGTGTTTTCAAGGGAGGATGGTTAACATAAGAAAAGGCTATACATATGAAACGTATAATTAGGTTTGGGCCCCAAACACAATTTGAGCAATATAATGAGATGCACATGTTTATCACATATAACATAAGGTCAACGTAAGTTCAGCGCAAGTTCTGCAGAGGTTCAACATCAGCTCAAGGTTTAACATTAGTTTAAAATATCCAGTACAGTAGGGACCATTCAGGTAGTCTGGGCCAGTGTACAGGGTGTCCTCAGTTTACAGCAGTCTCAACATACAATGTTTCGAGTTTATGAAGCAAACATACAATGTTTTGAGTGTGTGTCATTCTTACGGACTAAGTGGGTACAACTAAGCCACAGAAAAAGAAAAAGGAAACCAAATTAGTTCGCTTAAAAGCTTTGTCAGAATCAGTAAGTGGCTTAGGCTAGTATGTGTTTCGACTAACACCAAAATTCACTGTCGAAGGAAGGATAAGTGTCCTAAATTGAGAACCCCGTGTATGTTATTACGGAGGCAAAAAAAAGCAGCTTTGTACATCTGTCAATGAAGTCAGTGTTGACTAATCTCAGTCCAGGTTGCCTTTCAAACATGCAGCTGTTGTTCCCTGCCAGTTTCCTGTTGCTGGAAGAAGCAGTGGTGCCTCAGATAGAGCATCTGCAGCGGCTGCTGCACAGCATAAAAGAACAGAAGATTCGTGTGAAGACTGACCTGCTGAATCTGGATCAAAGGTAATCCAGCACAGTTTTGGGATTCTCTTTTTCAAACACACCTGATTAAACTCCCAGGTATAAGTATTGCTGTTGAGAATAGTTGTCTTTAAACATGCCTAAGAACATTTTCAAAAGACAGATGTAATTTTATCAGTACCCAGTACTGCCTTGCTCGAACCTTAAAAACTGTAGTGATTAACAAAGATATTGTACTATTGTTGTTAATCAACTCTGATTTCACATTGGAGCATAATGTATATTTAGAAGGTAGTTGCCTTTTTTTTTTTTATAATTTGAAGAGTTCTACCAAATGATGTTTTAGAACAGATGCTGCCCTGAAGAAATCTGAAATATCTCTAAAGTGAACAAGAAATGTGTTGCTGAACTTAGCACTTTTGTAATTGTACATTATCATTGGTTAATCTATGGTGTGAATTATTTCTTTTTTTGTAGATTGCTTAGCATCAAGGAATCAAAAGGCACAGCAAGGCAGACCCTGGTTAATTTAGTGCAGAGCATGCACTTAATGATGGTAATAAGAGGTCAGCAGCTGTTTAAGGAAGTGCAGGTAATTTTAAATTAGCCCTCTATAAATGTTCTTGTGAATTTCTTTTTTCCTTTGTAAAATGTAGCTATTGCTGTTATTTCACCTAATGATATAAACAAAAATCAGCCGTTTGAAGCCTCTGCTTAATATTGTCCCCCACGTGACACTGAAATACTTTTGTCATTATACTCGAACCATTCCTAAATGGTTTTTGTAGTGCTTTAGAGCACATTTTACCAAAAGACCTCCTGGGGCCAGTGCCACTGAGGAATACTGTTAAGAATAATACTTGTTCATTTGATACATTACACCAACCTTAATATTGTTGCTGAGCAAGAGTTCCAGGAACCAAGGTTTCCCAGCACAGCAATGCCCAAAGCATCACACTACCTCTGCCAGCTTGCTTTTTTCCCCAAAATGCATCCTGGTGCACCTCTTCCCCTGCACACACACGCAGCTGGCCACATGATATCATGATTTTAGACAGACAGTAGACATTCAGACAGCTCCGGTTGTGGCTATATTGTCCTAGGTTGGTTCAAACATTTTATCAATTGTATTTAAAGTTAAAGTAGTGTAAGCCTGTTCCTTTATTTGACCTACTATATTTGATGATTCAACAATGGCACTGACATGGAATCCTCCCTCACTGCCTGTTGATAAATGCAAACAGATTCCTTTAGGGACTTATTTGAATTCCCTGGCCAAATGAACTTATTTAGTTTTATATTGGTTTGGGTCAAGGAACTCTATGAGGCTGAAGAGAAGAGTCTGTTGGAGATGAAGGAAACTCTGACCGGTCTGGAGGAAAAACAGGAATACATCAGTGCCTTCATTCAGAAGATACTGAGCACAGAGGGCCAATCCATTCTTCTGCACAAAAAACAAGTAAGAGTTTTCTGCCAGGAACTATAACTAACTTTTTTCTCTTTCATTCCATCACTTTGGTGATAGTGAGTTAGAATAATCCTAGACATACTGTAATATTAAAGAGACACACACAGCTCTTAAGTGAATAAAGAAGAATACATGTTTGGCTGGTCTTTAAGTAGTTTGATTTTGAATTTGAATGGTGAAATGTAGCCACCCTCCCGCCTTCAGATTCTGAAACGGGTGGAGGGAATTCTGTCACAGAAGACATGCCTGAGTGAAAATATTCTTCAGCCTTTACTCCGCCTTAATCAAGACCTCTTCAAGGTTTGTCAAACGTTTGGTAAGTAATGACTGACTAGTGCTCTGGTGCTTTTCATCAACAGTTTATTCATTGTGTCATTAGCAATAACGTGATTTATAGATGCATGACATTAGACACAATCCCACTCGACTACTAACCTAAGCAGGAGCTGTATCATAGATTGGATTTTTTTTATCAGTAGTAGACAAGAAAAATTATTTGACATAAAAATAGTATTGGAAAGGCTTCAGGTTTGTGCAACCATCTGAACGTTGACCCTACTGTAAGCAGATGGCAGGCTCGGTACCCCCCCACACCCCCCACCCCACATACACATACACAGACACACACACACACACACACACACACTCACAAACACACTGAACTATGCAAGGATGCTGCATACCCATTTGATTTTTAAAAACTTCATGGTTTCTCTTGTTTCACATGAACATGCTATGCTTCAGCCACTCAGTTCAGTAGCATTGCTTGAGGGGAAGAGCGTTCAAGTGGATGGGACTTATCGAAAAAATTCATTTAAATTGTTGTCATTGAAGCTTGTGACAGTTCCTCATTTTCTCAGTTTTGTTTCTCATTTTTATTTTCTTTATCCAGGTATAGTGAAAGTCAACGAAGTTCCTTTTGCCACTCTCAGAAAAACCAAGAACAGTCAGGCAAATGATGCTCCCAAAGAAGACAACTCTCTCACAGGAAGTCTGAAGTCTGTTCCCAGACCTCAGTCAGAATTAAAGACTGCTCCTGACCAGTCTCAGATTGGAGAGTCTGGGTCTGCCTCATCGAAATTCGCTGTAGCACAGCCCACCCAAATGTCGTCAGACTCTGTATTGCCTTTAATGGCTCTAAAAAAACAGGTCCGATCTAAACAAGCTCTAAGCAAGACTGCTCCGTCCATGCCTGCTCAAGTGAGCGATTCTTTGCTTCAGTCTGCCACATCTTACTCGCAGCCCCCACAGCCTAAGAAGATCATAAGAAGCTTGTCTGCTCCTCACACTTGTTCTTCAATGCCTCACCCCCAGTCTCAGAATTTTTTAACTGGCACTTCTGTTTTAAAGAATTTTGTTAAATTGCCTGGTAAAAATATTAGGGCAAAGCCTAAGGCTGTTCAAAAAATATGTCTGAAGAACAGTGCTATCCCTGCTTCAGCATCTCCTCTGAGCTGTACATCTTCCATGGGCCATCACTCCACCTCACTCCACACTTCCTCACCCCAGCCATCTAATTCCTGTGGCACAGGCCCTACCCAGGTCCCCCCTGTTAAACACAACCATCCTGGGTCTAACCCTAATCCATCTTCCTCCACTTCATTTTTTCCTGCTCAGTTTGATCAGATGGCATCTAACCCTCAGTCAGGTCATATACAGCAAATCCTTCCTCAAGCTATTTCCATTAACCCTGCTCCAACACAGCCTTCGCACTTTAACTGGCCACCAGTCTGTCAGGCCCCCTCTACCCCTACTGCCACAACTGTGGTTTTGCAACGTAATCCAGATGTCCCTCAATCCAGTCCTCTACTCTTAGGTCTCCTACAGGACAGCAAAGCATTGCAACTTACTCCGGTTATCACTATAAATCAGATCCCTGTTCTCCAGCAATCAGCTTTATACCTTACAGCCCCAGCTAGTGCTCCTGTTGTTGCAGTTGCCACAACCTGCAACAGTATTTCAAATGTTTCTATTGCCAACAGCTCAGGAGAAAACCAGAAATCATGGCATCCCATATCAGGCCAAGTGTCATGCCCCCCTTTGTCTGAGGCACCTCACATCTCTGCTGAGCCAGGCAGCAGTAATAATGAACTAATTAATGCAGTTTATAACAAGCCCCCTGCTCAAACACCTTTTACCTTCAACAACCCTGGCCCAAGTAATTGTGCCCAAAAGCCCCAGTGTGAGCTTCCAGTGCAGGCACCAGCAGATTCTGTGTGCGACAGGGACATTACCACACAAACCAGGGCTTCTCCTGCTAATGAGGAACCAGATGACAACCTTCCCACTTCCACCGTGCCCGAGATGGACAACAAGGAACTGTCGTCAGTCCCAGCACCCCCCTCACCTGATCTCATATCATCCATTTCAGTATCGGCATGCGCTCCCAATGAGAGCTTGCTCTCACTGCCCGAATCACCACTAGACATCATGCCCTTAACGGAAGGCACATCCACGCCCAAGCACTGGAGCGTAGGCCTGCCTACATCACTGCGCCAGATTTTGGAACACACAGATGGGCCAACCAGTAATGCAGATGCTGTGGTCTCTGAGGATGCTCTCCCTACATTCGAGGTAGAACACGAACCTCTACCCGAAGTGATGGTGAGAAAATACAAAGCAAACATATCAGCATGAGTGTTATGGTGCATCGACTTCAAATTCAGATATTGTCCGGCCAAAACCTCATATGTACAAAACGTCTATTTTTCAGGAAACCCAAACTATGTATATACTAAATAAATGAATAATGTGTCATCAAAATTGGTATAACTAATTTTCAACATTTTTCATTGGTTAATAATTTCTAAATTTTACAGATCCATGTGGAGACTGACCAACAGTATCGATTTATATTTAA
>JBBMFX010000141.1:7362625-7383101 GCA_037832545.1 Rhabdalestes septentrionalis
ATTTCTGAATCCAACCTCCCACCGAAGCCTCGAGTATTCGATGTTTTTCACTACCGAATATTCGAAGCTCAAAAAAAGGCATTCGTAACAGCCCTAGTAACTTTTCAGTAAATAAACTTGTATGAAGTGGTTGTATAATGTAACATTCACACACATTAATTAATGTTCACTCATTGTAACTTGATTTTAGATAAAATATGAAGTCACGTAAATGAATGGTATCTAATTGTAAAGCCTTACCAAACTATACAAGGCTGTATTTGACTGGACTTTTATTTAACCAAACTGCAGAAACTATATTTCATAACCTAGAACTTCTGTTCTGATGGACCGATTTTAAAGATCCAAACATTAACCATACATTTGTTCTCTAACACACACACATTTTGACTACGCAGGTCATTTAAAAGCCTCTGGTGTGTAAAAATTGTACACTATTATGTCCTGTTTTAAACGCTGTAGGAGCAATAAATAGTTAATAAAGAAACTTAATTGTGACACTAGCGTTAGCATTAGCTGCGCTTATGCTAATGATTAACTAAGCAAATAGCAGTGTTTATTTCAATCCACCATTCAAATGTATATTTTTTGTAACAAACGCTCTAAATATAAAATAAAATTAAAACTTACCTGCTTGAATTCTTTCATTAAGTCTGGGTGACGGTCTTTGAGGTGTTTTATAAGGTTCCTCCATTGACATAAAACTTCGACGACACTGCTTGCATAAGGGATTCTGGTGAACAGTGATGTTGCTCTTATCATCGGGAGCAAATACAAAATACTTCCACACGCGGCTCTTTCCTCCTTTCTTTTCAACGAGCGGATTCAGAGCAGCACAGCCGGTCGCCATGTCTCTGAAGATGCAACTGATAACGCAGGAAGAACCGGGTTGGTCCCGAAGTACCGGGTCTTTTGACCACACTAGTGTGAATACTCGAGTGCTGGCTTGTGATGACAGTGATCATCAATTTGCAATGCAAGTTGTCAAAGGTATCCTGCCTCTCAGTTTTAAATAAAATGAGTATTCATTAAGAATGTGGCTTCTCACAAAACAATCACTGCAAGAGTAAGATACTTTGTGCCCAAGAACATCTGTCCAAGAATTTGTGAGTATTGTAGTCACCCAAGTGATACAGTGTAGAAAGAGGAAATGTATATAAGCGTTAGAGAGGTTTATCTTTAGCAGGTTAGACTGAGATTTTTTTAAAAACTGACTACAATTTTCATATTTTAACCATTTTAAAATGTCTTTCAGGTTAGGTTGCCCAGGCTTCACAAAGCCGGAATTCAGACCGACTCCAGTTGAAAAAGGAGTGTCAAAGTCCCTCTTTTTCCCAGACGAGGCCATCAACAGGCACCCTCGCTTCAGGTGTGAATTCTGAACTTGCTTACCTTGTTTTTCAGTTCACCTTCAATGGGTGCTGTGGATTCAAAAAGAGTTGTTTAGGGGTTTACTGAGACAGGCCGTTTTATGGTGTGGCTGATGGGAAGGGAGCGGCCTTTGAGACAGCACTGTGAGTTTGTTTGTATAAGGGTGAGCTCTGTGAGGCAAGTGAAATGAATGGGGGATTAAGAGGAACCCAGTCCCGTCCCACAGATTGTACTACACAAAGCTATAAAGGATGGGTGCGATCATATACCAGCAGTCCCAAGTGTTTTTTTAGCAAGCAATGCATTGACATGTTATGCAAAATCATGCACCTAAATAAGTTGTCCTATGTTATTATGGTTACACTTTGAGGCCTACAAAATGAATTTCTGTGTATTAAAATATGACCATTTTTGACTCTGCAGTTAATGTGTTTTTGTCTGAATGTGAAATAATTCTGACTATGTAAAAACTCTGACCTTAAACAGTACTACAGTGTCACTCATTGAAAGTACCCTATTGCTTACATGGTAATTACTTGTTAAAATCTCATTTGAGTGTGCAGAGAAAGGTCTGAATGCTCCTGATCCAATTCACAGGCCTTTTAGAGCAGCTAAATATTACCATTATATATAAGAACCATTATTTATCATCATAGTGCAGTAATACTCTCTTACTGTTAAAGGAGTATGACTTTCAGTAGTTGCTTATATTGAGTTTCTTTTTTCATCTCTTAGCACATTGACCAGAAATATTCGTCACAGAAGGGGGGAAAAGGTGGTGATCAATGTACCAAGTGAGTAACCACTCCTTTTAAAACACCTTCCCTTCCATGTTTTCATTAACAGCGGATGTTGTAGATTAGAACCGAGTAACAAAAGATCTTTTCGCAAAATTCTTTGTCCTATCATCTGAAGGCAGAGTGCACAGTCGTGCCCTGGCTTTGAAATCTGATAGAAATGTATGGTGCCCTCTCTGTGAGGTTCATTTGAGATCCTGATGACACTAAAGCAACTCGAATTACCCTCTGAATTGTTGCTACAGTAACAGCATTCCCCTCACTTCCTTGTGTAAAAGAATGTTCTGGCAATAGATGCAGCAAATTTTATATTGAGTGGACAGTATTTGTTTGATTCATTTAGTTAATGTTATACCCCATATTGTAGTGATTTTAGTATTAAAGGTGACACATACATACTCATTTCACATCTGTCTTTCATAGTTTTTAAAGACAAGGACACGCCATCTCCATTTGCGGAAAACTTTCCGGAAGATGATGGTGAAGCTGCACGTGCCGTCCTTCCTGACCACATCTATATGGATGCTATGGGCTTTGGAATGGGCAACTGTTGTTTGCAGGTAGAGCTGTCTGTAATAAAATTTGCCTGTGTGAGTGATCTAATTGTATTTAACAGGAAGCCTTACCGTGCTTCATTCTGCTGTGTGGATGATTGCAGTCTGCTGTGCTGTTATTGTAGGTCACATTCCAGGCTTGCAGCATCAGTGAGGCACGATACCTCTATGACCAGTTAGCTACGTTCTGCCCTATTGTGGTAAGACAGCAAAATATTCAAAGAAGCCTTTTCTTTTAAAAGACCACCTGAAATATTAATCATTTGAAACATTAAAAATAGTTTTAGGAAACCCAATGATTTCTGTTTGAGCTGCAAAGTAGCAATTCCTATGAAAATCTGTTCAATATTATTGAAGCAGCATTTGAAATACTAATCAACAATTTTAACTATTGGGGTTTATAAAACATTTTAAAAGGTGTAGTTTCTTTAGAGGAAATGTGTGCAGATTATTTATTTAGCCATTAATTTTTTAAAATTGGTTACAGATGGCCCTCAGCGCTGCCTCACCCTTTTATCGTGGCTATGTGTCTGACATTGACTGCCGCTGGGGTGTCATCTCTGCCTCTGTGGATGATAGGACTCGTGAGGAGAGGGGACTGGAGGTAATCAGTGTTTTCTTGTTTTATAAATTAATTTATGTATTTATTTTTGTATTTTGTAAAACAAAATTGAGTTCTGTTGAAGTTTGAAAGTAAATAAGCCATGCAAGGCAGAAGTTCTCATTCTTCACTGAAAACACAGTCATTAAACACAGTCTTTACAGTCATTAAAAAGATTCCTGTGGTTCTTTTGCTTACTTTGCAGCCGCTTAAAGATAACAAATTCAGGATCCACAAGTCAAGATATGACTCCATTGACAGCTACCTCTCTTGTTGCGGTGAGAAATACAATGATATAGAGCTGACAAAAGATGAAGAGATCTACAAACAACTCCTTGATGCAGGTATAAGCATGGCACTATTACAAAGTGATGATTCAGTAATCTTAATGTCATATTTGTTTGCCATTAAGCTCTGGGTCAAAATTGTGGAAACAATTTTTGCAGGCATTGACAAATTGCTTGCCCAACACATTGCACATCTCTTCATCCGGGACCCACTCTCACTGTTTGAGGAGAAGATTCATTTGGACGATGAGAATGAGTCCGACCACTTTGAGGTACTTTAAGTATAAATGGTCCTCTGTAATGATAGTTAAAAAATATATTTTGCCTCCAAAAGCATTGTAACCACATTTGCAGTTCAACAATAACATAACATTTCTCTGCATTTGATTTAATTGATGTTTCTTTGGTCAATATGGCCAGAACCTTCAGTCAACCAACTGGCAGACCATGCGGTTCAAACCACCTCCTCCAAACTCTGACATAGGATGGAGAGTGGAGTTCCGTCCAATGGAGGTAAGTAATATAAGTTAATGGTCTGATTGGGTGTTTACTCCATTGCCCAGTCCAAGTCTCCAGACGTGTTTCACTGGCATTGGTCTTGTATTCACAGGTCCTCCTAAATTTAAAATGGAATTTAAATAAACATATAGCAGTTAGTCTTCTGAAATAAGTACATAGCCATGGCGCACGAAATGAGTGTTACTAGATATTAGATTCGAAGGCCCTGTTCTGCCTTCTTCTTGAGTCAGTTTACAGTGGCATGGATGCAACTGGACTCCTTTTACATGTGTTATTGGTAAATTAGGGTGATATAAAATTCTACCTGATTCAGTAATGAAATCGTAAATGGCAGAGAAAGTCATTTCTTGGATTTTTTCAAAGTGATGTTGAAGGAAGCCATGACAGCAATTTCATTAAAAAAAATTCCTGTTGAAATAAACTGCATGTGTGTGCGTTTGTTAATGGTTTTTAAAAAACCAGAAGGCTAAAAACGTACAAAACTGTCATTAAATAATTTGAATTATGCAGAAATGAACAAATCTGTGGAAATTATTTTATGCCAACCCAGTACAATAACAGAAGTCACCTTATTTGTCTTACTCAGAACCCATGTGGCTGCAGGTTTTCATTTCAATCACACCTGATCCTCCTTGTTTTAATCTTTTGATCTTCAATTGCTTAGTTATGAGATGGAGCTCATGTTGGTTGGAATGAAAACCTGCAGCCTCACCAGCCCTTCAGAGATAAGATTAGTCACATCTGCTCTACATATAGAATAGTTTTACTCTTGTGCCAGAACTGAGAAACACTGGTTTATCACTGCAGTATAATCACTGCTGTCCTCTGTTGGATGTTACATGATGCAGATAGTATTGAATCAATTGTTATTTTCAAGCATATTATCTGATTATCTGACTTACCTTAGAATATCTTCGTGTGACTCCTACATTTATGGAGTATTCAAATGATTGGCTTTAAAATACCTTGTTGCATGTTTAGGTTAGGTTTTCACATTTAATATTTGGATTCTTTTTCTTGAGTACTTGTTCAAAGGAACTGAAAATAAAGGATTGGTAATGTGCTTGATGAACAAATGAGACATTATACAAATAAACAGAACCCATTAGACATTTATATACATTTTCTCACTGCATTACACCATACAATATTTTATTTGATATGCCATGCATGGGAAGTCTAGTTCAGTTCAATCCATATTTCTTCAGTCCTATTGTGCCTTTTTTGAAAACTCCAGAATAAACCGACAAGCAAAATGTTACAATTTTTGGTAGGTTAATGATAATGACAGTGGTGATGATGTGTAATGCATCTGTTCTGCCACACAGGTTCAGCTAACAGATTTTGAAAACTCTGCGTATGTTGTGTTTATCGTCCTCCTAACACGAGTGATCCTGTCCTACAAGTTAGACTTCCTCATTCCCCTGTCAAAGGTTTGTTTTGGTTTTTGTTTAAATTCACCATGACAATGGTTTTGTTTATTTTATGTCCTAAAAGAAAAAGCTTTTAAATATATGCCTCTTAGGTTGATGACAACATGAAAGTTGCCCAGAAGCGAAACGCTGTGCAAGAAGGAATGTTTTATTTCCGGAAGGACATCTATAAAGGTTAAAGAACATTTTCAGTTACTCGATTATTTTTTTGGGTTGAAGGGGAAACTGAAAATTTACACAACACAGCAAGAACATCAGGGTTTTTTTTTTCTTCTGTGCTTCAAGTCTGTCTGTATTTACATGAATTTCCCTTCAAGGCTGCAACCCCATGTTTGACTCCGCCTCCACAGCAGCCCAGAACGGAGTGGAAAGTGAAGGAGACAACGAGGAGTATACTCTGATGAGCATCGACACAATCATCAATGGAAAGGTACAGTTCCTTCTCACAGATTTCCAGGATGGTTTTTTGTTCAGTAGCCCTTTGAAAATGACGCTTCAACCAAGCATTGCTGATGAGCTGAGATCAAAACATTGAGCATTTTTAATGGAAACTTGTAATCTGTTTTCAGGAGGGAGTGTTCCAGGGACTTATCCCAATCCTGAACTGCTACCTGGAGAACATGGAAGTAGATGTAGACACGCGTTGCACCATCTTGAACTACCTGAAGCTCATAAAGAAGCGAGCATCTGGTATGCAAATACTCTCATACAAACCCTGCTCAGCCTTAGTGCACAGACATGTTTCCTCTCTGTATTAGCCTAACAATAGGTCTACTATGCAGTAGTGAGTGTCTTTTTCAAGAAGAGTTTGAGATGAATGTGTTTTGTTTTTGCTTATTCTCTTCAGGAGAACTAATGACCATGGCCAAATGGATGAGGGAATGTGTGGCCACACATCCACAGTACAAGCAAAACAGTGTAATCACTGACAAAATCAACTACGACCTGCTTCGGAAGTGTGACCGAATCGCTAGGGGGCAAGAGGGATGCCCTGAACTGATTGGTGACCCAGTAAACAGAAGCAAATGAAGCAAAGAATGCTCATTGCCATTACTGAAGTAATTTTTTTAATCAAAGTTGAAGACCAAAATTTCAGTTAAAAAAAGGGGTCATGCGGGGGGGACGGACGGACATGAATATTAAATAAGCATGTATGGATTGCAAGGCTCAGCCAAATGTCTATTGAAGTTGTATATATTTAGATTTTTGTGAATCTGAAAATTATTTTAGTATCTTAAGAGCTCAGATATGTAATTGAGATCAGATGTGTACATATTTCCCTCATTTCAGGCTCCAGATCCAATGCAGAGTTGGTGTGAGATTATGTAAATGTAGCAAACACTAAAATTGTACATGAGTGAGGATTTTTTTTTGTTTGTATTTCATTGTTCTAATGTGCTGTAAATAATGTTCCTTTCCTCACATATTAACAAGTGTACTTTCTTTTTATCATGGGCAAAAATGTTGCTTCATTAGCTTGACCTGCAGTGTCTTGAGTAACCTTTAACATTTTGCTCTGTGTTGATGTTTTCTTGGCTTGAGTTTTGTTGTACAAAAATAGAATCAGAGTTGTGCACACATTCAAGTTTTATACAGAAAAAGCTTTTCCAGAAAAAGGAAACATTACTGATTTAATGCTGCGCAGGTCCATGTGGAACGTCACATGTGACTTGGAGTGCTGCATTGTGAATGAACACTTAGTAATCATTTTGAAAGGGCATTTGGTGTCATAAGCTTTAAAAACCAATCAGTGTCTGATCATGTGGTAGTTAGAAGCTCGCTTGATTCTATTTGGATTCCTTACCATTAACTTTTGGTATGTAGGTATTTACTGAACGCAAACCTTTAACACAGTAGAGCAGCAGTTTTGGAGTGACCCAGCAGAGGGTGCACCAGACACAGAAGGATTTGTAAAACTTCTGTGTGTTGGTGGGGAAATAGACCAATGTCATTGTGCTAAGTTACACTTCTGCCTCACTTGTGTCTACATGGCCTTTAAATAAAGCAATGCCTGTACATATCATACACTTTTTATTTTTCTTACTTTACATTTTAAAGGTGGATTTATGCGATTTTTCAATTTTTGAATCATTCAAACCCAGTCCTTTGGATGGATTTGAACCTACATCATTACAGAAATACATCCCAAACCATTCCTGGAGTTTGGCAATACCTGCATTTGGTGACTGCAAATGACACTTTATGGACAAAACTATTGGGGCACATTACCATTACACCAACAGGAGATTTTATGATATTGCATTCAAATACTTAAACTTTAATATGGAGATGGTTCCCCCATTTGCAGCTCTAACAGCCTCCACTATTCTTGGAAGGCTTTCCACAAGATTTTCAAATGTTACTGTGGGAATGTGTGGCCATTCATTCTTTAGAACCTTTACGAGGTCAGGCACTGATGTTGAAGAAGAAATGTCTGGCTCGCCATCTCTGTTCCAGTTCATTCCAAAGGTGTTGGATGGGGATGTTGTCAGGGTTCTGTGTTTCCCAGTCAATTTCGAACCTATCCAGCCATGTGTTTGTGGACCTTGTTTTGAGCACTGTGGCAGTCATGCTGGAATAGAAAAGGGTCTTAACCAAACTGAATCATGGCATTGCCCAACATGTCTTGGTATGCTGAAGCATAAAGTTTGCCCTTCTATGGAAGTAAGTGGCCTGGTCCAAACATTGAAAACCTGGTGTGTCCCAATAATTTTGTCCACATAGTCTACCTGAATTGTTACATGAAAGTGTACTGAACATGTTGCCAGATGGCTGAGAGATTGTTCTGAGATAAGGGTTTGGCTTAAATGTTTGATTACAAATCTGTTCGTGGTAGGAGAGGTACAGACAGAGCCTTGTGAGGTCAAATAGTTCCCAAAGGGACATTATTTGACAGTCAACATTACATACTCAATCTTAGAATACAGGTTTACTGTTAATTTTGATGTAGAAAGACCCCTGGTTCAACTACAGTTTACAGTAATCATAAAAAGTTAAGTAAAAGACCATTTAAAGTCACAAAATATGTATTAACAAGCACAAATCCCCTTAGTACTCAATACTGTGTGTGTGTGTGTCTCTTCACTTTCACCCATCATGGTCCGCTCTGATGATTGAGTGTGTTTTCGTGAATGTATATTACTTTGTATGTGTGATAGTGTGTGTGTGTGTCAGTCCGCCCCTCTCTGTTCCTTGCAGCTGCTCGAGAGCCGTGCTCTGATTGGTCCGTTCGAGCTCGACACTGATCGGGTGACTTTAACAAGAGACGGTGAACGCCTCGCGAGCGTTGGGTCTTTACCACGAGCTCTAAAACCCGTGTAGTCCGACAAGCCCAAATAGCGCCCCCACAAAAAAAAAACATTTATGGAAAACACAGGCAACTGAATAAAAACTTTAACTAGGCACTCAAAAGCCTCCACCACAGACCGAAGTTAAATGTGTTCAGTTCTTTATTCATTCATTTAGTCATTTATTTGTTCATTCATTTACTGAGATTCTGTCCAAAGCACATTAGGCTGGTAGATGACATAAGTGTTGGAAAATTAATGTTTATCTAAAAAGAAAGAAAGTATCAGGCCACTATGTCTGAGGCAGTGCGTAGACTTTGTCCTATCAGGCTACTGGGAGACATTGGCCCAGCCCGTTAGATGCTCCTGAGTTTCGTCCCTCATGACGCTGAGGTCGTTCCTCACTTCACCACCTTTTTTTCTTCCTCCACTCACACGGCAGGAATTGGACAGACAGACACGAGCGGTAGACACGGCAGAAGAGGAGGTATGTGGGGTCTCTTATGGGGGAAATGAACTATCGACAGCCATATATGGGGCTGATGTGACTCTTCACATTTGGGACGTCTACTTAAAAACGAATTTTCGACACTCCTGCCGCTAAAACAGCAGCGAGGTTAGTGTCTCGTAGTGCAGATATGATGGACTTATTACCAAAAGGCTGGAAAACCTGTTTACACTGTCAGATTTTAGCGTCAAGTCGTATTTCCACAAAAAAAACTGGCAGGACTTGAGTGAGTTAGTTTTAAATATGAAGTCACCATTAGAAGACTTCTTTTTTCCATATTGGGACTGTAAAAAAGTGGGTTCACGCCCATGTTAAGAACTGTTTAACTGTGAAATTAAAGCTGTAGTTACTGAGTTACAGTTATGGCTGGAAGAACTATTTTACTAGTCTACTATTTCAGTTTATAGGGCTGTGCGAAGACTGCTCTCTTTTCAAGATATACATGCTTGGTAGAGTAATCTAAGTGAATTAGTATTTAAAATTAACAACAGAACAGAGAGAAATCGTTCCACGTAATTTCATCATGAACTTTTTCCCTCTCGTGAAGTGAAGTGATGGCACCCCTTTTTCTTTTCCAGTCTTGGTAACTAATCTTTGAGGATTGTCTAGTTGTCCTGACCTTCAAAATGAGCTCTCATTAGAATTAGATATTTCTCATGATGCCTAATCTGCTCAGACCCACCACTGCCCACGAGGAGGAAGAACACAGCTAACATGTCATGGCACAATAGGCTGTTGCAGCTCCAATTTCTGACAGCACAGTGTGGCATTTTTTCCTCTTTTCTGTTGGTATCGATGTTGATTTCTCCTGTAAGAATCTGGGTTGCTGATTTGGGAAACCTATTTAAGGCTGTGTTCTAATAAGGCACAGATGGCAAGTCACATTTCATAGTCTATGCCTCGATAATATGGAGTGAGACAGCTCCCTTTGACATTTGAACAACCATCAGAATCAGTTTACATGGGAATATGCATGGGTTTTGCTCACTAAATAATGAATAACTACTTTTAAAAATGTGTTTAATATCTGGAGACTTGAACTGTCCTTCTGTTCCCAACAGATGCCTAAATTTGGCCTGTCCTGTGTCTAAATTGATTCAGGGTCTCAGAAGGTTTTATTCTGTTGCGTCTGCGGAGTGCTTTTGTAGTTTTGTGTTAAATTCCCATTAGTTTGAGCAGTCAAAGATAGCCCTCACCTCAGAGGAGGAGAGTGAGAAGGTGAGCTAATCTCTCTATCTCTTTCCCCAGGCTGGAGATGGAGGCCTTTAATCACAGACTGAATGCATACATTGACTCATGGATGGGTCCCAGGGGTAAGTTCAGCATGCTTGCTTTAATTTATTTACAGTGCCCTCTCTGAGAAATAAACAGACCCGTAACCTTGTGTTGATTCATCCTGAGTGACCTTTTCCTGTTATTCTGTTCTTTTACGTTATATTTTCCAATAAATTGACAATTGAATGTTACATTCTGACAGGAAAGCTGCTGCATTCACCTGCTGCTAAATCTAAATTTAATGCATAAATGCCAGAATTACTAGAGAACAAATTAGCTATATCAGAAGCTCCCAAGTGGCATCACTGTCTAAAAGTTGCAAGTCTAATCCCATATGAAGGCGCAACCATTTAGGGCCAGCAGTCATAAAGAACACAACTGGCCTCATTGTCTGTAGGTGGGTAGAGTGGCTCTCTCCCCATCACTGGTCGACAATGGAAGCCAGCACGATCGTCTGTTAGCTGAATTAGCTGGTTAGATTTCTCCCCCCAAAAAGCTGTCCCATGATTTCAGCAGCAGTTTGAAAAGATGCTATGACTTAGGAAATTTTGAGGAAGCATGTGCTAGCCTTCACCTTTCCCATGTTGATGTTATTGTGTGATTGAGGGTCCCTTCCAGAAAAAATTATCACTTTAGTGCCTCAGTTCCAGTTTTTTTCATATTCTGAGGCTGATGCATAGCAGACAGCTCATAGTTACAGTCCACCCCTGAATTTGTTGTGCTCATCCAAAACAGCAGTCCGAGACCTAGTACCTAATTTAGCATCTGTGTGAATACATAAAAAATGCTTTTAGCACTGTGTGAAAATGAGACCAATGGAAACGTCTACAATTATATGGAATACTTCCATTATATGTTATTAATGTTTCTGCCTTCTGCTGTAAAGTTGCCATTTTGGAGGTGCATTTTTAGTTCAGAAAGCACTTGTATGTTAGTAAGGACTAGCTTCTGACTGAGACTAATTTAGGCTCATGAAATAGACCAGGTTCAGTGAAAGCCAATTAGAAATGACAACTAGACATGTAATTGCTGTGTATTCTTCATTAATTCGGTTTTTAAGTAGTACATTTTATTACTGGCTATCATTGTCACATATTTGTTGGCCAAATAGAATTTGTGGTAAATTGACTATAATGCAAGTTTAAGCCTCTCGCTGTGGGTAAATCCTCATGTAGCATTTCTGAAGAGACTAACTTTTAAGTTCAGCTTACATTCTAATTTAACCAGATTTCAGGTTCCCTGGGGTTTAAGGTGAACTGTTTCCACTCTTCTTGCCAAGTGTTCTGCAGTTGTTGTTTTTTGGAGGGTAGAAAGAATGCATTTTTGTACTGAAAAACATCATTCTAAATTAGGCTATACAGTATTACAATATAGTATTGCAGAGAATGACATGTTCCTACTTATTCCATTTATTACCACATAATACCAAGTTCTACTCCCACCTTCCTCATTCCAAATCTTTGAACATCTATTTGACTCACCCTCTAGTGCCTGTCCTGATATTTTTGGCTGAGCAGTGTGGTCAATTGAAATGACTGTGCTGAGACTGGAGAAAAAAATATACTATTTTGCTCTGGATTTTTCAGATCCCCGTGTGAGAGGATGGTTTCTGCTGGACAACTATCCACCCACATTTATTTGCACCATCCTGTACCTTCTGGTTGTATGGATGGGGCCAAAGTACATGAAGAACAGGCAGCCATTCTCCTGCAGAAGGATCTTAGTGGTGTATAACCTGGCCCTCACTCTTCTGTCCCTCTATATGTTTTATGAGGTAGGTCAGTTTTATTGGTTCTTCCTGAAGGCCAGGTCTTTGTCAAAGGGACTATGTGGTTACAATGACAAATGTTGGCATTTGCATTTTTGGCCGTAGTCAGCAAAGATATTTGTTGAATACTTTTTATCTTGACATGTTTTGCCAAAAAACACTATGCTCTGATATAACATTACAATTATTACAAATAAACATGAATACAGTAAATTGTGAGCATTATCTTGGGAAGAAGAAATGAGATTTGTTTCCTGATGTCTCAGTAAACTTCAGCCATTGAATGGATTTGTCTGATTCCATCTGCAGCCCCTGATTTAATTTAGACATTTTGTTCACTAAAGCAGAAGCTGCACGATAACAGTAAACACATGGCTTACAGTTTGGAAATGCAAAAAGGAAAAATCATAGTCTATTTATTATTTGTAGTTATTAAGATGCTCTTTGACCACAAATACCTTCCTGTTGCTCAGTGCTGTGTCAGTACTATATAGGTTTACTCTGTGTCCAGTTTAAGAAGTAAATGATGAGGGTTATGCACAATGCAAAACAGTCACACAAAGTCATCATTTGTAATGTCCAGGGTTTTGTTTGTTTTTTTGCCACTATAGCATACAGTAGAGCATACACTGTGATAGAGAATGATAGCTTTTCAGTTGACATGCTTCCGAGACACTGCATCTTTGACAGGTTGTAATGCCTCATCAGTTTCAGGGGTATTTCATTAACACCGTTTGGACATGCATAGAATACATATACTGTTGTTTAAATTAACTTTTCATGTCTCTTTTTAGCATGGTTTAGTGGATCTAGAGGTGGAAAACATTATTATTCATTGTATACATTAACCCCTTTTGACTTTATTTACTATATTAATTAGAAAAAAATGCTTTTATTAAGTACATTACATTACATTCATTTGGCTGACGTTTTTAGGAAAAGTGTTAAAAAAAATGGTAAAACCAGAGGAGAGCACTAAGTACTAAAATCATTATGGAGGAGTAGTGCAAAGTCTAGTTGTGCAAACTAGTAAAAATCAACCAGGGTTTTATTGAGTTTAAGGGTTAAGTGAGCTCACTGCCCAAAATGTCAAAGTAACCCAGTTCCTGAAACCTATTTACACTGTGGGAACTTACTTCCCTCCTGCACAGTATCCAGTATTTCATAATTCTCATCATGTATCACATCCTTTATTATAGAACAAGGTCATGACGAGACTCTGCTATCAGAACCCAGTCAGTGACCCACAAGCCACCTCATTGTCGTAGCCATCTAGTCACTGCCTTGCAACTGTTTCTAGCCACTTTTTTAATGCAGTGGAATATTTGGCCAGAATAGTAGGTCATCCAGGTACCCTTGACAAACCGGAGAAGTTTATCTTGTGTACGACTTTTTGGCACAAATCTTGATTCATTCCTGCTTATCATGTGACCTCTTGGTTTTTACTGCCTCAAGCAGTGTGATATATTTCTGTAATTGTTACTCATACATTGATTATATTATCAGTTGAGTGATTTTGACAAAATATCATAATAATGTACACAGTTTATAACAGCCAACATTTATTTTTACTTCATAAACATAAAAGTGGTAATTGCAAACATGTATATCAGTGAAATTAGCTGTTGTTGATTACCTCCCTTTCATGTCATATACACAAAAGCTACTTGAGTGCTAATAGGGTGATGTAATGCTCAGACTGCTAAGCATGGCTTTATATTGACCTGCAGACATTGTCCTGCTTATTACTGCATGGTAATCACTAAGCACTGATTTATTGAGAGTGTAAATTTGAATCAGAATTTAAATTTATGAATAGAGAGCAGCCCTATTTAGGACACAAGTGTATTATTGTCCAAACTAATAATGCAAGATAACGTTTTGAACATTTGAGCACAATTAATATTTTTTATGTGTCAGCGGACACTAGAGGTTCCCATTGTTAAATTTATATTTGGGAATTTTATTTTGAAAGGAAATGAGCTTTCTGTATTGTCACGGTGTCAAGATTTATGCTGTCTCAGTTACAGCTGTCTAATGTTTTAGGTTATGATATTGTCTATTTTGATTTGTTCTTGTTCAATCATTGTGTATTTAAATTGGCTTGTTTTATGCCCTTGTGTTGGTCGTCTGTCTTTAATACTTGTCTTTTGTACCTGCTCTGTGAGCAAGTGAGTCGTCCTATATGTTTGGTTTTGGAGTTTGTTTCTTTGTGTTTCTGCCCTCATGCCTTGTTTGAGTTCTTGTAGTTGTAAATAAAAGTCAAGGAGAAATGAAACCCAGCATTTGTGCCTTGCCATCCGAGCCCTAATTGACACTGTGCATGTATTCTGTAAAAGTGGAGTGTTTCTGCAATGTGTCCTCAACAAAATCTCATCAGTCAAAAAAAATTTAATTGGTTCCTATTCATAAGTGCAGCCAAGTGTGCTCTGTTCTGAAAACCCCATTGGTACTGGGTGAGTCCAGAACACAGCTGGCCTTTCACAAGAGCATTGTCTCAGCAAGCACATCTGCTATGGTTCTCCTTAACCCAGACGACTTTGCTTTGTTGTCTTTGGCTTGAAATCAAATGCTCCTTCTCCTCCAAAAAGCATGCATTATGATCCTGTCTTATCCATATAGCTTTTTGATTGACCTTCATAAAATCCAGAGACGATAAAATTTTTGGTTGAGTAAGCTAATCAATTCGGCTTTCATGGTACCTGCAAGATTAAAGTCTTCTCTTGCTTAATAAGTTGAAATTAATTTATCTGTGTTGTAAAATTAATTGGCTGGTGACCATCCAGGTGCATCTGAGGGCATGTATAAAATATGCAGGTTTTCTTTTCACCAACATGTTTCTTAATGTCAGGCTTCTGCAAAAATAACACACACACAGAACTGACAACCCTCCACACAAGCTGTAAAACAGCCTTTTTGTATTCATTTTTTATCATTCATAAAACAACTGAGTATTTTCAACACAGTTGTCCAAAGTGTAAAGTAGAAAATAGCACGTCTTTAATAGTAGCTTGTAGACCAATGTATACCCAATGAAAACATCCACATGCCCATGTACAGAACAACACTGGCACGCAAAATTCACAATTTGAAGCAGAAAAAGATGGAAAAGTGAGCAGGCATGTGGCATTTTGGCATTTTGATTGATTGTTTCTTTCAGAAAAGGTTTGATGGTTGTAGATAGATCCATTGAAGTGCTTCAGCTAAGATCTAAAAAGACTTGATTTGTTTGAAATTCATCACAATATTTTTCCCATGCTTCCTGCCGCTGTTGGCATGATACTAACACAGCTACTTTGAAATGACCGATGTTTTTGTCCTCACTAAAAGGTGCCACCAGTGTCTTGGGTTGTAATCGTAGGAGCAGATGCGATATATGGACAAAGTTTTGGGACCCTCTTAATTTTTCCATTCAGGTGCCCCCTTACTTCTAGTGATGCATAATCTTTTTTGTGCAATACCATGCTTCCAACTTTGTGGACACATTTTGGAGAAAAGTGCACAAAGCAAAGTCTATAAAGACATGGCTGGATGAATTTGGTGTGGAAGAACTTGATTGGCCCACACAGAACCCTGACCTCAACCCCATCCATGAGATGGGGAGCCAGGCCTTCTCATCCAACACCTCTTCCTGACCCCATAAATGATCTACAGAATGAATGGGAACAAATTCCCTCAGAAACTCTCCAAAATCTTGTAGAAAGCCTTCCAAGAAGAGTGGAAGCTGTAAATAGCTGCAAACCAGTTTCATATCAATGTACAGGAGTCTAATGTCATTAAAGTCCCTGTCATGTGTCACAATACTTTTGTTCATAAAGTGTATAAGAAAGATATGACAACAAAGTACAGTAGCTCTGTAGGGTTTTAGTGTGTTAGTGGTAGACCTTCAACAGAGCTGGAGTTCCCCTTAATGCTGAGCTAACCTTCTAACCAACCACAAGCTGTTGTAATGAGATTTTATAGGGACACTCTAACTGCATTTTATGTTCCCTAAACTGCTTGTATCACAGTCCTCTGAATACAAAAGGACATACGAAGAGCGGGGAAACTGGTTCATTAGGTTAATCTCAGGCCTTAGAAATATGTTAATAATAGTTACATTGTTTTTTAGAAAAGTTGCTTCATCACAGCTCTTTGTCACATTGCACTATATTTTTTGCATATATTATTAACTAGCAAACATGGTTTGAATTGGCTAGATTCTGTTTAATTACTGTTGTCTTAAATGATGATTAGATGATGTTCAATAATGTTTCTCACAAAGTAGCTTCACAGCTGCACAGTGTAAGTCTAGCTATTTCTAAATATTTCTGTTTTGATGACGTGGAGTAAATCGAATGTGTCCAAAAGTATCCAGACATCTTTTATGATTAGTCAGTTCAGCCACTTTCTGCAGCCGCTGCTGACACAGGTGTTCAGTTGCAGACACAAAGCTTATATAATCTACATGGAAAGTATTGCCAGTAGCGTTGCCTCTTTCATGCAGCTGCACATGAGCCTAAGGTCATCATGCCCAATGCCAAGCATCGACTGGAGGAAAATAAATCCAGACCTCCATACAGTACTTACAATTTTAGAGCTTTTGTGATCCAGAAATATTCATCCTGCATCAGCACCTGACCTCATTAGAGCCCATGTGGCTGAATGCAATAAAATCCTCACATCAATGTTGTAACATCTATTGTAAAGCCTTTCCAGATGAGCATGTTCCTGTGGCAAATTAGAGGGACAGAAAGTTCTGTTTAAACCATTTATTTCAGATAAAATGTTGAATGAGCAGCTTCCCCAAACTTAAATAAATGGAAAGAAATCTGAATAATCTCTACCATTTAAACATTTACCACCACTTACTGTGTGCAGAGTTTTATATGATATAAGAGAAACATATTTAGACACAGCAGCTTGTGTCCTACATTTGAAAAATGTGGTGAAACAAAGATGACATTGAGAACCTTAAAAGAGCACACAGCAGCATAACAGTAAACAATGGCAGGTCACAAGCTCTTAGGAGACTTCAGCAGAGAGGGGCTTGGATCACTGATAGCAAGAAGTACTGAGTTTATCTGTTACTGTGTCGGATTTTAGCATAGCCATGCTAGCCTTAACCCTTCAAATCCAAGCATATTGAGCTTTCAGTGGATATGGACAAATGTGTTGGGACCCATGACCACTACGTCAACAAGGATTTTAATGATACTGCATTCAAACACATACACATGTGGACAAAATTGTTGGTACCCCTGAATTTTTTCCAGAAAATCAAGTATTTCTCATAGAAAAGTATTGCATTAACACATGTTTTGCTTTGCCCATTTTTATTCCCTTTGTGTGTATTGGAACAGAACAAAAACAGGAGGGAAAAAAGCAAATTTGACATAATGTCACACAAAATTGTCCTTAATTAACAATTTTAACAATTATTTATACTGCTAAGGTGGTGCATCTAAATCTGCTAAGTTTAAATACCAAGAAGCACTGACAATGCCAGAGCTGTAGAGAGAGAGAGTTGTGACACTCTTTGATCTCGCCGCCGTATCCGGTCACATGGTCCATGTAAGCCTCTATAGTTCCAAACAAATCCTACTCTGCCATAGTCCTGGATTGAAATGCCGCCAGTACTTTAAGTATTTAGCGGTGAATATTAAAATAAACCAATCACAAGTACACGTGTCACTATTATATATTTTCTGCATAATTGCAATGTCAGTTTTGTACAGTTTTTCTTTTGTACAAGTTCTATTTTTATAGGGAAGGTTTGTTATCATCTAAGCATTAGCACCTATTTCCATAATGCTAGAATACATTGCATATCCTAATCTGCAGTATTCTTTGGGAGTTCTAATGTTCAACATCATTTAACTTAAGCGTCATAAAAAATATAGAATTTGTAAAAAAATAATGTATGGCCTCATAAACCTGCCCAAAATTGTAATTTCAGCATAGTTGATATTAGCATGTTGGCATTCAGTTTACTTTACAGTATATAGTCTAACACACATCCTAGATATAAATATTAGATCAAGAATATATAATAATATGTATCAAACAGATATCACAGAATAACAACAAAAGTCAACCTGCACTTTCAGGCAACAGTTTTTCATGGAAATTTTCATGGAAAATTCAACGAGGATGAATCTGGAAAATCAAATAAATTTTATTGTCCTATAATATCACGGGTACACAGGTACAATGCACATGTGAAATTTGTATGTGTGATCCTCCCTTAGCAGCTGATGCAATAAGAAGGAATAAAAATAGAAAATAAAGGGCACAGATTAAAAATATAACAGACATTTTACTATCATTTGACTGATGTCTGAGATTGAACAGCAATGGCTATAACTAACCTTTTACAGAGTAGTGACGCCATGGTTGGCTGTGCAGCATTAAAAGGATACAACATGTCTGGTTTCCCCAAGGACACAAGTCAAAGAAAAGAAAATGGTGACAATTTACATCAGAAAAAATCTGGACATTACTGGAAAATATAACCATAGAGAACTCTGTCACGTACAATACATTTGAACAGATGGAAAAGACAACTATGTGTAAAATGTAGAGTGCAAGGATGCCAGTGACTGGCCATTGGGTGAGTGAAAACTGATCTTACAAGCTTCACTGCAAGTACACTTTGAAGATGACCAATTCATTTCCACAAAAAAAGGCCAACTGAAGCTAAAAGCAGATTCTTCACAATCTTCATACACCCACTCTAAGCCTAAAAGAAGGAAGGCCCCATAAAGAAGATTATCAAAAATGATATTGAATCATATAAATGGTGAACACAACTATTGTTCAACGTCAAACTTTGCTATGATGTAAATGAAAAGCTAGAGGTAATGTTAACAATGGCAGCAGATTATTGCACATGACAGTATAATAGGAAAAGTGTATATAGCACAAACATAATTAGGAGTTCTGTGGCTTTACACACAGATAACATTAGACAGTATACATTATACAGAAGTATTCATGGACTAGAAAGAGATTGCTAACATCATAGACTGCACATATGGTGTTGCATGTTATTACCCAAGAAAAGTATTTCTGAGGTGTTATTGTTGCTCTGCTTGTCGCTAGCTAGCACATATATGTAAATTTGACATTCTCAAATGTATGAAGTTTATTTAATCAGGATCACACTATGTTAAACAAAACCCCACAGAAACGTGAACAAATATGTATTCCTGTCCTGCTTAAATAAACCTTTTTTGTGTAAAATTCATTACTGAATGACAACACTGTTGTTTTTAGGCTACACAGCTGGCACAGACCTGGAAGTAGGCAGTTAATGGCGCGGAGATCTTTAAAGATAAAAATTAATATTTACACTAAAGACATTTAACAGTCTCGGTATTGACAACATAAAGGAGAGCTAAAATGGGACATATATTGTATAATAGGGGTGTGACGAGACGCTTTTCCCATGAGACGAGACAAGAGACTGAGTTCACGAGAACGAGACGAGACTTTTAGACATTTTTTAAAAAATGAATACTATGTTTGAAAACCTCAATTGAGTAGCTTTGTGCTGAGATCCTGGTGAGCCAGGTTTGTGGAACATGATACAATTCATTACAACAGCCTAGCCTTGTAATGGGTGTGTGTGTGTGTGTGTGTAATCTACTCAATTCAGTTTAGTAGTTGAGCAATGAGGGAAAAAAAAACATTTCATGGGAACTGGGGTTTGAAAGTATTCTAAGTATTCTCTCACATTCCAAACAAATCCAAGATGTAACACATTACATCAAACAATCACGTGCACAACAATCCTAAACTGACCAAAAACAATAACCTTTGCTCATGCACTCAATTATTTCAAAATTATTTATAGGTCCAAGTCTGCTTAATTGTTATTTAATTGAAGGTGGAGAAAGAACACGGCAGCAGCAGCAGGTTCAAACAAAAACTTTGAGTGATGGAAACTAGCCACATAGATTAAGTGGCTTGTTTAACAAAACAAAGTTAGTGTGAGCCCTGTCCTTGGTGGCTCGCGGCAAGTTTTTTAACTTCAGGACACAGAGACCTCTATCTACCTACCAGAGATATCACATTTGAATTTGGCTGTTTTAA